>OZ022578.1:1708714-1801214 GCA_963669155.1 Arbacia lixula | reverse complement strand
TTTTATACCAATTGAGAATCCCATCTGTGTTTCTGTATTTTTCTTATCAATAATGCAACCATATATGGCCCGATATGGCTCCTAAATACAATATTACTGATACAAAGATTCCTATGTCATGCTTTCTTGTATGGCCACTGCAATACCCTACTCCTCTGCCCAATAATTGTTTGAGGTGGCTACTGTAAGCACATGGAAGGTTACATGCATATTTTTGCTGCGTTTACCGGATGATGTACAAATTAAAATATAATACTATTGCATGTCACTTCAACCAAGCATTTCATTTCTTGGCTATTTCTTCTTTATAGCAGAGATTTTTGATGGTAGATGGAGAAACATAATTTTGCTGTAGAACTATTCTATTGAATATGTTATATTTAAAGTATACATTTGCTGTGGTATTGTTATAAACAGAAATATATTATGTTATGTTATTTTTTGTTATGGTCGAAAGATATTATGAAATAAATATGATTTGATTAAGAAAAAAAAAAATTCCCGCGCATCAGATTACTATGACAACCACGATGACAGGTAGCTCATTTCATCGTATTCACCCCCGTGTCGTGATTATCTTTGACTTTGAACCATGAAAAGTACAAATGATGAGTGGTGAGACTCTCTTTATTTCGTAAAATTTCCACTACAGCTGATCTATTCACACTGCATCGATCCATCATACACAGGCTTGTATATTACTACCTCAAAATATCAGGGTTATGCTATAAGGTATACACATTGGGTTCACACATTGAGCGACATTCGTAAGCAGTTATTACATAATCTGTAGCGCCACAAATACATGATACACTGTACTTGCTACATTGTATATCCTCATATCTATTGGCCTATTCACACCGTATCACTACTTGCGTGTGACACAAACTCCTTTGTATAGGCTTTGTGTTAATTACTTGTGCATAAATTTATCGATGCCTCATTAACTGTTGAACAGCTTTGACGTCAACAAAACCAGAAAAGGAAACTGGCTCAAGTAGTTATTAGTGGTCAACCGGTTGTGCAGTGCTTCTCCCTTGTACCAGTGCTATTGTTTCCTGAAAGAAACAGTGAACATGTTAGCTTACTGTTAAGTCCCATGATGCTATTACTAACTCTACGAGTTCCATCGCACAAAAGACATTTAATCTATACATAATATTGTGCATAAAAAATCCACACTGTATCTACTAGTTATTTGCAGCTTATAAAAACAGCTCTATGGGAGACTATGACCCGTTTTCTGAACAGTGGGTTAACTTAGTATGCATACTAAACCACAACTAACCCATGTCCTCAAGAAAACACCCCACAAGACATGTGATTCCCTCACAAAATCAGTGATTTTATCCAGAGAATCTTAACAGTGAATTGTTGCTATCACGCAACATAGTTATTATGAAACACCAGACTCCTTTACAGTAGCAATTCCCTGGACAAAATTGATTCTGTGACAGAATCACACAAAATCTTGATGAATTAGTCCAGAATTAGTATGCGTAATAAGATCAACCTCAACGGGACTATGTGCTTGCAACCATTATGCATAAATATATTATTCCATTACCAGATAAACCTACAAGTCACTTTTCATAATAGAAAAGTTTGATTATAATACATAAAGTTTCATATTAGATACACAGGAACAATGTACATGTAATCAATTATTCTCCATACATCACCACACACAATCCCATACATACACATATGGATATAAAACTCAACACCAACATCCAAATGGACTGACAGAAATTATTACTTTTCATATTGTGGCCATAGCCCAGAAGAAATTCAATAAATTTGAGGCAGTGTATAAAAAGATAAGATAAAACAATCAAACTAAAATTGAATGGCATGGTGAAATCTGGAGCACATACTCACATGTACAAGGAACAAAAGAGCAATATAATCCATTACATAACCTAACTTTCCCAGTAATAATCAAACATATCTAGCATGCATACAACTACGGATAAGTCTTCCAAACTGAAGACAAATATAGTGAGTTGTAATTTTCAAGTTTTGCTTAAGACATGAACTGACTTTGTGACCACACACAAATTTTCCCAAAATTTGAGACAAAATTAATAAATTTACAGTGAGAAAAGAAGTGAATATTCAACTTCCTTCAATCCCCTAACAACAATTGTATATAGAAAGCATTGACAATCGTGTTCCTGCTGTATTTATTTCAAAATGTTTTGAGTGTGAAAGAACGAGGAAGATGAGACCAATTTCAAAACGTAATGATTTGAAATTACACCTCGTCACCAGGGAATTCATCCTCAGAAGTTTGTGCCTATTTTTTTCTGTTTCTGTTTGCTTACCAAAACCCTGTTTTTATCTTAACTTTCAACATCAAATTACCAGAACAAAAGGGGGAAAACAGTCGCTTGTCAACATCACATCAAACATTTTGAGCCCGTCTTCCTATGCTGTATACCGTTACATCTACTCACAACAATGCTCAAACCAAAGTAAGAACTAAACAATCCGAATAAAGAATCCATTTTTTTTTCATTGCACAGTTGAACCGAACATGGCATGCATATATATGAAATATGTTTTAATGCAAAGTTTCATTTCCATTCAGATGTCAATTTCACTTTGCATATCGAAAGACTACAATAAAATAAAATCTTGTCCTAAAGTGAAACATAAAACACAGATCTAAGTTCAATACTTTTGATTATGAAGGACGGGATTTAGGAAAGTTTAAACAA
Source organism: Arbacia lixula (assembly GCA_963669155.1). NCBI lineage: Eukaryota > Metazoa > Echinodermata > Echinoidea > Arbacioida > Arbaciidae > Arbacia > Arbacia lixula. The sequence continues at coordinate 1,798,491 of OZ022578.1, read as the reverse complement.
TTTGTTTATCAGATTGTTTAAGTCGAGTGATATACAGGTACTTCAAATAATCTTGGTTTGGAAAAATAAGGAGATATTAGCTCCAACTTCCACTTCGATGGTAATATATGTCTATCCCTGGGTAGAGAGAGGTAATGCAGATAAGATGTTATATAAACCTCAAGGCTAGTCAGATATCACAACTGGTTTATGGGGGGGAAGTACCAAGTCTCCAACATCAAGACGTAAAAAACTGCTGGTTATATAAGAATAAACCAGACTTGTATAGGTATTTGTTCAATTGCAATCTGAATAATTGTTGTTACCTACAGTATTTTAGTTTCTTTTGGAGTGTATTAGTTTATTCTTTACTTTGCTACAGAGGATGACAGCACCAATGATAAGTCCTAAGAGGAAAGGTTATTTAAAAGAATCTAGTACAGTATGTGTCTAGCACCTATGTACACAAACGCATAGAAAACAATCTATTTTTTTCCCCAAAGAAATAAATGTTTCATTACTCGGTGAAAAATTTCCTTCTTATCACTGACATTCTTTTTCAATCTCTCTCTGATTTTTTCCATCATATTTATTTTGGGAAAGTAAAAAAAGAAATAATTAAATCAATAAGTGGCAAAGTTAAATGCTACAAAGATTTTGCTCAAGTCATGATTATGTATTGAGTTTCCCATAGGTATTTTACTGATTTAAATACCTAAAGAAATATAATAACACACACACACATACATACTCACAAATATTAAAATGACTGGCATGTATAGGTAGGATTTGTATGGAACATAAGTGTCTTGATAAATCTGACGATGAAAGTCAGATATTCTGCATCTTATTCATTTAGACGATCAGAACTTGGAACATCAAGAAATGCACATTCTCTCTTTCATAAACCCTTCACTTCATGCATAGCATGATGTAGTATGGGTCAGAGGTCATGTCAAACCAACAAACCCTGGTATGGTGGCAGAAGAAGAGAGAGGCGATATGAAGCTTGCAAAGTTGAAAATGACTCAACTTCATATTAAAAAGAAAAATGCTGAATATCTGCCGAAATTTGGAAGAGCATGCACTCTTTCTGCTCTGAATTATCCTGACAATACATTATGGTCAGGTTTGTATAGGAAACTGGGGAAAGAGAGAGGGAGAGAGAATGAGGGAGGGAGAGAGGGAAAGAGAAAGAGATAGAGAGCACACTGAAAGGGCTAGGCAGGGGTGGGGTGAGAAAGAGGATATTATAGGATAAATGGAGGTAGGGAGGGGGATAGGACAGGGTCAGACTAAGAGGGGGGTCTACTGAGAGACTCCATTCTGAGGTCCGGAGCTTGGGTCCTCCCAAGCGGTTTTTCGGCGGTGAACATTCTGTCACTGCTTGGTGGATCGCATCCTCATGTCGCTATCCCCATCAGAGATCTTCTTCTTCTCTTTCCTGCAAATACACACATACAATGAAATGAAAGTTAAGTATGTGACCTCACATTATCCCCTCTCAAGACTAAGCTAACTCAAGGATCAGGTATGTTGAGTGGAAGGGGTGCAGGGAGAGTGCAAGTCTGTAGGGATCTGTCCATCAGAGTCCTGTTGCATAAAACTAACCATTGACGGTAACTTTGCTATCAATGGTAACTTTTATGGAAACGTTTATTTTAACGGGCTGTTGAGCGATGTTACCATGGTAGTTACCATTGATGGCAGAGTTACCATTCATGGTAAGGTTTATGCGACAGGGCCCTGGTTTGTGATCCCGTACTCAACTGTGGCATTTACAACCCAATGTTCCTTGCCAACTATCCTTTCATACTGGGCATATTTTTTCCTGTTATAGAACATAACATTTTTGCACATATGTCAATTAACAATACACTTCAAAAATGATCACTAGTGGTCCTACTATGTTTTCCTTAAAAAAATCAATCGATTGGGTTCACAATAAAGTTATGAATTCAAATATAATGGTTTAACAGATAATCTCGAGAGGACCATAGAATATTCAAAGTCAAAACTGTCTAGTGTCTTGTCTTATTTTCCAACTAGCTACTAAGTGCATCCAGGATACTGGCGATGGAAATGCCAGATTTCAGGGCTAGTCATAAGACTTCTCTTCAAACTTCACACTAACGAATCACAACATCTATTCATGGATTGCTCTGGCGAGGGTGCACACTCACATGAGATCATCGTCATCCTCGTCATCCTCTCCATAGTCCTCTCCCTTGCTGCACTTCTCATGGATGAAGATGATGACGATCAGGATGACGACCTCGCTCACGATGCCCAAGAACGGCCAAAGGGCAGCCAGACGATCTACAGAGAGAGAGTCAACATACAATTAACTCTCTTAGTCCCATATGCAATAAACTATGTTACAATTCACCTGGGACTATCACTGTTTGGTACTGAGAGGGTTAAATATTCTGCTTGAGCTGAAGCAAGATTTGAGAAGAGCCGGAGTGAGGGGGAGGCATTACTTTGAAGGCTTCTACAAAATACATGGAGGACTATCTTCTACAATTTGGGAGGATTTCATGAGACAACTCTTTCACATGACAGCTTGGTAATAAAATGGAGTGATATTGTTCAATAGACAGACAAATACACAAATAATAATAATGAGACAACAATAATTGTACAAATACAAAGAGAGACCGTGATGGATTGACTGCTAAACCTAAGCAGGATATCTTGCAGTTCTTAACCCATTCTTTACTGAGCCCAAATATATTGTCCATACAGATACTAAGCAGCACGACTCCCATACAATCTGCTGTACTGAAACTTGACCACAGGCTAAAGATGAACATTGAATACCCTATAGGACATAATTAAACCATTTCCCTTTGGCTCCTGCAGTTCTATAGCAAATTTTGACATCCTTACTGGACTAGGGTTGACAGGGTTAACTGTGAGCAACAAGTTCTTCTTTTATTCATACTTCTAGCCTAAATACCATTACAAAAGCGACAACAAAACGAGAAAAGGACAAGTGCTGGGAGGGACTGACCTCTGACCCTGAGGAGGACGGTGCGGGATTCCTGCGAGGCAGCGTTGGTGGCGGTGCAGGTGTAGTTCTTGCGGTCGTCCATGGTGATCTTGAGCAGCTCCAGCTTGGAGGTGACAGTGTGGGTGGTGCGCTTCTCGGTGACCGAGCAGCGGTTCTGGCAGACCACGTCCAGGCCCTCCCCGTCCACGGTCCAGGTGAAGTTGGGCAGCAGGGCGGGAGTGATCACGTGGGCTTCGCACTCGATCAGGGCGCGGTCGCCCTCCGTGTACTTGACCGACTTCTCGGCCGTCAGTGTGATCTCACCTGCAGGGCGGATCGGGGATAGGAGAGTTATGTTCTTTAGGAAGGGGAAACCATAACAACCCTTCCATTTAATAGCAAACATACAACAATTTTATAATATTAACCCTTTGTGTGTCAGGCAAAACGGTGCTCTATTGAAATTGGAAGTATCAAATGTAGAAAAAGCCATATGTCGCAAACAAAGAATTAGGAAGACCACGCGACAAATTTGATGTGGGCCGACACATCACATAAAATAATTCACCTTACACACAGATAAGGGTAGGGTTTTCCCCCCCCCAGAAAAGATGGAATTGCTTCCAGAAATACTTTAATATCAGACGCATACGCATACTTACCACCCAGGTTGACTTCAACAGTCTTCTCTCCTCCTGTGAAGGTGTGTGTGCAGGCGTAGATACCGGCATCCTCAGGGACGACGGACCGGATGATGAATGACCCGTTGTTGAAGACCTGCACATGGCTGGCATCATCACCGCTTGGCAAAGGGGTCAGACCCTCCCCCTTGTTGACCTTCCACTCTACCTCCTGGTCAGCGGCACCATTGACGGTGCAGTTGAAGATGATGTCTGCGTTCTCTATGAACTCAGGCTCAGCCGGGCTGATCATCACGTCTTTCACTGTGGTAGGAAGGGGTGGTGAGAAGGGGTAGGAATGGGGTAGGGAAGGGGTAGGGAAGGGGTAGGGAAGGGGCAGGGAAGGGGTACGGAAGGGGTAGGGAAGGGGTAAGGAAGGGGTAAGGAAGGAGTAAGGAAGGGGTAAGGAATGGGTGAGGAATGGGTAAGGGTGGGAAGATGAAGTGGTGAGGAAAGGGTAAGGGGTGAAAAGGTGGTGAAAAAATGGAGAAATGGAGAGAGAGGGAGAGTGGGAAAGGGAAAGGTGTTACAAGGGAAAAGGAAATACCATATAAAAGAATAAGAGTGGGGGAGGGAAAGACAAAAGAAGATAAGGAGAGGAGGAAAAGTGAGAAAGGCAAAGAAAGAGGATAAAAAAGAACTGAAAATCAATACCACAACAAACACAATAACAAGTAATAAGGGGTTGGGTTGGGTGGAGGGCATTATCTACCACATGTTAATTCATCTACATGCTTGCACAGATTACAGAAATCCTCTTTTGGGCAATGCTACCTACATGTACCCCCACCACACAATTGTTTTTCTATCTCCTGTTGTACTGAACTATCAAAAAAATCTGTTGGCAATTCAATTAATGTCGTAATTATGATTACAGTTGTTGACATGTATACAATTACAATTATGATATTGTGTGCATTGTACCTTTTATGCAATAACTTGGGATTAGGTCCACATATGTACATGTGCAGTGTACACACTCCAGTGCTAAGTTAATCAAAATTCTATTTTGAAAAGTGTTGACTTACACTCTTACAGTGTAAACTGGCCAACCACATGGATAGACACAATTTTGCCACAAAAATACTATTTACACCAACCAGAAAATGCATAGTACTAGTTCTGGTACTGGTACTGGTACATATACATTTGAAACAAATTTCAGAAATAAAAATATATTATAAAATACATGTACAGTAAGGCTCAAAAAGGCACAAATCAATGAAGGTCTGAAAACATAAGAACTTGATCCCATTAGTACATACAAATGTTGTGTACATGTAATTACTGTATAAGTGAACACACAAAGGGAAGTACATGTACGTGTATCTGTTCACCAGCAAAAATGTTTGTGACTGGACGACAGTGAAAAGGGGACACCTCAACAATTCACACACTATTGTTCAAGTACACAAGGCCTACATTGCATGGACTCTAAATTTTAACACAGGCCAAGATGTAATTTTTAAAGTAAATATTCCAAATCACTCCACTTTAATAATAAACTGAAAACTTGAAATGTTAAGGAGAACGAAAACCTGATAACAAGTCGAAAAATAGGAAAAATAAAATCAGAGAAAACGAATGGCAAAAGTTTGAGAAAAAAAAATCAAATAAATAACTTCCTCCGAATATGTCTCAATCTTTTCCCTTGATTATTCTTGTTGTAATCCATGCAATTAATTGAGTGTTTAAAGGGACGCATTTTGTGAAATTTCAAAGAGACAGAAGAAACAGAATGGCAATCAGGCAAATCATTGGCAGCAAAAAAAGTTTGCTGACAAATTGCATAAAAGAAATATCAAAATGTAGCTTCACTGCAGAGGGATGCGATGTCACAACGCATGTCATGTGTTTTTAGCTCCATTTTGTCTCCCCCCATCTCATCTACCAGCATGAGCTTGAAACTTCCCCTCAACCCTTTTGAAACTTTCCCTCAACCCTTTCATTTCCATTAGCATGAAGGTGATAGTAACTCAGTTGGGATCTTCAAATTTGGGTACTACACTACGATGTACTTGTGCATGTACATATACAGTGTGCAGATACATGTGTATTTTTATGTCATCAAAATCTGATCACATCTCGACTCTTTTCCTTCTCCTAAACCAAAACCGTAGTCCCAACTCATAAGCGGGTCATAATCATAATCCTCTGAACATCAGCTTTTGATTGTAGACAACATGGAAATTGGACCAATTAGGGTAAGACCACTTGGCAAGGTACAGTGGAGCCTGAGATGATAGTGAGATCAAATGCACAGTGATTGCAATCAAATGCAATCAGCCACATACATTGACAGCAATAGATTGCAATCAGCTTTGACGTTGATCTCAGGCCCAACTGTACCTGTACATACAATGTACCCTACACGTACAATGCCTCAACAGAAGATTCAAAACTGCCCTTGCAAACTGGATGAGCCACATACATGTACATGTGTTATAGGGGAATACAATTGAGCTTTTGCTGCTCGTTATCGTTTATAGAGGGCGGTGCAACTAACAGCGTTCAGCAGCAGTCTCATTAGCACTCCCCCCCCCCCCCCCCCCCCCAGTGCCGGCACTGTCCCACCCTAAAAACTGTGTTAGTGGCGATCTCGTGCGTGTGTGCTACTAGCAACAGTCTTTGACACGCTATGGTGCATGTACACAAAATGAGCACATCACATGTAAAGTCACCTGTATCACTGCAATTGCGTACTTGTTTGCTGAAGTTATACACAGATTCCTGAATGTTAATCAAGCCAGACCACACTCAGGAACACCTTGATTTGCGATAGATGTTACCTGAGCTGGGCCACGCTCCAGAATACATCGATTTGCGACTTCAACACGAGATCACCACTAACACAGGTTTGCAGATCTTGAGGGTGGGGCAGTGGCGGCACAGGGGTGGGGCTGAGAAGACCGCCGCCACACACCGTAGATTGCAGTGCCCTCTATAAACGAGATCACGCTACAAAAGCTCAGTGTATGCCGCTTTAACCCATTCGTAACCAAAGCCTTTTCAGAGCAATGATAATCTTTATTTTGTCTTTCAAATGGGCGACACATTTTACGCACAGGGTATGACAGGTTCACCAAATCATCACTTGTGTTTTTGGATTTAAAGGTTATTATTATTATTATTATTATTATTACTTATTACTTATACTACGCTTTTCCCATAAGGCCCAAAGCGCTTACAATGAACTAAATAGAATTACATAATCTGAAACTATGTACAATTAAAGAGATGGGTTTTTAATGCCTTTCTAAAAATTGATAGTGATGGAGACTGTCTAATTGTAAGTGGCAAATCATTCCAGTGTTTTGAAGCTGACACAGTGAAAGTTTACAGGACTGGTGATTAAGATTTCTTACCGGTACACAAAAATAATTTCCTATATTTTTCTCAAACCTTTGTCAATGTGTACCTTTGATTTTCCTGCTTATACAGCATCATTAATTTGAAATTATCAACTACACATAGGTTTCATTCCTCTTCTACTGTGAGATAACTGGGGGAGGGTGTGCAATTACATCATAGTAAATCCTACATGTACTTATACATAAACATCTACAAAACAAAATGCAGCACACATAAGATACAAGCATGTTAAAAATACATTTATATTAGTATGTGTAGCTAAAAGTACTCACTGATTGTTAACCGATTTTTCTATTCATTTTCAGAATATTCTAACAAACAAGCCTGTCACGGCACAAAGCACACAATCTTATTGCTAATTAATGCTTTCATGCATCATATATCATAAATATGGTCTGAATAATTCCTGCAGTGCTACTGGCTATGAAAAGAGTTTTGGGGAAAAAGGGAAAAGCTTTGGAATGCTAAAGGTTAACAAACTCTTTGAGATACTCACAGGTAGAATCCACAGGAGGAGATGAGAAACAGAAGTGAAAGGTGAAATGACATGGCATTGGTAATAAAGCAATAATTAACAATAAATCATCTTTAAAAGAACGAGATCTCTCGAGGAGGAAATGTTTGTGTGATTATGTATGGGTCACATCTTATAACCTGACACATGTGTTCATATTCCTTTACTTCGTCAACTAACAGCTAGTGCCTCGCTTGGCTCCTTCTCTACAGCCAGGTAATAATCAAGCTCTTAGAGTGGTACATGTATAGTTCTTTGTACTAGAAACGCACTACATAAAAAGGGACAAGTCATTATTATGTTTGGGCCATTTAACTTGATTACCACACTTGTTCTCTGTGTATTGAGATCCTGGGACAAACTACACTACAGCTCAAAGGAATTGGCATCAGGTAAAGGGAAAGAGAAGAAAGGGAAGGAACCACAGTTTTGAACCGCGGTATATTTCAGCATGAAACATGATGCTTTTTACGCTTTAATGTGATCATGTTTCATGCTGAACTGGACAAAATATACCGCGGTTTAAAACTGCGGCTCCTTCCCTTCCTTTCCTTTCCCTTTCCCTATGCCAATTCCTTTGAGCTTGAGTGTACACGTTTCATAGCACCGTTACCTTTATAATGTTTTAGAGGCTACTGTACATGTTGTCATCGCATGAGCTTGTGTAGAAGAAATGATTATGAGATTGCTTGTCACAAAATATAAAAAATTCCACGGCAGCTGTTTCTCATTTCAGCAATGGTGATTAATATCAAGCTTCAAGTTAAAACAAGTTACATGTATTTTCTACCAGGTGGAATTCATGGAAACAGTCATTTGAAGCGGAAAGTTGGTTTCAAATTGGAATACCCCTTTAATGAATGGTACAGCTTATCCCGTTTACGAGAACTGTGTGTTCCTGTTTTCACAGTTTCCTACTCACTACTCAGAAGCAGGAGTCGTGTATCCTGACCCAAACACAAACCGACCTCAGATTGTTTCAGCTATGTTTTAATATCATGTCATATTTTAATGCTGTTGATGAGTGCAATCAGTAGTTAGTTCCTTGGTAGCTTACGTTCAAAACAAGATTATATTTGTGGACCTTAATTACAGAACGGTTGTTATGGCAGGAATACATCAGTGCACCCCAGTGGCATGTTTTCACTCTAAACACAATCCAAAATCTGTAATGGTATTGTTTCAGTCACAGTACACAACCAGTTAAGATCAATTATCACCCTTTGTTTATCAGTGACATACATGTATGCACACACAGTGCAGTGGCTGCGTAGACTATACATAATCTTGTTTGAGGCTACATGTATGTACACTGGTCTAAAAATTCTGTAGTATACAGGTTTATTCAATTCTTCCAATATGTAACCAGGGGGGTGTTTCACCAAGCTGTTCGTAAGTTACGAACGACTTTACGAACGACTGGTGATCCCTTCTTGTGCAAAATGCGACACCACACTTTGTTCATTGAGAATCTGATTTAGCACAAGAAGGGATCACCAGTCGTTCGTAAAGTCGTTCGTAACTTATGAACAGCTTGGTGAAACACCCCCCTGGATCATAGCCATCGGTATATATTCAGACTGATTGCCCATTGATCCATTTATCAGATACGCCACCGCATCGTCATGTGTACTATACATGCATGTGTTGTTGGTGCTTTATAACGGGACAATGTGAACACAACGACTCAGTGTTGTTTGAAGTTGGAGAACTCGGCTCCACTTTTCACTGTAGCTTATCCATTCCCCAGGACAGTGAAATCGTGCCTATAACTGGTACATGTTAACCTCCCTCCACTCAAAATCTACTGCTTGTTCATCAAGGACGGTTATGTTCCACAGCATGCAAAATACATTTTGTGTAACAAAAATACAAATGATAAAACTGCCTCTCGGACTAAAGTGACATATAATGAGCTAAGCAGCAGTTGTATAAATGTCCCATTTCCTGACAATCTGAACAACCGTTGTATACCTTCTGTCCCACAAAAAGTACACGGTTATTAATAGCAGCTGGATAACAAGAAAAGTGTTTATTTGTGGGGAGTCTAGGGGGCTACTTTTCAAGACTGACATCGGGCGTGTTTATCAACTCTTTTTTGGTAGAATTAAGGTTTCCAAACGCGTTTGATTTTTTTAAACGCATTTCAGGGAATTGATAAGCGCAAAGTTGTTTTGATTATGGGGTTCGGAAAGCTGTTTTGAAACACGCAAATTTGTGCGATCCTAAACTCGTTTGAGCCAGAAACGCGTTTAGAGTCTTCATTGGTTGCCCCTGAGGGAACGCCTTGCCTTTAAAATACTTCTTTTAGTCTTTCATATTGTCAACGGAACTTCCCCCAGTTACAATAAATCTTGAATTCACAACTACCAACTATCACGAACCTTAAGATCCTCCACATCCGGTCTTTTGCAAGTTCCGGTTTCAAATAGATCGTGGGGAGAACGGGCCTTTGCTCATGCAGGGCCAACCCTGTGGAATTCTCTTCCACAGAGTTTGAAAACCCTGACGTCAGTGACCACCTTCAAGGGCAACCTAAAGACATACCTGTATAATGGTGCTTTTTGACATACAAGTTCATACCTGTATTGTATTTTTTTTCTCTCTCTCTTTAATTTGCTCTGAAGCGCCTTAAGCATCTACAGTAGTTAAGATGGAAAGTGCGCTATATAAATTCTATGTATTTTTATTATTATTATTAGAGAAGCGAGATAAACATACTTTAAACAACGTTTTTCTGATTTCTGAAAACACACGCGCCACGCCAAGAAAACACATCAATCGACCACTATTGTACTACAGCGCACATGTAATGGCGCGGTGACAAGTGACAAGGCCGGTTTTCGAACTTGGGCGATTGAGTTGATAAACGCACCGTTTTTTAAAACGCGTTTGGAAATGCGTTCGTAAAGGCCTTTGGAAACGCGTTTCAAATTCTGAAAAGATGATAAACACGCCCATCATGAAATAAGCCTGCTGGACCAAGCTGTGCATAATACCTACAGAGAGAAAAATAAAGGTTCTGCAGGGGCTCTTTCATTAATGTATGGGGGCTACCATGCATTACAGACTTCAAATTTGAAAGCCTCTTACTTAGAACAAATAAAAATAAAAAACAGAAGTGCATAATGCAAAACAACTATTATTACCCCAAATATAGATGTGCTAAACGGAATTGTAATGTTGTTGTTCTCTATGCATAACTCTCTGTATATTTGCCCGGCATTATACAGCAGTACCATGGCTGAGACATGGGGGTTGTTTACTGGTTCATGAAATAATGTTGGAAAAAAGATCATTAATATTGTTACTGTGTGCAAATTAACGTGGACAAAAGCTAGCTTTTACAAACTTACAAAAGAATAAGGGATATGATGTAGAAATAGGAGAAGAATAGACATTTTCTCAGAAATTGTGCTCCTTGCAATATTATATTAGCTTTGTTATCATCTTTTGAATTTCATATACCAGGGTATGCTTTAGTAGCATTTTGGAATTCATTCCTACATGAAGCACACTGCACTTTCTTAACCTTTTCAAAAATCAATAATCAAATAAAACTTCTTTCATTTTCTCAAAACACCCCAAAGCTGATTTTAATTAACAATTGCACCTTTGGGTTGGAGATGGGACAGATTCCATCACAAGCTTTGTTTATCCCATGCATTCAATGTTTTACTGTTTAATCTCAGTTTAATCCACAATTTTGTGACTGATTAATTTCTTTCTGTATGTAATCACAACATGACATGAACGGACTGGACAGCCATGTAATGCAATATAAGAAACTAAGTGATCAGAATTTCCCCGGTAAAACTGTTCTAATATTGTGTAACAAGTGAAAGCACTGTACCTGGGACAATATTGAGACGTACGTCAAAGGAGGAGGTGTCACTGCGGCAGGTGTAGGTGTCCGTGTCGTTAGTGGTGGCCTCCTTGATGGTCAAGCGACCAGTGCTGTTCTCGTTCTGAAAGTGGTAGATGACCTCATACTTGTCGTCGGTCACCAGGGTGCGCTCGACGCCGTCCACGGACCGCTTCCACTCGATGCTCTCTGGCCCCTTGCAGGTGAAGGTGTAGCTGTCCCCTTCCTCACCGTTTAGCGCCGTAGGCTCTGCTATCAGGGCTAAAACCATTTAAAAAATAAAGATAAAAGTAGATGTTACAGGAGAATTTCACCCTGTAAAGCAGAAAGTCAAAGAAGGCAGTACATGTTTGAGCAAAATTGGACAAGGAAAAGATAAGTTATAGACAATGTTTAACCCACTTACTATGGGAACCATTTATTTCCTGTTCTCAAGTTTGTGTAGTATACGGGTAGGAATACTTTGCTTAAAGGGCATGTACTGTACTAGGAAATACAAAATGCCTTCAAAAGGTGATTGAGAGCAACCTTCTAGCCAATGGTCTTAAATTCATGTATTGCCCACTTTGGGAAACTTGCTGACAGTTACTTTTCCTTTACATTTGGAAAAATGAGTGCTCAACTCACAAATCCTCAAAATGTTCGGGCCAAAGATTTTGGCCAAACATTTTGATTTAATCACTAATTACCCCAAATGTGGATCATTTGAGGGCAAACAATTTTCAGCAAGTTCCTAAAATGGACAATACATGAATTTAAGACCATAGGTTAGAAGATTGCTCATGATCACCTATTTGAAGGCTTTTTGTCTTCCCAGTACAGTATATAGTATATTCCCTTTAAAGCAGAGAACATGAGAAAATGATAAATCCGATATTTACGACCCCCCCGCCCCCGCCCCCCCCCGCCCCCCCCCCCCCCGCCCCCCGCCCCCCTCCCCCCCGCCAGCCTACACACTTGTGGGCAGTTCCAAGGTAACAGAATAGCAGTCAGACTAAGTTTTTTGACTTTCAAATTAATGCAAAACAAAATCTCTTTCTTATGATGTAAAATATGGTGTACAATTTTATGCAGAGATCTAGTTTCTACAAGACGTGCTATTACTTTTCAACACAACCTTTTCAATAATTTAATATTCGTGCATGTCAATGAGCTTGGTAACGGAATGACGCGAAAATCCATTCTAGTGTCATTCCGTTACCATGCTCATTGACAGTGTTAATAGTAAAGGGTATGTTGAAAATAATAGCCCTTCTTGTAGAAACTAGCTCTCTGCATAGAATTGTGCATCATATTTTACATCATATGAAAGTGATTTGGTTTTACATTCATGCTGTATATTTTGTCCAGTTCAGCATGAAGCATGATGCTTTTTAGGCTAAAGCATCGTGTTTCATGCTAAAATGGACAAAATATACTGCGGGTTCAAAACTGTGGCTCCTTCCCTTTCTTCCCTTTCCCTTTCCCCCTACCATTCCTTTGAGCTGTTGTGTACATGTACAGTGTTAAGTTGTGTGCTGTACTGTGTTTACTTAATGTACATCAGGGGAAAAAATTAATTCAACATTTTCAGGGGCTACTTTAGGGCACATTAGCCAATTTAGCTACAATTTTACATAGCGTCTATGGGAATTTTGTGGGCTCTTTTTAGCATTTCGCGGGCCAAGCCCCGTGTATTTATCCACCTGCTATGTACATGTGTACTGCAGACAGCTGGCAACACTTTTGCTATCTAGAACCCTACATGTACATGTACATAGGACCAGCACAAAGAAATCTCAGATTAGACAAATTAACTTCACTTATCCCTCCACATGCAGGCAAACGGAAATAGTGGATTAGGGGTTGAGTCATCATGTGAAGCTAATTCAAATGGCTCACTTACCATTACATCTATCAGGCTAATCTTCCCTACTTCATAATCCAGGAGAAAATGAAATCTTGCGAGATAAAAATAAGCTATTGGTCAACATGTACATGTACAATGCACTTCTTGGTACTTCACATACAATGTAGTAGAGACATGTACGTGCTTAGAAGCAGTGATTTTTGTATCAATGCATCAATACACTGAAATAACAATCAGAACCATATAATATTCAATACATATTCACCAATTACGAAGGGAAAATCTCTAATCAAACTGATTAATTTTTTGCATTAGAGTTCTGGAAAATCATCAATGAAAATCAGAGAATATCCAACTTGAGTAAAATTAGACACTACACGTAAGTGCGAATTTATTTAATTTAAAAATTAATTTGAATCTTTCACATGTATACATGTATATTTACACAGTCATCATTGAACTGAATCTCACATTGTCAACTCAAGTAATATTATAGAATGTGTGGGAAAAATATCTCTGATATGATAGGTCAGTTGTCATAAGAAATTTTACTGGCAGCACGCGATATTGTAATAGTGAGAATTGACATCACCGATACTCATTTTGTTTGTAACACTAATGGCAGCTTGCACAAGGAAGCTTTGCTTCTATTTGTGTCTATTGAATTGAATGTAAATCATTGGATGATTCAAAAGCTACCTGTGCTACAAAATCCAACGATTTCAACTTTGCAGAACTGAAACTTGTGTATTTGGAAGACATTTCTAACAGAGATTTATAAAATACAAACTGACTTCCATGCTATTGCTGCAAAGCGCAAGACAAATGGTGAGTAGCACACTTCTTAGTACACTTGAAAATATGTTTGTAGCTTTCATCCAAATTTGGTGACCGGTATACTTCCGGTCTTGCAGTCCGGCACATAGTGCTTTGCGTTGGTGCAAGGAACCCCTCTTTTAGTCTCCAGCCATCCTCTCAAACATCTTGTATGAACTTTCCATCTCACAGTAGGAAACATTTCTGTGCGAAAGTGGGTTACCAGGAAAAGTGTTGATGGTAGTGCAATTGTTTGTACTGGCCCACCAAACAGAAGAGCCCCGTTCACCATTTGACAAGCCCCAAATCTGAAAAGTATTAGAGCCTGCACAGTAATATTTTACAGTTATTTGTGATATCGATTTTCATTATGGTACTTGCTTCAAATTGAAGCATGATGGACTTGGTACATGTAGCTTTCTATATATGTACAATGTATAGACTCAATTGCACACAAACATTGAGAAAGTCTTCCCATCTTCCTCCCTTGTTAGACACTTGAAGAAATTGTCAGCAATTATAAGGCACTGTAACAGATGTTTCAGTCCTTTGTAAAGCAGATGGATCTCTGCAATCTGATTGGTCAACTGAGAGTCTCGAACTCAGAAAAATCATGCATCCGGTAATTACTGGTCCCATGATTTTGATCGCTAAATTGATGTTAATGGGACAAAGATTTTGGGATCCACTCTGTTGATGCACAGGTTTATTTTGTAGGATTGTGAACACGATGGCTTCAACACACTCAAACCTGTGCATCATTTGTACACTGTCCCACAACTTAACATGTACATGTAGAAACTCTCTCATTACCTGTAACTGCCCTTGTTCAGATTACAGTACCTGAACAATATCATCGCTCATTCTTCCACTTGAAGGCGTGGCTCATTCACACTCAAAGAGTCGCTCAATAAATGACTTTTGAAACATGACTTTTCATCCTGCCATTTACACTTGTCTCTACCGCAATGTTTGACTGCCAATAACACTCTGGCGACTAATTGCCAAATAATGCGCATGCGCCACATGCCCACCACAAGTTCACAAGGCTAATCGAACGCATGCACCACCCACGGGTCTCATACTCATTTTTTTTCT
This sequence comes from Arbacia lixula, assembly GCA_963669155.1. NCBI lineage: Eukaryota > Metazoa > Echinodermata > Echinoidea > Arbacioida > Arbaciidae > Arbacia > Arbacia lixula. Next base: position 1,783,323 of record OZ022578.1, on the reverse strand, counting down.
TTGTGTGCGACCATTTGCACTGTCAACACATTGTAATGGTTCAGAAAAACTTAAGGGCCATGTTTGGGGGTACTTATTTTGGCTAGTAAGGTGGCAACTTTCACTTTTGACTAGTGATGTTGGAAAAATCATGATTTTTTACTGCCAGTGTAAATGGCACTGTGGATGCATGTTTTTGTTTTCTGCTACTCTAAGGAGGAAGGACACTGGATAAAATAGGACGGTTCTTCTGTAGAATCCTATAAACAGAAAATATTATTGGCGACCTTACAGGAAACTTTTGTAAATATGCACAATTGCACACTTCAGGTATACAAACATGTAGAGAAAGACAGTAATGAAAAAATGTACAAATAAAATCGAGAGAGAAAAATGGAGATGAAAAAAGAAAAAAAAAAGAAAAACAGAGAGGGAACATGAAGCAGAGGAAGAAAGTGATAATAAATACATATATGAATCAGAGAAAGCCAGAGAGAAAGGAAGGACTACTAGGAAGCATGAGAGAACAAATAAAATGGGAGTGAAGAGTGCGAAAGTATGAATAGAAGAGAAGCAGAGAGAGGGGGAGACAAATGCAAGGGAATTACAAAGAGAGAAAAGGTGGATACAAGGAAGGAAAAAGAATTATCATTTGTTGTGATCTGTTGACTCTCAAGGTGCGTCTTCATTAGCCCGATGTAGGCAAAGTAGCGAGCTTGTTCTGATCGGGTTAACTAGCCAGATCACGAAATAGCTAGCTATTTGCGTCTTCATTAGCCAGATCAGGCAAAATAGCTCGCTATTTGGTTGAGAAGATTTCCCAAGAAATCTTGGGCTAGATAGAGCTAGCTCGGAGCGTCTTCATTAGCCTGAAAATTTCTCGATCCCGGCATGCATCAGCGCCCACGACGCATTGTTTACGTAATAGGTTCTAACATGTGCATGAATGCAAGCTCACAACCGAAGCCATGCGGCCATGGCCTATTCCCGTCGCACACTTCTGGTGTGTGCGAAACTCAGGATAATTTATGCAACCCAAGCTCGAGCTTACATATCCCGAGTTTCGAGCTAATGAAGACGCGATTGCAACTTCAGGCTAGTTCTCCGGATCAGCAAAATAGCTAGCTATTTCGTCTGATCGGGCTAATGAAAACGCACCTTCAATGTTTTTCTATCACAGCTTGTTTGAAGCCTTCAAGCACTCTCCCCAATAGCGATAAGTACTTCCTCCATGGAAGTCATTTGTGGCTCATGGCCATGGAGATAACCAGTATGATAATTGTTATTCAAACCAATCACAATCAAACTCCACCCTATTCCTATCTTAGCGGGAGACATTCATACCAGTCCAAAGTATTACAAGGGTTAGTTTTCTTACAATTGTGTTTTTAGCTAGTCAGATAACAAAATCCAGAGCTATTTGCTTCTTTTATAGCCTGACCTGGCAAATATGGGTAGCTTTTCAGTGGGATATATCTTCCCCTTAAATTTGGGGCAACAGTATAACTAGCGAGCTATTTTGTGAATGTCTCCATCAGCCCAAAATCTAGCCCAAATCTGCAAGCTTGTTGTGTGCTATAGGGCATTCAAATCTTATTCACAGCCTGTTGTCTATTGTCCCAGCAGAAGACTGTATGGGAGTCGTGCTGCTTAGTATCTGAGTGGAAAAAAAGCTAGCCCGCATGTATGCTGACTCAGTAAAGAACGGGTTAAAAAATGAACAAACATAATGTGTGATGGATGCAAACAATGTCATAAGTAAAGGTCACAATTGGTGAGTATATTCCAATTTCCAACAATTGAAAGGTTAATTTCGCTTGTAAACTTTCAAAAAGCAAGCAAGTGTATCTAAAGATGATAACAGCCCCCCCCCCCCCCCCCCCCGCCCCATGCCCCCCCCGCCCCCCCATGATCAAAGTTACATTTTTTCACACATGTGAAGGGCATTTAACGCACTCAACTTGAATGCATACCATTCATGTAGTTCAGTGTGTTTTATTCAGGACTCCAGGTTTGGAAAGAACCCCTCCCGCCCACCCACTCCCTCCACACCCACCCACTCCCGCCACAACCACCCACTCCCTCCACACCAGCCCCATTCCTCCCACCCACCCCCTCTATACCACTCATCCCAAGCAATCTAAAAGCGGTCAAATCTCGCAACCAAACAAAGGAAATCATAGTGGAACCCTTTTGCCGTCTTCATCAGGACCAGACTTTGTTTCGGTCTGCTGAAGCCATCAGTGTAAAGAGGATTTCTTGCTGGTATTCGTAACTCAAAATAATGGGATCCATTGATAAGGGGTCCTTAAGGTTTCTAAAACTCCTGGGTTCCATTGCATAAAACTTACCATTAATAGTAACTCTATCATCAAAGGTAACTACATGTACCATGGTGACATCGCTCGACAACCAATCAAATTCATGGTTTAAATCAAATTCATGGTTGCCATTGGTAACAAAGTTATCATCAATGGGAATTTTTATGCAACAGGGCCCTGGCATTGACAGGTTTATTGCCATTTGGTCCAATCCCAGTTGGTCCACTCACCATTTCATCTACAAGGAACCCCTTAAAAATACCGTTTTAGATTAAAATACTGGGTTACCTTATTTTCGACTCTAATCTACACCACAACCTCAACCGTTCACCCTAATCCAGACCCCCTACCCTAACCCTAACCCCTATATATCGGCATGTGATGGTAGACGAAATTGGACTTAGACCAAATGGGATTGGACCAAATGGCAAAAAAACCTGTCAGACTGGACAATTGCGTCATGGTGGCATCAATATTGGGTGAGACCGGTCACAGGTTTTCCTTGGGGAGAGTCAGTTTCCGCTGACTATATCCCACCTTCTGACCTCCTTTACCTTCAACAGGCTGATGCATGGCAAAGTACATGCGTATGTATGTACATGTACCGTAGATCCCAACCAGGAATTCATCCTGATCTTAAAATAGCATGCTACATGTACTACAGTAATCATGGATGCACCTTTAGTCTGATGTACGCAATACCTGTAGCAGGTTACTGATCAAGAAATCTACCAGATAATAGAGCTCAAAAGACAGGGTATCCTTTTGCAGATCAAAACAACAAAAATTTTGTAAAAAACACTGACAATGAAAGAAAATACTATATAGAACTTCCTTCCCAATCATAGAACTAGACACTAGACACTAGAGTATAAGTGGAATTCTACTAGTGATCGCTAGATTCTGAAGAGGTTTTGGGCAAGTCGTCCAAAAGTTTCCCAGTTCTTGTAGCCTCCAGACCGAAAGCCACTGTGTGCTACACATACAGTGTATGGCTCGCACCAAAGTCCATGCATGAAATGGGAGCAACGCAAGCTGTGAACAGTCCAGCGTGCACTGACAGGGGCAATAAGATTGGGAATAAGATTGGTTTCAAACATAAACAAGGAAAGTTTTTCACTTTTCCTGAAAAGTTATCGCAAGGGCATACTAGGGATTCCTGCCAAGTTCCATGACTTTCACAAATGTGCCACCCTGTTTTTAATTTGCAAAATAAAGCGGAAAAGCGGTAAATCTTAATTGGGCCCACAGTATGTCTTCATTGACCTGATCAGACGTAATAGTGAGCTGGTTTGCTGATACGTGGAACTAGCCCGGAGTTGCAATCGTGTTTTCTTTAGCTCGAAACTCTGGATACGTAAGCTCGAAACTCTGGATGCACTAATTATCCCAATGTTCGCACATACACAGTGTGCGACGGGAATAGGCCACGACCACATGGCTTCGGTTGTGAGCTCACACTTCACGCACGTATAAAAACCTAGCGTTGAAAAGCCTCATGCGCGCTGATGCATGCAGGGCTCGAGAAATTTTCAGGCTAATGAAGACGCTCAGAGCTAGCTCGAGCTACCTCCATCTAGCTGAAGATTTCTTGGGAAATTTTCTCGACCAAATAGCTAGCTATTTCGCTTGATCTGGTTAATGAAGACGCAAATACTGTAGCTAGCTATTTCGCCTGATCTGGTTAATGAAGACGCAAATAACTAGCTCTTTCGTGATCTGGCTAGGCAAACACGATCAGAACTAGCTAGCTATTTCGCCACATGCTAATTAAGACGCTCCTAGTGTGCTTCCAAATGCAGAAAAATGGCAACTCTTGGTGGCTCCCTTACAATAGGAATACAGGTCTAGCTGTTTGTCTGTCATCATGCTGGTACACTGCACATATGTACTTGTACTTGCCGGTGCCAGCAAGTTTATGACCAAAATTACATCGTACAGCATGTATGTATGCACCAGTACAGATGTTTGCTATTCCACATCATGTATACAAAAGGTACTAGTATGAGCTGATAAACAATTCATAATCAAAAACAATCAGCGCTAGTTCAGGTCGAAATGACAATTAGTTTTTAATGCATGAAATCATTGAGGTAAAAATTCCCTACAATCAATGGTGCATAAATGGATAACAAAAAACGACAGAGAATAAAACACAATGATTTCAGATGATTCCACACAAATGCATATTTCTAAAAAAAACATCCCAACATAAAAAAATAAAAAATAGGGTCCGGAGAATAACGTAGTGTTTTAATATGTGGGCATTTTTACTGAAAACTATAACAACAAAATGAATGATCACTGAAATCATTGCTACGTCAGTAATGTAAAGATCATACAATGAAAGGTAAAATAATACCAACATTCCCCTACATAAACATGTACAATGTACAGTCAATTATTTTGTTGTTGCAGGGGCCTACATGTACATTCCTTCCATCAATAGACAAAATTTCAGGAACCATTGTAAGTCCTCGTTCTAGTTTACAGGTTTATACAGTTCAGTAGACAGACTTTCATATAAACAGTTGACAGACTTTCAGTGTACTATGTGTACAATGTGAAATTTTGTATTTATTCTGTGGATTACAATTTGCTTTCAGACACTCCCACATTTTCCAGAGTGAAATTCAGTAGCCTAAAGCAGTAGCCTATAGAAATTCTTGCCAGCCAGCAAATATAAGGCAACTAAAATAAAATCTTTTGAATCACTTTCCGGGAATTTATTTTTTATTTTTATTTTATTTTACTTTATTAGTATTATTTACCCAGGGTTGACATATATACAAACAAATAACATACATAGTTCATTGAGAAATAAACACCATTTTCGAATTTGCATAACATCTGTGGACAATAACAGTTGACAAAAAATCCCATAAAGTTAAATCACTTGTAAAACTGGAAAGCATATGTATCATTTCGTCTTGCATGGCACAACTTTTAACCAAGTAAATATACATGTAATAGTTTAATAAATAGTTTTTGTAGTGAGCAATAACACAGTTTTTGCATCACTTGCAAAGCTGGTAAAACTGGTAAGCACATGTCTTGTCTTATATCATCCGGACAATAACCAAACATGCATTCAACAAAAGTAAGAGTGATTTAAGTTTTACAGTGAACAAATACCACAATTGTATATAATTATATACAAAATATCAATTTCATCATTCGAAGAAACCTTCTCTAGTTGTAACCAATATGTACATACATGTACGTACAAAGTGATGGTGTTATATTGGGAACCCAGTACAGTTTAATGTACTGTACTGTATGTTGATCATGTACAGTATGTATTGTGTGTAGCCCTTTTCTGGAGAAGACTCAATTCTGCTAACATTGCATACGCTATAGATTAAAGGAATTGGCATAGGGAAAGGGAAAGGGAAGAAAGGGAAGGAGCCGCAGTTTTAAATCATGGTATATTTTGTCGAGTTCAGCATGGAACATGATGCTATAGCCTAAAAAGCATCATGTTTCATGCTAAACTGGACAAAATATACCACAGTTTAAAACTGCGGCTCCTTCCCTTTCCCTTTCCCTCCGCCAATTCCTTTGAGCTAGAGTGTACATGTACCACACAACAGCGTATATGTACTAAGTAGGGCCATGTTGCATACAGGTTTCAAATGATTGTAACTTACCATCAATGGCAATTACCATGGCAAAAGCCAATTAGCTCTCACTATTGCACCTGTTGTCATGGTAGTTACCAACCTGCAACATAGCCCAGGTCTAGCTTGAGAAGTGCAGTATAAATTTTTACAGTATCGTTCAAGCACTGACTAGAAAATGTGCAGTCGTTCTTTTTCTCAGGCTCACAGCTTTACAGTTTACAAATATCTTCCATTTGTTTGCATTTTAATCAATTCTTATCAAAAAGCTGGCAAGAAATGTCCTCATAAGCAGCATCACTCTAATAGAGTGGTTTGAATTGTTATGGTCAGGAAGTTTTTAGTAAAAGGCGCTGTCACATCAGCTCAGCTTGTCAAATGCATGTGACAGTTATCTTCCCTTTGTCTTCATACATGCACATGTACATTTAATGCACAGGTAATTGCATCTCCATCACAAAGCTATAAACCAGAAGTGTCCCTGTTAACAGCATTAATCTGATAGAATAATTCAATTTGTGATGTTGAGGACGAAGTAATTAGTACAAGAGACTACCGGTACTGAGACATGTACTACTACTACTACTACTACATGTTGACTATACGGACACCAAACAAGAAGTCAACATGAAATACACATGTGACAATTCATCACCCATGATCAGTATGATTCAAGCATAACTTTCACAAACTTGTGAATATCGTACCTGTACAACATTCTGTATTTTCTTCTGTTTGCCATTGTATTAAAAGTGCAAATAAAATAACCCCATTAACAGCGATGAGAGAGTAACAATCTCATTACCGTTTTAACTACCTCATTGTAACTACATGTATGATTGTAACTAATATAAGTATCTCAATACCGTTGGCAGACAAAATGTGTAGCATGCCAATTGGGTCTTCAAGGCCTGGTAATGTAAGAGTTAAACTACTTCAGCATAAAATCAGTCTGAGGGTGAGGCTATGAGGGGAAGGTACACCTGTACCTGCCGATGCCTGTTTGACAGTCTATAACTGTATTACGTACCTCAATAGCTCCATACCACAGTCCCCACTATACGCTCACATGTGTCCGCTGAGCACTGTGGGTAAAATGCCAATCTATTCGCATGCATGTGCAGGTAATTATATGTCTAAGAGAAGAGGCTGGCTGGCTGGCTGGGCTGACTCATCCGCTCACTCACTCACTCACCCCTACATGTACACTACAGCCATGCGCCGGCCGGTCTTTCAGCTATGTATACTAGCTGGCAGGGAATAATTTGTACGGCCCTGTATAATTGTTTAAGTACACATACATGTTTTTTTGTAAATGTACATACCGGAATGGCCTCTACGCGCACACTAGCTGGCAGGAAGAAAGAGACCATTTTCGTTATGTACGCAAATTTTATTCACATCGTTCAACTAATACAATACTAATGGTAATACAAAAGTTTGTCCGAGGTTTGTCGAGTAGCAACAATTAATATACAGGTATTCAGAGTGCGTTCATGCCATACATTGAAACTGAATCATGAAATACAGGTGAATGTAATGACGCGTTACGAAACGGTTAGGGGGAAAGTTTTGTCCAACCTCTCTACATTTATTTATACACAAGAGATACATGTACCCTACCTTTAACTCTAACTGGGAGACATCAGCTGTTGTGCTTGGCGATGAAATGGAATAAGCCATTTTCGTAAATGTATTCACAACATTCCCCCTAACTGCCTGTTGACGCGTCATTCACCTGTTTTTCATGATTCTGTTTCAATGGATGGAACGCACTCTGCAATCTATTAGTTGTTGCCACTCGGACAAACCTGGGACAAGCTTTGGGGTTACCATTAGTAACATTGTTTTAACATGAATGCAATTTGCATACATAACAAAATGGTCTATTGCATCTACGATACATGAATATTTACATGTAATCAAAGATATAAAAATGCAGCTGAGTACAAGCACATGTACAGGACAATTTTTAGTCACTCCATACTTTGCACAAATGTATAGTATTAAATGTTGTATGTAGATAGATTGTAAATGCAAATTTGAAACCAAATGCATTCAAATACAGTTCCAAAGAACGAGTGTCAGGTGTTGTACTGCTTGCATCTTTTTAGTGTAGTCAACAATTGTCAGTGCATTGAAAGACCATGATTATTCACACAGTTTTTATGGCCTCCACTCAGGTTTAATAACAATCAAGATAAATAGAATCTCTTTTTGCCTGAATGCCTTTCACGGCAACTGAATCTGTTTTGAGTTCCTTTCCTAAATATTGCTTTTGGCCAATAAAATATCCTCACCACGCATTGGCTTTTGTAGAAGAGTAAAACAAATGAACCAAGCCGTAATGTGGGTTACACTCCATAGAGGGTCATGTTATATGGCTACAGGTTCAGTAAAAACAAAAATAACAAAAACTCCAACCACTCAACTCATAGCCTGGCTTCCAGGCTGTTTGGCATATATCCAAACAGGGAAAAAAATAATTTTCAACAGGCACTTTTAGAGCACATTGGCCAGTTTGGCTACAATTGTACATTGTGTCTATGGAAATTTGGGGGGCTCTTTTAACATTTTGGGGGCCAAATCGCCCCGAGCCCCCATATTTCTTCCCCTGAGTCCAAACGATTTTGAATCTTGTTCCAGCAGAGAAGCCTCATTTTGAGAAGACCTACAGTATTTTACAGTGTGGCTCATAAATGTCAAACAGCCTGTGAGCCACGCTACTCAATTGACTGTCCACTCTACATGAACCTTTCCTAATCTGGGTTTTTTATCACGCCCTCCCAGAACAATTTAAAGGGAAAGTCCACCCTGAAATTAAAGTTTATTGTAATAAAAAAAGAAGCATGAAATAAACATACACGTGTATGAGTGAAGGTTTGACAAAAATCTGTCAAGGGATAAGAAAGCTATGATCTTTTAAAATTATAATTTTGTGATGTCATGTGCGAGGTGCTCTCTCGTATGATGGGTACTGTAAGATTCCATAAATTGCTCTTTTTCTAATTTTGATGAAGGTATAAATGTTTTTCGTAAACATGTGTTTGAAAATGTGCCTCTGGTCCATGATACATTGGAATAATATCAAGCAGATTTCACGGCTTATTTACATGAACATGTACATGTAAGTGCACTAGATTTAGCTTACACTTTAAACAATTCCAATAATGAATCTAAAAATCCTTTGTGAATTTGGGCCGCAGTGTTTGTTGATCTGAATTCTAATACTAATATTCCATGCAAAACACAACTATCTACTCTAATGCTAGTAGTATGCAATAAAAGTGTGTGCAAAAAAACAAACTGTCAAAAGATTCCGTATTCCAGATTCAAAAGGAAAATTCTACATGTAACTATTCTAACATCATTCCATTCATCCACATTATACTACTAGCTATATTAACTGTATAACACACTAGGAAATAATGCTTACAAAATGCAGACTACACCTATTATGATGTTAATGAATAAAGGGAAGAGGATACTGTACATGTAGGTAACATATCTCAAGAGCTTTCTATTTGGTTTTTGATACCATTTATTGTAATTCTTTAACGATTTTGATTTAACAAATGGTCACAAGAGGGGACTGCCTACAAATGTTAAGTACAATGACAATCATGATTACGACCCATCCTCAAGGAATACATGTAGCTGTTAAAACAGAATTGCGCAACAATAAGTAAAACATAAGTGAAGTATAAGTATTACTTATATGTACCTGTTGCTCCACTGCCAACTGGAATCACAGTGTTATTAATAATGCATGATTCTTCTAGCAGAAAAAAAAAACTTGTGGGTCGATATGTGTGATGCACAATGGGTATTGTTGTGTTTTGAGTTAATCATCTCACACGAAGTGTCAGTTCCAAATTTATCTAAAAGTGAAAATCTCATTCAAATATCACAGAACCTACTTCTAAAAAAAAATGAAATCCTTTGAAATTGCAATGTGAATATCTCAGCTCGATTTAAGTTGTGTTTCTTCAAATCATTTTTTGAAAGTATGAAAGGTGTTTTTTTCAACACCCAGTATGTACACTGTACATGAAGTGCACACTATGCACATGAAAAATATTCACTTTCGAGCAATTTCAGAAGAAGTGACGATTCCTCTCCTAACCACCACTGTCCCATGTACCTTACAATAGGACACAACACTACACAGGTGCACAACCAAAACATGAGCACCCTGTGTATTACCGTAGGTACTATGCAGAAGTTTAAAATTGCATGAAATCTATCAAAATCTATTGTGTGATCACAGGTTGTAAATATCATCAGCACAAGGCCTAACTGCAGGCTTTTTAAACCGGTATTCAAACTCTTTGAATGGAGACCTTCCTCGTAAACAATTTTGCTAACAAAAGACCAGAAGATGGGCACTCTGAATGTGCAAACACAATTGTTACCAGCAATGAAAGCTTTGGGGCACGAATTGGCAAAATTGGCAAAAGAGTCTATGTGAACAGCCATTTTCTGTCATACATACATGTACATGTACATGTAGAATATAAGGCAACAGATACGTCAGCGTGTTTGTGTCATGGCATTAGGTTTGAAAAATATGTTTTTTCCTAGCACTGTGAAATGTAATTTATATGTTCATATGTGGGACTTGGGATAGACTCAAATCACAGTACGAGGTCAGTTAAGACTGACATCCAAATAACATTTGAATAGCTAATATCACTTTTGACAAAATGCTCACTTTATAATTCACATTCCTTTTTCAACACTATGTGTAAACAGGCAAAATGAACAAAATTATATCATACTGTACAAGCAAGTTAAGAAATAAAAATTATACACTAATAAATGTAATATGGTTGCCTATGTTAGCACATAACAGGGTAATCAAACTAGTGGGATAAATACAATGTAAATAGAGCTCTTACCGGTAGTATCTGGAAGTTAGTTATGTAAAAAAGATTAGGGAAAATACATTAGATTTACATTGTAACTTACACTGCAGCTCAAAGGAATTGGCATTGGGTAAAGGGAAAGAGAAGAAAGGGAAGGAGCCTCAGTTTTAAACTGCGGTATATTCTGTCCAGTTCAGCATGAAACACAGTGCTTTTTAGGCTAAAGCATCGTGTTTCATGCTGAACTCAACAAAATATACTGTGGTTTAAAACTGAGGGTCCTTTCCTTTCTTCCCTTTACCTGTGCCAATTCCTTTGAGCTGTAGTGTGGAAAACAGATCGGAATCAGGACACTAGAATGTGCCCAGGATACATCATACATGTAATCTTTTTTTTATTATTGATCTTTGTATAAAAACTAGCTTTTTATTACAATTTTATTAACAATTTAATAACAAGAAAGCATGGACAGAAAAAAATATATTAAAAAAAACAATTTTTGTTGATACAAGTCGAGCTGTAAATAACATGTGTACATACTGTAGATCTGTATAAAAGTTATTATACCAGATGCTGGAAGTACATGTATGAGAGATAACCTTGGTTATCATTGGTACAGTGAGTCAGGAAATGACCCCCATATGACATCCATTGTATGCCGACACAGGTGAGGGTTATGTCCACAGTGCAGACGAGACGTAACCTTTATTGCATTACCTGAATGCTCTATTGTCTTTCAGCAGCGGTAGTAAGTGTAAGCACTGTCACTAAACAATGCAGATTTGTGATATATTCTCTAGGTCTACTGTTGTGTACTGGCAATGTGCACATGTAGCCCCCCCCCCCCCCCCCATGCAAAAGAGAGCCCCCAAAGTGCCCTTCAATTGGGTTTAATGAGTTGTATGATGGAGGGTGTCCATTTCAGGATAGTAGGCTTCAAAAGTAGCTCCCAGAAATATATGTACAGTGCATCATATATTTTCTTCCCCTGCCATGTCTCAAATTCAATATTTGGTGGTTGTGGTTGTCCTGAATAAAAGCTTACAGTATAACATACTGTACAGTGTACACAATGCAATGTACAGTTGTGGCCAGTTACACTGCATGTACAATTTCATGAACTTATTACTCTCTTCCACGAGGTCAAATTCCGTACAAAAATTTGCCTTTGTGAACTACAGTAAATTGTGCAAGAGTACGGGAAATGACCTGAAAGTTGGAAGATTAAAAAGTTTCACAATGTGACCTCAAGGCTAATAGCAATATCCTACATGTACTGTAGAGTGGCAGGCATCAACATGTCAGTGGTACATACAGGAAATTATTAATTCTATGAGGTGAGAAAAGGTTATAGTGCACATGTATGGCAAATCTAAAACCTTTCTCCCTCAATTGCCTGACAAACAAAATACCATTTAGGAGATGAGAGAAAAACAAACAAAAAGAAACAAAGGTATTTGGAGTGTACTTTGGGCTTGGGCTTCACAGTTTACAATTTATATTTCACTTCCAGGGACGAATTTTTCACACTGAATCTCTGGAATGAAATGCAGTGTGTGTGTGTGTGTGTTTTGTTTTTTTTTAAGACAGAGGGTATGGATGCTGCTATTATACAAAACAATTCTCATTTGATGCGTCGCATCTTCATGTATGTCAGCCGATATTTGGAACCAGAAGTTACATGTATGGAAGTGGAATGCTTCCAGCCCCCAATGCTGTTTCCATGAAATATCCTTTCAGCAAAATTGACATAATTTTGTATTGAAGTTTGAGCTTCTGCAATGTGGATGTACAATTTATCACTGGTGCAGTGTATTATCAACATGCACGTGGCCCAAACAATATGTTTCTCATGGTAAACTCGGCTAATCCCATGTTTGTCCAACTAACAATGTACATGTAACTTCTATTATAAAAGTGCATTCAACCCATTGAAACTAAATCACTTGGGACACGTGTGCAATACACAAAGCTTGTTGTAAACTCAGTACTTCAGGCATTCCGGAGGAAAGTGACTATTAATTTATGATGAAAATGATTCATTCAGCATTTGCGAGTAATTTGAGCAGTGTACTTTAATATTAAGGTTAAAAAAGCCCTCTGACAATTTTGAAAAGTAATTTTTTTCAAGTTTCAAAGTTCTAGAATCAAGCTGAAATTTAAACATCATAAAGTCAAAGGGTGTCTTTTAAAAAAAAAAAAAAAAACAGGTATTGTGATATTTGATCCATTATCAATCTTATAATAATTCTTTGAATATGTAACGTTTGGACCTCAAAGTTTGTATGAATAAAAAAAGTCAAATAAAATCAAAACAATGCCCATTGTGTATCACACCTGTAGTGTAAATACAAGACAATCTGCCATCACAGGTGTTATCAATAATGCATGAATTCATGATGCTTCTGGCAGAAAAGACCTTGTGGGTTGACTGTATGATGCACAATGGGCATTGTTGGATTATGACTTAATCATCTGATACACGATGCAAACTTGAGATATTATTTGCTGACTTGTGGAGTTGCCCATCAAGGTTACTGGATTGGGACTGCTTTAAAGTATGGACAATTTTTGGAATTTATACTCTTTGGGGATCATGCAACACCCTGGCAATTACAGTATATGTACATTGTCCAATAACACCCTGCGTCTTCAACTTACAGAACTATACACTCGCACCAAAACTGGGAGAAAACGTACCCACTGCTGTGAATGCTACATGTACATGTATGCTATCTCTATGCGCAAGTGTGCGCAGCGGAAACAGCAATTTTATTTTTGCACCGCTAATGCATATTGCATGTTGTTCAATTTCTGATATCTGACAGATATTTAGAAAATCAACAAAAATAAACCCCTTCTTGTGACAATAACTGCACGCTTCATTACCAGCAGGTGCGGTACTTAATAAAGTATTCTACTGTGTGTCTCAGAAATAAATTTTGAAATAGCTGCCAAATAGAAACAAAGAATTTATACAATTCTGGGGAGAATGGTTTCAACTGATATGGTGACCTCATAGAATAAAATTTCATTTGAGTTATTTTTCTTCCCTTTCCCTTTCCCTATGCCAATTCCTTTGAGCTGTAGTGTACATGTACGTGATATGTACGCCCACATTTCACATACAGTGAACTTGAACTACCAGATGAATACACATTTCTCTACTGTATATTTAGTGTACATTACTGGTAACATTTTACAATGTACATTTTCTAATATTAACAAAATCATCTCAATCTCAATAAAAGTAACAAAATAAAAAATAATAAAAAAAACTCCACGTCCAACTCCAAATGCTGAAAACAGATGAAATGTGAATGACTTTATTGAACCAATAAATCATGAAACCCATGTATCAATCAAACACATTTACAACTTATGCAATCCAACAGAACACTTTGATCATTTGATAAACGTCCATACTGTGACTATATCATGAAAAACAACACCCCCCCCCCCCCCCCACCCAACCTGTGTGCAGGTGTGCATGTGAACTCTTTTCACCTTGGACATCATGTATACCGTTCATGTAGTTGAAAATTTAAGAAGTGTCTTAACTTCCATCTTCTTTTATAACTTAAAGGCAATATAAATACTGTACTAGGAAGATAAACAGCCATAAAAAGGTAATCATTGGCAATCTTCTTGCCGATGGTCTTTTCTTAAATTCATGTGTTGTCCATTTAAGAAACTTGCTGAAAGTTATTTGCCCTCAAATGATCCACATTTGGAGTAATGAGTGTTTAAATCACAAATCCTCAAAATGTTCGGCCTGAACACTGACCATTGACAAGATTGCTCCCGATCACCTTCTAAAGGCTTTTTGCCTTCCCAGTACAGTATGCCCTTTCATAGTACAAAGTACTTGTCCTATCTTCATTACCACTTTCTCTTATCAACATGTCCAACATGTCTTAGTTTAAACTATTGTTTTTATTTTGTGTGATTTGCCAGATTGATTGACAAACTATTCAAAGTCTAGGGGCCTGTTACATAAAACTTACCATTAATGGTAACTCTGCCATCAATGGTACCTACCATGGTGACACCACTTGACAGCCAATAAAATTCAAGGTTTTCATAGAAATTGCCATTATACGCAAAGTTACCATAAATGGTAAGTTTTATGCAATAGGGCCCATAACAGATGCGTATACCCAAAACCAAACCCAAATCAATGGCCTGTGTTCTCAATAGGGATTTAATGGTACATGCAACATACAATGTTGTGTGTGTAATAAATCTGGACTAATTTCATGAGGTGCAAATCTACACATGTAGATTCTGCCAAGGTCTACAGTAAATCATGAAATCACTCACTGTTAGGATTTTGTTGACAAAACAATTGATTTTGCAATACATAGCTTGTGCGTGTTTCTTTTTGCACTCCACAGAGCTAGTCCAGGTTTAGGATGCATGCATGAAGTGTATACAGTTAGACCATTGTTGAGAATCAGGCCAATGCTATAACCAAACAAAATAGACATCGTGTACTCATTTTGGGATATTCAGTGATCAAATACAGTACAAGTAGAATGTATGTACTTGGTACTGTGGCAACTATTAGTATCAGTCAACTGCATATGGTTGTAAACCATGATTAAACTTCTAAAAATTACATTAAATTTTGAAAGGTACATAATGTGCATGTGTGTTGCACAGTACCCAGCCAATTCACAAATGGATTACATAGACAAGACAAAACAAACCAAATTGATCGTTTACTCATTCACTGTCCTTTTGTAATGTACAGTACATCATAGACTTTATATCGTACAACTCTTCCACACCTTCCTTACCTGTCAAATTTTGCATTGGATCTGAATTTCACAAAAAATGAGACAAACAGTGTATGTTAGTAAACATGATATACATGTAGCAGTCCACACTCCACAAACTGATCACAATCATCAGAGATACATGTATAGTGGGGCAGTACAGACTGCATGTATGTGCTGACAGAGTCTTATCATCCAGAACTACATATCTTCTCAGATTTCACACTCTTAATAAAGACTGACTCATCTGTCAAACATTTCATAACAGGAAAGATGACAATTGATAGAGAAGTAGGGCGACTTGACCAAAAGGTAACAGAGTAGATCACTTGAGAGCTGAGACTTTTATTGTGCAATGTTTTACTGAGTGATATTAACAAAAGCATGATTTGTTCAAAATATGCTCACTCTTCCATACAATCATTCAAACAACTTTTAAAAAGCACAACTTTTTTGTATCAGTAAAAACTCAGAATTGTAGCAAATAAGAGACAGTAGGTACATTGTAAAAATTGAAAAGAAAAGATGTCTAACATAATAGATTGAGACACTTGCATCATGAAGATGCTAACTTGCATTCCAAATCAAAGTAAACTGTCCATGATTCAGCTACTTTTAGGCTTTTTCAGTATTAATTTTGGTATTGTGTGTGTGTGGGGAGGGGGGGGGGTTAAGTTAGTAATACATGTTAAAAATTGTACTTTACCTCTTGTAAAAGAACAGATGTTTTGACAATAGAAATCTAAATATAACAATTGCAAAACCCTTATTTCCAACCATGATTCCATCAACATGTTAAAGACAGGGTAGCCCTATTGCAGATTAGTTTTTTTTTCTGGAAAAAATAAGGCAAATGGAGGAAATATTGTGTAAGACCTTCCCTCCCATTAATAGAATTAGAAACTGACTTTGTGCAGAATTATATTGATTGCTAGATTTCAAGTAGGTTTCTGTAACAACTATCAGCGGTGAAGCCAGCAATATGTGCAATGGCATCACCGCGCCACTATCTGATGCAATACTGCATGAATGGAGACTATAGTATGGTCACTACATTTAATAAATGAACACGGATAGTTTTTCGCTTTTTCTGAAAAGGATCTTGAAAAGGTTTGTACAGGTATATGTAAGATTTCATACGTGTTAGCATTTGAGCATACTGCTGATTCCTGCCAAGTTTGCTGACTTTTGCGAATGGGCTACAGTGTGTATTGTACCCTGTCTTTGATAAATGGGGTTTTCAACACGATGCGTAGCTTGCGGACACGGTTATGCTTATGAACTAGACTGTAATATCGGAACATGTATCGGCCATGCTGCGCCTTGCCCGTGCGTCCACCACACGCTCGCAGTTAAGTCCAAATGCTACTATGCAGGTATGCCCGAGTTACAATAGGCTGGCTGCAACCCACCAGAATGTACCGGTAGAGGAGTGTTCATTGATATTTACATAACACTTGTTTACAGTGTAGCTGTAGTGCACTAGTGGCATCGTTTTTTACTCAAAGACGATGCTAAAATCTTGTTTAAATAAATGCTTTTCTTCATACTTTCCTAAAATGAATGATTTCTATGGATTATCAATAGTGCAAGCAAGCATAAATATTGAGCATTTTTATTTTGAAGCTGTCCTTATTTTCCCTACCCGGCCCTGCTCGGCCCTATATGGGCAGGTAACTGTTAAAAAAATGATGTTTTTGTTGCTACATGTATGTTCTAATTATTTAGCTTTTGAAGAAACACCACATATACATACATGTAGATCTAAATGTGACTGTCAGTACACACAAAAAAACAGTACGTAGGGTAGTTTTAACAAACATGTACTCATATTTTCACAAAAATTATGCCAATGCCAATGCAGTCGATGCCTGGCATTGCGTGCAACAGCATAGAAAAGAGGTCCAAAAAAAGTTACTCACTCTGCGCACTGATGAATGGTAGTGCAATAGTAATGCACAGTAAAAAGGCGACGATGTGCCATGAAAACCTCGATAGATTTGCCATTTTGAAGACTTTTTTCAGGAGGATTAGTCAGGTAGAAAATGGACGATTTCCCAAAGCAGGTATAGAAGCCAAAAAGATGATAATACTGTCGAAGAGGCAAGTCTCCAAGCAGTTTCAGTCTTTTCGCCTTTGCCCTTTTCTGTGCAATCAGCTCACTCACCTAGCGCTAGCCTTTGCTTCGTTTGTGGACTGTGTAATCCTGAAAAAAAATATTGCATTTTGACCACTATTTTTCTTGTTTTAGCACTGTCTTGTAACAAAAGAATATATACTTATGAAGATGTTTTGGGAAGCATTTACATTTGATTTTATCGTTATGTGATGTCAAATATTACATAATACCATTGGAATATTTTATTTATTTACTCATTGTATACAGACTACTTTCACACGCTGACGTCACTTGTCCCACGCATAAGATGGCGCTGTTTAAAAACTTGCTCACAGATATAAATTATACTCTCTGAACTTGCTCACATCATGTTTTTCTCTTTATCTCTCTCTTTGTGTCAGTTCCGTTCCCTGTTGAAATTTGTGTAAGGTGTTATGTACTTGAAAGGCCTACATGGAATATTTTGTGAAATATTAAAAAAAAACTTTAAATACAAGTAGCTGTAAAACGTTAGACGTATCTTTGCCTGGGATTTCAGTAGATTACACTAGGCTTTGTACGGACCAACAAGGGCGGATCCAGGATTTGTGAAAAAAAAAGGGGAGGGGCGGAGACCAGTGCTCAGTCTGCTTCCCTTTCTGTTAAGAAACCTGAACATGCATGGCTCTGTCATTATTTGTACTCGAATGTGAAGGGCCCAACCAACCATTCAAGAGAGCTGCTAAGCGGGGAAGATGGAATTGCGAGAATTGTTGCTACTGCTGCATTTTGTAATTGGTCCGCCGACCCGCGCGGCCCGGTCAGGCTATGACTTGAAGCGTTAAAAGTATGATTTTTCTTTCAAGCCTGAAAAAGGGAATGGGCCAGCCGGGGTTAATTCGGCCCACCTCAAAACAATCTGGGAAAGTGTGAGGGCTGCCCATTCGTCCCCCTCTCGTTTCAAAAAGGGGGAGGGGGGTTGCGGCCCCTTCGGCCCTCATCTAGATCCGCTTCTCCCCAATATCAATCCTGCCTCAAGCGACCAAACGCTGCTCTAGGAATGTGAGGCGTATTGCCGATGCCGAAATGATCCTTTGGCCTAAGAAGGTTGGTTCAAGAAATCATATATGAATTACTTTTGGGGTAGCCTAGATATTGGATGAGTCCGGCGCAATGTTTAACGGCTACGCAGCAGCCGCTCCAATACCACTGTGCCTGGCCTCAAAGTTAGTATACCAAACTGCGCAAGCACTTGAAGATCGTGTCACCTCAAAATAGTGACCCTCATCCTTGTCATTGGACATCATCTCTGTAGACGATATGACAGTAAGGGAGAAAATAACGGCGTGATCTTACAACTGCATTATGTTTAACATAGAAAAACGAATGTTTGGCTCTGCATATAGCAAGGAGTTTGACCAGGTGGCCGGACCAGGAGTACTCTTGACTGGAAGTAAAACATGCAGGCTTTACGAGGGAAACAAGGAATCTCAAACCATCGATCCTACATGCTCAAACATTGAGGCCTACTTCATTTTGAAACTTCTTCAAATGTACCAAAAAATATCAATTTATACCTGGCTCTTGATAATCTGAAGCGCTACCATGGAAACGGGTCCTGGGGAAATAGGGATCGTCTATTAACCCCAAACTCTCAGCCTTCAGCGGGGATACAAAGCTAGCTCGAATGACGAAGTGTCCACGTCTCACAGTCAGACACAGAGTTGCTCGACTCCAATGGACTAGGAGGCACAGGAGATGGCAGCTTGGGCACTGGCGACATGTCATCTTTTCAGATGAAAGCCGTTACATCCTAGACCGTCAGCATGACAGGTTCGGCGATTACGTGGTGAGAACCTCATAGATGACTGCGTCCGTGAAACCACTCAAGGAGGTGGAGGCTCAGTGATGACATGGGCCGGAATAGGCCTACACTATGCGAAAAAATGCCTTTGACTGTACCGGAAGGAAACGTCACCACCGTCGTCAGCCGTAACATCCTGGACACCTAGTGTCTTCCATAATAGGGTGTATAGAAATAACTTCCAGCTCCAAGACGACAACGCAAGACCACATAGGGCGCTTCTGGTGAGAGAATTTCTTGACGCCGAGGACGTGCAGCAGATGCCATGGCCTGCTTGTTAATTCGCCTGATATGAACCCCTTCGAACACACCTAGGATGCCTTGGGCCAAACCATCAATGGGAGAAACATTATTCCTCAAACATTATAGCAATTAGCCCAGGCACTAGCTGACCGAAGAGTGTGATGCACTACCCTAGGAGAGCATCAACAACCAAATTGTGGACAGTATGACCAGGCGTGTGGACACGTAATAAATTGATCCGTGTCAGAGGGGGGCATAGTCGATATTAAGTGACTGAATTACATTATAAAGAATAGTGTTTCATGTATCAGCATATTTTTGTTTCCTGTAAAATTGATAAAGGGTTAACATTGGCATAAGGGTAAAAATGGCATATTCTTACAAGGATTCCATCGTCTGAATGACATTTCTAGTTTAAACCAGAATATATAGTTTATATAAAATCTTATTTTGCATTTTGAGGAAGATTACCAATAAAGAATTAAAAATACGTCAGCTCTATCTTACCGGGAGAATGATTAATTTTGTTGTCAATATTTTCCAGAAAGATGTAGAAAACATATTCAACCTTTATGAGCAACAGTGTAGTTTCATTAGATGTAGTCTTACTTTAGACAGATCTTCATCAGATAGAGAGACTGAGATAATAATACTGTTAGAGCTGAATAACAAATAGAATGTACAACCCGTGATAAACTTTGGCATGTTTTGAGTGTACGAGCCCTCACACTGATACTCTTTAGAATTACTAGCCAATTTCCTTGAGCTCGGCGGGTGCTCGGCCACGTGGCATGGTTAGGCGTCCTTGCCGGAATGTACATGTAATGTGATTTGCATATATTATAATGAATCCATCTTATGAATGATGTCTTCGTGTACATATTTATACTTATCCATACATATTCAATACTGAGTCAACAGTCGAATTGCCTTCGTAGAAGCCCTGGTAGAAGCTTGAGCACTATCGTATTTCATCCTGACTTCTCCTGATTTGTTTGGTTTTGTTTGTCTATTCCTCGCTCGCACACTTTTCTGTCGTATTGCTGAATTAATCGTACGCCTTTTGATTTTTGATTTTTGATTTTTGTTCTCGATTTGTTTTCATGTTGTTTCTTGAGTTGTTTATGATTTCTTTTGTTCATTTCTTTGGTCAATTTGTTTATC
The DNA here is from genome assembly GCA_963669155.1 of Arbacia lixula. Taxonomy (NCBI): domain Eukaryota; kingdom Metazoa; phylum Echinodermata; class Echinoidea; order Arbacioida; family Arbaciidae; genus Arbacia; species Arbacia lixula. Next base: position 1,762,385 of record OZ022578.1, on the reverse strand, counting down.
CGTACTCCGAAGTGTTCTTTTAATCCACATTATTTTGGGGTCTATACGATTTACAAGCTTGCTTTAAATAGGCCCCATTCATATTTCTTTACCTATATCCACTGTATGTTTGATATTGACCATTATGTAATATTTTGCATCATTATACTAGTTTTGTTTATGTCAAAGACTGACTATGCTGATGTATTATTGCTTTTATTTTACGTGTATTGAACAGAAATATGAATAAATTGAAATTGAATAAATTGAATCATCATCATCATCATCATCATCATCATCATCATCATTACATCATCATCATCATCATCATCTTCATCATCATCATCATCATCATCATCATCACCTTCATCTCCATCAAGCACTGTCATCGCCACCAGCAATTATTATTCGCCACTACTCAATTATTATTGCCATCACTATCTTCTATCGCCATGGAAACATCTAACATAATGCTCCTGGATCATGATCTCTGCAGCCCCATCATTATCACATTACATATTTGTATCATTATCATCGACCATCATCATGATAATGATATAATCTGATTCACCATCATCATCGCTTTGTTCTCCAAAATTGCCCAACATGACGTGTTGTAGTTTGTAGACACCCAATTCAATGGTTTCTTGTCGATTTGATGTACACAACACTACATTCTCTAACATAATAACATAAAATCATGACAATATAGTTTGCCAATACGTTTGCGATTTTGAAGAAGAAAAATGTGTGTGGTCTATTTTATACCGGTTTTATCTTTTAGTAATTTATGCCACATGCTGCCCCATTCTGCCCCAAACTACAAAGTATTTTCTTTCTAATGAGGTACCGTTCATCCATAACTAAATCAAATAGATTAAAGTTTGGATTTTGGGCCTCTCGCCGCTCACCTGTATGAGAGGTCACAGTCAACTTAAAACTACATCTGCTGCAAGAAACATGGTGGAACTTCGCTGAGAGAAATCCATTAACCCTTTGTGTGCTAACCAAAATGCTGCTTTATGGGGTTACTGTATTACTGGTGCAATAATCCACCAGTGACACCACTAATCTGGTCTCGCGCTTAACTTCATGACAGCATGCAAAACAGGGTTTTGTGTTAGGAAGGAGAAACAACTCGAGTGTAATATATATTCAAACATCTGTATGGATACTAAAGCGTGCTAATGAATTTCGAAAGCATTCCACAATTACTACAATGCTTTGATATCCCATGTGCAGCACCGACATTTAGATGCTGTCAACTTTGAAAGAAATATCTTTAATTCCCTGTTTTGTCTCCCGAAGCTGTGTTTCTTATCACATTTTTTGCAATTTTCAAAAAAGTTAGGGGCAACACCACTAAAGATCATTCAACAAATTTCTTCACTTTCCGGATTTTTCCGGAAATGTGATGGGATTCAATCATTATCAAAATTATATCTTAAGCTGTGTATTTTATTAAAAAGAGTTTGTGTGCAGCTGAGATATTTTACAAGAAAAAACATGTTTATTTTGTTCGCTGATATCTCTTTTCCTCACAAAAGTAGTGATGCAATCCAACAGAACTGGACAAACGAAATAACACTCTTCATTTCTTTTGTTCTCTCTGAGAAACCGTTGTTACACAATCCTATTCGCTATTGTTGGAATACCTGAAAAACACATGCTAATTTTTCGGCCGTGCCACGCATGGGTTCAAAGAAAGAAAGTTGCTTCATATCTTTCCATAACACATCCCTGCTATGTGTTATTGTCCTGCCCGTTTAGCATACATGTAATACGAAAAGAGCATGACTAAAATTGTTGCTAGGTGAGTGAGAAGTATGAATGTAGTCCGCTAACTTCCACCTTGCACATGTACTGTACTTACGCGAATACATTGCGTAATCCATACTGGTCAACGAAATTACAAAACGAGCTTCTAGCGATTTCTTCGACCAATGTCACCTTTTCAAGGAACAAGAGGTCTCACTTTTCATAGTTGATGCTTGTATATACGACAGTCAAGTGGAAATCATTTCAAAATGTCATACTGTCGACTTGGTGCACGTAAAGCGCACATTGTGTACAATCGCGTCCCAGATTTCTTGAACATTTCCACCCGGACAATACGACAATCAGCGAGGGGCTGTCACGCCAGTAGAGCCGGGTGTCGCACTACCCTCTTTCCGCTAGAGCAGCGGCCAACGCGGCTTGGAGTCCGACAGCTTTCAAACTCCGAGCATTCTTTAATTTCGAGGCAGTTCCGGAGCAGATACTTCACCAACCATCACATAGCTTGCCTGAACACATTAGGATGCCACAGTAGACACCATGCTGACGAATTAGAGCGTTTTTCGAGACCGTTTCATGGAACAATTTGGAAGTGGAATGGCGAAAGCAGTGGAGGCGGACTTGGGGGTTCTGGGTCAGGAGACGGGAACGAAGCATCATCGAGTGGTGATGGAGGCGATGATGAAGGGAGTCCTGCTGATGGAAATGGCTCATCGGGGGAAGGGGGAGACTTCCCTCCTCCCCCAATTGTCTCACTTACTCCAATGACAATACCAGATGAGTTATCGCCGATTCCTCTCATTGCAGTTCCACGAAACCCTGTCTTTCCAAAGTTCATAAAAATTGTTGAGGTACGTTTCAGTCAGACTTGGCGCTTACTGCGACCAGCCCGCTCACGCAGTGAGCGGGCTGCGTAGCACAAAGCTTTGAAGTAAGGAAGTCGAGATTTGCAGTGATTATATTAGTTGGTTTCAGCAACTCTGTAACTCAAATCTCAAATCTGTTGCACATATTTAAGTAAGATATATACCTGGTTAATTCCGTAGTTAGTTTGAAGATAAATTTAATCCATGTTGCATTTTTAAAAACTGTTTTTCGACCTAAAGTGGTTCAGAATCGCGCGACAGCAGCTGCTATGCAAAACTTAATGCGCATGCGCCAGTTCCCCTTTACAGTGTACGTTTTTCAAGCAGCCAAGATGGCAGCCTCGGCGAACCGTATTTGTTACAAAGATCATGATCATATGTGAAGAGGAAATATGTAACGTTGCTTAGCATTTTCAAACAGTTTTATAGCTCAGGTATACATTCAATACATTTAGCCATTTATATGTGATAAATGTACTTGAAATGAGTAATTCATTCATGCGCATGGGTTGATTTCTCGGTAGTCGGACCAGACATGCTGGGAAATTGGTGGCGAGCCCTCAGGACGCTCCCGCTGCGCGGGAGCAGTCCCGGGGCTAACTTGGCGCATGCTGTATGCATAAACCAATGCTGGCATTTTGCCTCTTGTTATTTTTGTATGCTCTGTACTGTTATAGAGACCAATGCAGGCATTATCACGATTATACAATGTACATGAAGGTACATTTTGTGTCACACATTCTTTTAGCAGTAAAATATGATATTTAAGATAAATCCCTTGCTATTTACACTGTAGGTTTCTTTTTTACTCTGCAACATTAGAATTGATACCATGCATTTTCAGCTCTGAGTCTTGTATCTACACTTAAATGAACACTAACTTGAGCCTTTGTATTGATCTAAAATGTCTGAAATAATAGTAGAGAAATTTGGACACCTTTCATTAAATAACATCAAAATTAATGTGTGATGCTGAAGTTCTCCACTGTTTATATGAATTTGATAGATTGTCGATAAATACAAGTTCAAGTACAATTTTAGTTGGTACACTGTACTTAGTACAAGTTTACAGATATAGATTAATTTTTTAAAGTAGTAATGAACTTGTCCTGTTCTCTTTTTTTTTTCTTTCCACAATTTGACGCAACATCAATCAAGAAGATCGAGCAAGACAAATTTAACCCAAGATACAAAACACCTATATAGGCAGGCCTATTACAATCAGAAAACAAATCTCCATTAAAGAAAAGTGGATACATGTTGTCTTTCTGAAACCCGACAAAGTCTGTACAGCTACATGTCGGAGGATGTAACCCAGATAGGTTGACTACTGTAGTGCCTATTTACCATCACTTTAAAAAGAATGTAAACAAAAGTCAAGAATGTCTGTTTGTCTGTCTGTCTGTTTTTCAGGTGACCAACAAGCCGCTGATGGAGATCCTGAGGAGAAAGCTGAGGCTTGCCCAGCCATATGCAGGTGTCTTTCTGAGGAAGGATGACCAGTAAGTTAAGACAGGCTGGAAATCAGAAACAGTTATTAACCCTCTCAGTAACAACAACAATCGCTAGTCCCATGTTGAAAAATACAACACAATATATTGCGTATGGGACTGAGAGAGTTAAGAGGCTTTCACTGTTGTTGATCCAGAAGAGGGGTGTATGGGTTTACCCATTTGTGTTCATGCCCCTCCAAAAAAGAAAGAAAAGTAAAAACATAATTTTTTGGGGGTAGTGTCATTTTACAAAACAATGACCAAAATACAATCTGTGCCTTTTTATTCCCTGTCCAACTTTCTCAAGCTTTCAGGTTTCTTGTAATCAAAATCAGTCATCCACAAAGATACATACCCTATAATATTTGTATGGTTCTGTTTTGTTACATACTTTTATCACTGTTGCAGAGATGAGATGGAGGTTGTGCCCAGCCTTGACTCTGTGTATGGTGTAGGAACCTTTGTTCAGATCCATGAGATGCAAGATCTCGGAGACCGTCTTCGCTTGGTGCTCATGGGACATCGCAGGTAGCACTCATTTCACAGCTGAATCAAAATGGATGTTTTAAAAAAAGAATGTGTATAATACGGCTTCAACTGAAGGGATGGTTATTGGATACATACGCTTTACACCTTTTTCAATTCAGTTTGCAATAGAATAAGTGAATAAGTACAGATCAGTGCTCTTCCATAACTTCTTGGTCACATTTATCCTTCTCTCCTGCATTTTATTTAAATGACTCAGTTTGGTATCAGTTTGCATGTGGCTTTTCAGCACCCTGTCTGCCCAAACACATGTGCATAGAATTAAAATTAGATGCAGTCACGATGCTCTTTTCCATTGTAATCCATGTGTAAATTTTGCGTTGCCGAAAGAACCACACCTATAGCATAGCACCTGTAGCACCTATAGAATAGCATTCAAAGTCTTACTAATTGTATACAAAGCATTTCTTGGTCAAGCTCCTGGCTACATTACAGAATGACTGAGGTATAAAACCAGTAATCTTGGTCGCAATTTGCACAATTCAACGGATCCTCTGCTTTTACAGATTCCATCATTCAAAACAAAAGTAACGTTAGGTGATTGAGCATTTGCTTGTGCAGCCCCCAAGCTCTGGAAGTTAAAAAAGCACCATCCACAAATAACTTTAAATCAAAGCTCAAAGCACATCTATTTTATTAATAACAAGCATTTTAGGAGTCCAATTAAGCGCAGTAGAATATATATTCTATGGAATAGTTTCTGCGCTGTATAAATGTAGATATATTATTACCTACAAGGATTCGGATCTCCGGTCTAGCAGAGGACTCTCCTGTAGAGGAGGCCGAGGCTGTGGACGGTGAGACGGGCGAATCCACCGAGCCGCAGGAGGAAAGGGCCAGATCAAGCGAGGGCAGTGTTGCAGATGCAGAGGAAGCCACACCCACCCCAGACCAAGTCCTGATGGTGGAGGTGGAGAATGTGAATAACCAGACGTTTAAGACGTCAGAGGAAGTGAAGGTAAAGGAAACACTCATGTTTTATGTTTCTCTCATCTGGTGGAATTAATTTTCATGAAGAGACAATGAATGCTTTTATCTTTATTACCCTCCATGTGAATATTTGTCATCATAAATATTATAATATAATCATAACAATCATAATACTTGTACAGAATGATTGTGAAATGCAATAGCACTTGCTGTTATATCAGCAAGCATCAATTTCTCCCTGGCATTACTTGCATAAATAATTCATAAAAATGTTTGTTCAAGTGATAAATGGCAATGGAATTTACAATGAAAGAGGAAACCAGATCATGGCCCGCAGGCCAAGGGGCATTGCAGTTACTTGCTGGTCAATCAAGGTTGAAAACACTGATGAGCTTGGGCCAAAATTATCCATGGGATTTTCCCTACCAAACACTATGTGTTTATACAATGTGCATATAAAACATAATGACATATATATGAACTTATTGTTATAAATTTTTGACAAAATAAATTCTTATAGATGTTTTGTGATTTTTCATTGCAATTGCACGAGATACATGTATTAGTGAGCCCAGGCAGTTGAAACCATTACCGGGATCATGGTCCCAAGTCTGTGCAACGTGGCAGGACGGACTATGTTGCTTTGTTTGTTGATGGAGTCTTGCGTTTTCTCTCCAGGCGCTGACAGCTGAGGTGGTGAAGACCATTCGGGACATCATTGCATTGAACCCCTTGTACAGGTGAGTTTCTTGAACCATATATCTGGCTTCCCTAGGCATCTTTGTTCATGTGCACAACCACTGGATATGGTGTCTTTTAGAAGAGCTATTTGATATTCTCCCATTAACACTTGAGAAACTAGAATATAACTTCACCACGACTACCTTGGACAAAACGATATCTTTCTCAAAGTCATGGGATTACAATGTGTGGGTTTGTTGTTTCAAATACCGGTTCTGTGCTGTATCATATAGGGCAAATATAATTTCAAGTGTATGTGGGATATCAAGGGGAAATGTGTCCCTAACTTAATGGTGATCTTCATCAAATATGAAACAAAAAATTGAGGAAGATTAATATTGATTGATTTAAAATTACATTTTGAAATCTTAATTTCGTTATCATTGATGAATGAGTAAGTCTTTATATAAGCATGATCCAGACAATGGGATAAGGAACAAACCAAGACTTTGAAGTAGAATTTGGGCTATGGAAAGTGAAAGAGTCGATTTTGGAGAAAGAATACTAAGTCAGCAAATCAGAAGGAACTCTGGGTATGCATTGTCACCAATATATGCCCCAGTGAGCAGCCAAGCAGCTTAGAAGAAATCAGCTAAAGTGAAATCAGAAGTTCATCCCAATAAGTTTTGACGAAGGTTGGTAGAAGCAAGAGAACCTCGCTGAATGGTGACATTCTTTTCCACTGCCATGGTTCAGAGAGTCTGTGGCCCAGATGATCCAGGCTGGCCAGAGAGTGATTGACAACCCGGTCTATCTCAGCGATCTTGGTGAGTTGCCCGTTGTCTCTACACATAGACCCTGGTAGGACACTGTCTCCAGTAGCCCGCCCCCAAACCCCCTTCAACATCTTCTGAGTGCTATAATTTCACTTAAAGTCAGTTGCCAATTCTACTTTTGGGAGGAGAGTTGTAATACAGAATATGCTTCCATCTTCCATGGATTTTACATTTTTTTTTCTTACCTTTCAAAGAGGCACCCTGTCTTTTGCCCATTCAGGACTATGTACCACAAATATGTGGTGCTGTAACTTTTGATCAACTATTGGAAATAGATGAATCCAGATTGGGCAGTCAGTGATATTACTTTCGTAATGATTTTCCAAAGTAAAATATGGGTCATATTATCACTAAATCTTCAAATTGGCAATGCGCTGAAAGGTTATAATCCTGCTTTTGCTCTTCAATTTGGTATAATTATTCTATGAGTTTGACATTTTGTACATTTATAATGGAATTTACTTTCCATTTCCCATTAAAAACTTCATTAAAATAAAAATGTGTTGCCAATTTAAAAACCGTGTAGTGATCAAGTTTGTTCTAAAAGGGCCTTCGTCCTGAGTGAGTTAACTCGTAGCTGATCACGCTCTCTTGTGGGTTTGTTTCCTCCAAGGTGCTGCGCTGACAGGGGCAGAGCCTCATGAACTACAGGAGGTGTTGGAGGAAACAGACGTAAGTCATCCTCTCTTCCGTCAATGGGGTGTTTCACCAAGCCACGAATGACTTAACGCATTACTGTTAATCTATTCTTTTGCTAAATCAGATTCTCAATGATTTTGATTCCAATATGCTATTAAGTTGAAATCTGATCTTTGTAAATTGAAATCTTTGTTGTCAACAAGTGTCTGAATTGAAAGTGTATAATTTACCAAATTTGATTGGGATTGTTGGATATTAACACTCCCTTCATGTATGTTCAAACAGTAGCAAATTGGGGTATCTCATGAAAGACAAGAACAGCTCACCAATTGTGCCTAAAGTCGGGCATGCACTACAGCTCAAAGTAATTGGCATAGGGAAAGGGAAAGGTAAGAAAGGGAAGGAGCTGCAGTTTTAAACCACAGTATATTTTGTCCAGTTCAGCATGAAACATGATGCTTAAAACCATCATGTTTCATGCTGAACTGGACAAAATATTGTTATTGTTATGATTAATGTTAACTGTTATTATGATGATGTCTCCCTCACTTTGTGATGCTTTGCCCCCTCTGCCTCTGGAATGGTAGATTCCCAAGCGCCTCCTCCTTGCCCTGAACTTGCTGAAGAAGGAATACGAGCTGAGCAAGCTGCAGCAGAGACTAGGCAAAGAGGTGAGTTCATTGTCAACTGTAGGGGTGCTATAGGCAGTACCAAATGCCTCAAAGAACAAATAACTCTTTCTGTGCCAGGACAATTCCTGCTATATGGCAGCTGTGTGCATTATTTGTGCAAGGAAGGCTCAGTGAGGCATAAAAGGTTCAAATACATGGTACACTGTAGCCAGGTACTGTGCATAAAAATATATATAGATATATATATATATTCACACAGAGTTATGTTTTTTGTTTCTTTCATTCTCTATCATGAATGCAAATTGTAAGCAAAATCAAATCAGTAAAATATATTTTGATGTACTCCATCAGCTTGTTCCCTCTGCAAAATATTTCTCAAATAGCCTTGTCTTCTGTCACCTTTTATTTAGGCAAACTTGCTGCTGTTGATTTCATTTGCCAAGTGAGTCACCCGATTGATTTCCTTCACAGAATTTGAAATGATTTCAATCCAACCTACATCATTCAATAAGCAGCTCTCTCTACAGTAGACTAATCATTCTCAATTTCTCTTCCGGCTCGCCCAAAAGGACAGAGAAAAGAGGAGAATAAAATATTGACTAGTCTTGTGAGTCCTAGACTGTATTTTGTCAGAATGAATTAGAAATGTCCCAACGGCTGGAAGCCAGGCTAATGTGGCGTGGGTGTGTTTGATCATGACTCAGGTGGAGGACAAGGTGAAGTCGTCACACAGGAAGTACATGCTGCAGGAGCAGCTCAAGATCATCAAGAAGGAGCTGGGGCTGGAGAAGGACGACAAGGACGCCATCGAGGAGAAGTTCAGGGAGAGGTTAAAGGTCAGTTCAGTGTGAGGTTAAAGGTCAGTTCAGGGGGAGGTTGAGATCAGTTAAGTGAGAGGTAAAAGTCCATGCAGTGAGGGGTTATAGACCAGTTCATTGACCAGTTAAAGGTCAGTTTACGGAGAGTTTGCGATCAGTTAAGTGATAGGTAGAAAGTCAGTTCAGAGAGATGTTTTAAGTCAGTTAAGTGAGAGATAAAAGGTCAGTTCAGTGAGAGGTTTAAAGTCAGTTCAGTTAGAGATTAAAGGTCAGTTTGGGTCCTAGGCAACCTAATTTGTATTTATAATAACTATGATCTATATTATTATGTCGTACATATTTTCTTCTAATGTTACACATTGCGTGATTAATGCCTATGCAAGTTCACAAGAAAATTAAAGGCCAGCATTTATTATCCCAATCTTAGCAGTGATAATATGTATGATTTATCATATGGCAGAACAAATAAAGTATTATTGAATAAAAAAAAATTGACAAAACAAGCACTAGATTTATTTAGACCTGGTACAGGGGAAGGGGAAATGTAAGGCTGCAGTTTTATCACAAGTCAGTGATTGGAGATGGGAAGCGTGATGTGAATATGAATAAGACTGACATGCATAGCTAGTCATAACATGTTGAATATTCGTGAATGGTTGTGGCCCTTGAACACCACTCTCAGCCAATCACAGAAATTGCCCATGTGTTGATAGAAGAGATAGCGGTATGATCACCACGCTATTATTTTCAGCTCTACATGTAAATGCAAGCTTGCTTGGCATTATTTGTTTCTCCTGTTTTGTTGATTGCTGTTTGCAGGAGAAGACAGTGCCCAAGGTTGCCATGGATGTGATAGAGGAGGAGATGAATAAGCTCTCGTTCCTGGATAATCATTCCTCAGAGTTCAGGTTAGAATCAGTCCGTTTAACCTTCTCATTACCATTGGCATGGAAACATGAAGTAATTAAGCTAATTGGAGGTTTCAATGGTTGGTAATGTAAGGGTTAACCTGCTTTCGTTGTGTCTTTCTTATGTTTTGTTGTCAATGTGTTGGATGCTGGATTGGTTGGGCGTTTGCTTGCAGCATTTTAGCCTGTCAACTTTAACCTAATTCTTGAATTTTTTTTTTTGAATTGAACTTATGTGTTTCCACAATTGTCCTTCTTTTTTTTAAAATAATATTTATGGACACAATTGTCCTTCTTAGCGACATGAGTACAATTATGTATAACAATTGTGTAGCAATGATGTAGCATTGATTTGCATATACTGGAGGAAGTTCATTTATGTACATATAAATTAACTTCCTACAGTACATGTATATGCAAATTTAAAGGTAACATACTGTACTGGGAAGACAAAAAAGCCTTCAAAAGTTGATCGTGAGAAATCTTCTTGCCAATGATCTTAAATTCATGTAGTGTCCATTTTAGTGTCCATTTCTCACGATCACCTTTTGAAGGCTTTTTTGTCTGCCCAGTACAGTATATGACCTTTAAAGCAGTGAAGCAACTTTTATAGAGTAGTATAGTGTTATTTTCATAGACAAAAACATGGATTATGATTTGGGAAGGACTATAGAGCATAATATTGAATTGAGAAGAGCAGCAAATTAGCCTCACATACATAACTATCCCACAGTGTGACAAGGAACTACCTGGATTGGTTGACCACGTTACCATGGGGACAGTTCAGCGAGGAGAACCTGGACCTCAAGCGTGCCAGAGAAGTCCTGGAGGAAGACCACTACGGCATGGATGATGTCAAGAACAGAATCCTGGTAAGGTTTCATCAGCTCTTCTCAAATTTCCCTGAGAAAACCTTGGCTCTATCATGGATCTTCCATTGTCTTTTACCATTTTACAATTCCACTTTCTTTGTCAGCATAATCATGCCAGTGCCAACAATAAGATTATTAATTTTTTTTCTATCTCCTTAATGAACACATTAATGAGATTTAAACCTAAGGCCTTGTATTACAAATAATTTCAATAAGTCATATAATTTATTTCTGGATTGATACAAAATGTAAATACATATTAAAACATTAAGAACAGACAAAGAAATCAGTGTGCCAATGGTACTGATTGTAACTTGAAAGAACATATTGGCTAGAAAAAGTTGTTATTTTCAATCGATATTAGTGGTAATATTCTTTATGGTGTGTTGCAATCTATAGCAGATAATTATTGTGATACACGGCTTAGTCCATCTCTGTAGCAATTTGTATACATTGTATCATCAAAGATATCAGGGTAGTGTCATTGGTAGAATTGATTTTGATATACTTTTGATGTAATACTAGTTGCTGATGTTTGTGTTCCCTTTCCCTCTTGCAGGAATTCATCGCAGTGAGCCAGCTCAAGAAATCGACACAGGGAAAAATTCTTTGCTTTTATGGACCTCCCGGTGTGGGCAAGACCAGCATTGCCAGATCAATAGCTAAGGCTCTGAATAGAGAGGTAGGATATGGGAGATAGGCGATAGAGAGAGAGAGGTGGAGTCAAAGGGGTGAGGGTGGGGGGGGGGGGGTGGGGGAGCACAGAAGGGGGAAAATTATAGAGGGAGAGACTAGAAGTAAACTCCTGTTCTGCTTAGTACCTCCTGGATCAATAATAACCAAGGCTCTGACAAGAGGGGTAGGATGTCACCTAGGTGATAGAGAGACTGAGAGAGAGAGAGAGAGAAAGAGAGAGAGAGAGAGAGAGAGAGAGAGAGAGAGAGGGAGAGAGAGAGGGAGCAAGAGAGAGAGAAAGAGAGAGAGAGAGAGAGAGAGAGACTGGCAGACAGACTGACAGAAAAAGGGGGGTAAAAAGGAAGAAAAAGAAAGGGAGGTTAATTGAAGTGAGGTGAGAGAGAGGAGTGTCAGAGATAGAGAAAAGAGGGAGAAGAGAGCGTGTGAGAGGTACAGAAAACATACAAAAACAGAAACAAAGAAATGAAAAACAGGGGTGATCAAGATACGACTATCATTGTAATCACTTTATGACAAATGTCTTTTCACTTAGTTACAGAAGAGAAGAAAATTGTAAATCATTTCCATGTATCTTTCATTTTTATTTTGCTCTTCTTTTTTCCTTCCTTCTTCCTTTTCATTTTGTTCTTTTTCTTTCTCCCATCTTTCTTGTTGGTTCTTTTTGTACAGTACTTCAGGTTTAGTGTTGGAGGAATGACAGATGTGGCTGAGATCAAAGGACACAGGTATTCTAAAATATTCTCCTTTGATATGACTAGCGTATAATTTCACTGAACCGGTATGATTGTGATAGTTATATCCCCAATGAAAATAATCCTGCCCTTTGGTTGATTGACCAATTATATTTTCCCTGTAAGAGCAACCTTCTCTGTAAAAGTACTTTCCACCCTATAAGCCATTTTGACATCGCATTTTCAGAGGGCTGAAGAGTACTATGATCCATGAAGTCAGAGGACTAAATAGTACTATCTAGGCGTGAAATGTTTATGCGTCCCTAATCTACTATCAGTGCGACAGCTGCTTTTTTGTCTCGCCCACCGGAGGTGAAGGCGAGACTAAGGGATCCAAATGGCGTCCGTCCGTCGTCCGTCCGTCGTCCGTCCGTCGTCCGTTAAAGTTTACCTGCAAGACTCTCTTTTGACAAATAACTTCACATGGGTTGCTTGGATTACAACCTAACTTGGGTCATAGATGCACTGGGGGTACCTTCATGTTATGGTGCCGTTGGAGGTCACAGGATAACGTCAAAGGTCATTTGAGGTCATACGTTAAAGTTTACCTGCAAGACTCTCTTTTGACAAATAACTTCACATAGGTTGCTTGGATTACAACCTAACTTGGGTCATAGATGCACTGGGGGTACCTTCATGTTATGGTACCGTTGGAGGTCACAGGATAGGGTCAAAGGTCATTTGAGGTCATACGTTAAAGTTTACCTGCAAGTCTCTCTTTTGACAAATAACTTCACATGGGTTGCTTGGATTACAACCTAACTTGGGTCATAGATGCACTGGGGGTACCTTCATGTTATGGTGCCGTTGGAGGTCACAGGATAAGGTCAAAGGTCATTTGAGGTCATACGTTAAAGTTTACCTGCAAGACTCTCTTTTGACAAATAACTTCACATAGGTTGCTTGGATTACAACCTAACTTGGGTCATAGATGCACTGGGGGTACCTTCATGTTATGGTACCGTTGGAGGTCACAGGATAAGGTCAAAGGTCATTTGAGGTCACGGATACAATTCTTTTGCATAGCAACGGAGATCGCGATATTTCTGGTTATTTTCGCAAGTGGGCGAGACACAATATTGCTAATGCCTTGTTTACACTTTAGCAGTCAGCCAGATGGTGTGCTTGGGCAAGTCTCGCGGTGTTATGGCTGAGGGGCAACATACAGTTATATACTATACAGTTTCTCTTAGTTCAGAAAATGTTGTTTTCATGTCATGCCATCACTGCAAACAAAATCACTGCCTGAATGTGGGTACAAACATTGCATGGAACTCACTCTGTGGAAATATCTGTCCTTGAACAAGGGCTGCATTTAATGTTATCAAATTATCGAGTTCTTCTCCTAAACTCATATTGGATGGACACTTTCATAAATTTATCATGTGTGATATTACCAGTAGCTCTGTGTTAATAAAGAAATATAATTACTATGGTATAGGTTTTTGATGTGCTGCCAAATTTTTCATTTTTTTTTAAATTAATAGGTTTCATAAATAAAATATTAATGATCACCCACATTGCGAAAACTGTTTACTTTAAAAACATACATATAGTTCTAATGATGTTTTTGCTTATGTGGACACAGGCGCACTTATGTTGGCGCTATGCCAGGAAAGGTCATTCAGTGTCTCAAGAAAGTGAAGACAGAGAACCCACTTATCCTGATTGATGAGGTAGGTATTCAGTTTGTTATGATAAATGTGAATTTGTTTTATTATTTCAGTGTGTTATTTTCATTCATCACTATTGATAAATCTTTCCAACTCTGAATGTCTAGTATTCTCAATGTTTTGTCCAGTCTACCTATCTATCTAAATATTCCTCTGTATATTTACACATATTGTTTTTTTCACTACCAGTTAATAAATCCATCGGTTTATCTTATATACCAAACCAATATTCAGTCTATTTAAAAATCTGTTTATTTTTATCTTATATTTTTCTTTCTTTCTTTCTTTCTTTCTTTATTATTATTATTATTTTTTTATTTTTTCAATTTATTTATTTATTATTATTATTATTATTATTATTATTATTATTATTTTTTTTTTTGGGGGGGGGGGGAGTTATCAAGTTTGATATAAACTGTTATATTTATATTCTATATCCATTAATTAACATATCTACGTTTATGTCTTTTCTTGTTTATTCGAATGTATGATTCTTTCTGTCTTTCTATCGATCTGACTATCTATTTATCTAGCTATATATATATATATACATCACTGTCATCTGTCTTTCTCTCATCTGCAGGTTGACAAGATAGGGAAGGGTTACCAAGGAGACCCTGCCTCTGCTCTCCTGGAGCTCCTCGACCCCGAGCAGAATGCAAACTTCTTGGACCACTACCTCGATGTCCCTGTCGACCTCTCAAAGGTATCTCTCATATTTGGGCCCTGTCTTAGAGAGAGTTGCAATCCATCTTAATCGATCGCAAGTGTAATCCTCCATCCATAATGTACAGACTTATAAATGACATCAATCACAAGTCTAGTTGTGATAAAAAAAACAGGGATTAGTTCTTATATCATTTTAGCATTAAAAAAAAAAGTATTTTGAAGGTAGAAACAGAGGATAAAAAAAAGCCCAATAAAAAAAACCTTGAACATCACGTTGAACAACACGTTGAACATCTCGCTGCACCATTGATATGTGGAGTAAAAAGAACATCTAGACTGTAGCTGGACAGAGTGTGGTATTATTGTATATGTAGATGGCATGATTTATGGCATAAAAATTAGCACAGTCGATGGTCTAGAATACCTTTCATAAGATGAAGAATGCCCCAAGGTCAGTGCTACTCATCTTTGACAAATAGCAGCAAATTGATATTTATTGTAAATGAGCAAAATGTGTGTAATTGGGATTGGCATTAATGCAACACCATATCATGTTAGATTGCATACCTCACATCAAGATAAATAAAGGATCTAATCATGCACAGTTGTAAAGCTAAAATCACTTACTAACTGTTTGAATGTCCCTCTCTCACTCCCCATCTATCTCCCCCCCTCTTCCTATCTCTTCCCATCTCCCCCCCCCCCTCCCCCTCCCTTCCTCTCTCTCTCCTCCCTCTCTCCCATTCCCTCCCTATCTCTTTCTCCCTCTCTCTCTCACCCTATATCTCTGTTTCTCCCTCCTCCCTCTCTCTCTCTCTCTCTCTCTCTCTCTTTCTCTCTCTCCCTCCCTCCCCCCCCCCCTCTCTCTTACACTCAATGTTCTTCAGGTGCTCTTTATCTGTACGGCTAACATCACAGACACCATTCCTGAACCCCTGAGGGACCGCATGGAGATGATTGATGTCTCAGGATATGTGGCCCAGGAGAAAGTGGCAATAGCAGAGGTAAAATTTCATTATCATTAGTTTGATTAGTCATGTTAATTAGTAGTTTTCTTGATTGGAATACATTCTAACAAACAAATTTCAGTTTAACTTTGAGTAACAGAAGAAATGTACTTTTTTACAAAGAAATGTAGGCATTCACCCAGTACTAAGGATAGCGTGCTCCTAGCCCCGGGACTGCTCCCGCGCAGTGGGAGCGTCCTGAGGGCTCGCCACCAATTTCCCTGCATGTCTGGTCCGACTACTGAGAAATCAACCCGTGTACATGAATGAATTACTCATTTCAAGTACATTTATCACATATAAATGGCTTAATGTATTGAATGTATACCTGAGCTATGAAATTGTTTGAAAATGCTAAGCGACGTTACATATTTCCTCTTCACATATGATCATGATCTTTGTAACGAATGCGGTTTGCAGAGGCTGCCATCTTGGCTGCTTCAAAAACTTATACTGTAAAGGGGAACTGGTGCATGCGCATTAAATTTTGCATCGCAGCTGCTGTCGTGTCATTCTGAACCACTTTAGGTCGAAAACAATTTTTAAAAATGTAACGTGGATTAAATTCATCTTCAAACCAACTACGGAATTATTCAGGCATATATTTTACATAAATATGTGCAATAGATTTGAGATTTGAGTTACAGAATTGCTGAAACCAACTAATATAATCACTGCTAATCTCGACTTCTTTACTTCAAAGCTCGGTGCTACGCAGCCCGCTCACTGCGTGAGCGGGCTGGACGCAGTAAGCGTGCTCCATCCTGTAAATAAATGATTTGTTTTTAATTCATTTACAGGATGGAGTATTACTACTGGGTGTATTTCTAAAATTTCAATGTAAAGAAAAATGTTACCCCATTAAGTCCTTTTACTAAAAAGAAATATAAAATGAAGAAATGTAATAAATAACAATGTCAAAATATTGAAATACCTAAGGCAGCATTTGGTTGTTGTCGTAACACCCAACTAGTTTTTACCACAGCATGATTCAGGATAAAAGTGAGAAGCACCTCCATAACATGCTGATTTGAATGAAGGCAGAATTTAAGTGCTGAACGTTTTTAAGGGAAGAACCGACACATGTCAAGAAACTTACCAAGGTTTGAAATATTACTGTCCAGAAGAGCCCTTGGTTGGTCATGTTCGAAGACGACAACAGACGTCAAACCACCAACGAATTCATTGTGTAACTTGAATTAGGTTCATATTCATATCATGCCTACTGTAGTACTTGTGACTTGTGACTGGGAAAAGAGATTCTGTAAAACTGGTAATTTTTGTGCGACATGTATTTTCATTTATTTTCACAAAGGGAGCGCAAATTTAACATCACCATGAATTTAGAACCGGCCTGTTTTATATTAGCAGACTTGACGTGCAAGTTTATTGGAGATTCTGGAGTTGTGGGGGTGTTGCATGCTGTGATGCATACACAGCCATCAGCTTTTTTGTGGCGTTAAAATGCTCTTGTAAATGCCTCGTTTCTGGGCTTTATTGGTAATTTTAATGCAAGGGGTGGATTTTTTTGTAGTCACAAATATATCTTGTGTGCACAAATAACATCCTATCTTACCTGGGGGGTGTTTCACCAAGCTGTTCGTAAGTTACAAACTACTGGTGATCCCTTCTTGTGCTAAATCAGATTCTCAATGAACAAAGTGTGGTATCACAGTTAGCACAAGAAGGGATCACCACACCCTCAGACTTACAGTAGATAATTGTGCAATCTATATGTTGTTTGTAGAGGTACTTGGTACCTATGGCCAAGGAACACACTGGTGTCGGGGATCAGGTGAGCATCGACACGCATGCTATGCATCAGCTCATCAAGGCATACTGCAGGGAGAGTGGCGTCAGGAATCTCCAGAAACAAATTGAAAAGGTACAAAGTCCGTTCTCTTTTCTCCAAAATTCAATTTTCAAAGAAGAGTGGGAAAAAGCGAGGGAGAGGATTTAAAATGACCTTTTTTGTGGGTCAAATGGCTTCGATATGGGTAATTTTTAATCCTCTTCTTGATTTTCTTCCTTCTCCTTCTTCCTTCTACTTTTTAGTTTTATTTTCCACCTCCCATATATCTTCCTGTGCTTCCTTACACGTCTTTCTTTTTTCTTCTTGTTCTTCTATTCCTCTTTCTTCAATTCACTCTTCTTCCTCCCCTTCTTATTCCTTCCATTGTTTTTCTCCGTCTTTCTTCTCCTCCATCCATCTCATTTCTGTTAGTGTTTTACTGCTTTTTTTATTTGTCTTCATGTTCTTATCTTTGTCCCTCCTCCTCCTCCACTTCCCTCTTCTTCCTCCTCTTCTTCCATTTTCTTTCATTTCTCATTCTTCTTCTTCTTCTTCTCTTTCCTCTTCCTTGCCCTCACCCCAGTGATCCTGTCTGACTGTTTAATATAGGATGTTTGAATTACATGAAGTGCCATCTGCCATTTAATTATTGCAGATTCATTGTACTCTTCTAGTCTCACAAGAATGAAAGAAAACTGAAATTGATGCATGTTTAGGAATGTGCATGTCCTATTGTAAAGTCCAGGTGAACATGACGCAATGGCATATGCATCTTGCCAGTCATGAATATTGAGTGATGGCACCAAACCTTATTCACTGAAGGCGTGCGTTTTTTCAAATTTTCATCAAAATGAGACTTTATTGCGGCAAACAAATGTGAAATTCGTTTTTAGTGGATAATTTTACATAAATCACTGGAAATTTATTTTTCTAATTTATTAACCCTTCAACCATCCATGGTTAAATGCCGTGCCACAGATCTACCGCAAGTCTGCCTTCAAGATAGTGAATGACCTGGAGGAGTCCATCGCTGTCACAGCTGACAACCTGACGGAGTTTGTGGGCAAGCCTCTCATGAATATTGAGTGATGGCACCAAACCTTATTCACTGAAGGCGTGCGTTTTTTCAAATTTTCATCAAAATGAGACTTTATTGCGGCAAACAAATGTGAAATTCGTTTTTAGTGGATAATTTTACATAAATCACTGGAAATTTATTTTTCTAATTTATTAACCCTTCAACCATCCATGGTTAAATGCCGTGCCACAGATCTACCGCAAGTCTGCCTTCAAGATAGTGAATGACCTGGAGGAGTCCATCGCTGTCACAGCTGACAACCTGACGGAGTTTGTGGGCAAGCCTCTCTTCACCAGCGAGCGGATGTACCAGAAAACACCGCCTGGCGTTGTCATGGGCCTGGCCTGGACTGCCATGGGTAAGCCGAACTGCGGTCCTGTCTTATAAAGAATACTGATTGATCGCAACTTGACTTGCAATTAATAACAATCACAGTGCTGCATGTTAGAGAAAGGGGATGGACTCCAAATTGATTCAAATTGAATCAAATCAAATAACCATATTTATACTTATATTTATAGGAAATTTGTATAATTTGACAAATTACAATATTCACAACAGATTAGAATGATTCAGAAAAAGAATTACAGATTGAGTAGAGGAACAAAGTGTTTGTTTTTGCATTGATGAGGCCTATATGGAAAATGGTGTGATGAACCCAAAATGTTCATACCATACATGACCATCAAGGGCACAACCTGGTATACTTCATTCCCTTGAGTTTTTCATCCAAAGCACATTAAATGACATTGTTGTTGCCAATTGTTGTTGCCAATTTGCCGGCGTAGGTGGGTCCACGCTGTACATCGAGACATCGCTTGCCAGGCGTCGGGACACTGACGGCAAGGAAGCGGTGGGGTCCATTCAGATGACGGGTAACCTTGGCAACGTGATGAAGGAGAGTGCGGAGATTGCCTACACATTTGCCAAGTCCTTCCTGCTGGACCGGCCACCAGTAGAGGGCAGTATACCATTGGAGACGGCCCATGTACACCTTCACGTTCCAGAGGTATCCGGGCTCTTGTTTCTTCACAGCATAAACATTAACTCTTAATGCGCCATTGAGGCTTATATACACTTGTTATACACTCCATTCCCATAGGGTAGTATGGAGTCTGGCAGAGAAGGAGTTAACTCTTAATAGGAGTTGATATGTGTGAACACAAGTGCCTACATCACATTATTAATGATGGTGACAAGTTATGTTCATGACACTTTGATTTACCTTTTACACTGAGCACTCCAAACTAAAAGTCTCTGAGCAGGGTTTCACGTCACTGCACATGATACATTTTAGTTTAAGCATTTGAGCCTTCACACTGAGCACTTCCAACTCTTAGTCTCCTGGGAGGGTGTCATGCCGCTGTTCATGACACAGTAGTTTAACCCTATCTAGCCCGGGGGTGGGGGGCAAAAACAGCCCCCCCCTCGACATTTTTCGCGATAAATTTGTAACGCGAAAAGATCGCGCCGTGACATTTCATGACTTTTTTCCTCCAAGCCTCACGCAACTTTTAAGCCCAAATTTGCGACGCGGGGGTATGCGGTTCCGAAGTTACATAACATTTTGTATGTGCACGTCAGACCCAAAATTGCTCAAAAACGTGATTTCATGTACAAATCCAATGCAAATTCTGTATCTAGTTAAAATTCATAAATGTATCATTATTTTTATTTTTACTGATGAAAAACAATAGATTTCACGTTATTTATGACTGAAATAGTGTTGCCAACGATTTCCATCAAAAAAACAATGAAAAACATAAAGTCGAAAAAACAAAGAAATACATAAGGAATTCAAAAAAACAATAAAATACATAAGAAAAAATTTGACATCGCCATTTTTTAAAATCTTTATTTGATAATCATCCTAAGGAGAGTGTCTGGACTGAAATCTAGCAGTTTGGGGGCTATATATTTAAAGATTTACAGCCAAATTATGATTTTATGCATATAATTAGCATAATTAATTAATTAAAAATAAATTTGAACAATTTGGGTGCAATTTACAATTGAATTGTGGAGATTACGTCATCGGTGACGTACGTGCCAATTTTCGTCGCGATCGCGCGATCAACGGTCGAGATCTTAGGGGGGGGGGCTGTTTTTGCCCCCCCCCCCCCCCCCCCCGGGCTATGCGATTTCAAAATAGCCCGGGCTATATAGGGTTAAGCACTTTACCCTTCATACTGAGCATTTCAAACTCTTAGTTTCTTGGGAGGGTGTCATGCCACTGTTCATGACACAGTAGTTTAAGCACTTTACCCCTGTACACTGAGCACTCCAATCTCTGTCTCTTTTGGCAGGGTGCCACGCCCAAGGACGGCCCTAGCGCTGGCTGCACCATCGTCTCTGCCCTGCTGTCTCTGGCCCTGGATCGCCCCATCCGCCAAAACGTGGCCATGACGGGAGAGGTCTCCCTCACAGGCAAGGTGCTGCCAGTGGGGGGCATCAAGGAGAAGACCATTGCTGTGAGTTACTGCACGTCCCCCATCCGTCTGTCCTCCTTATTTTCTCCTTCCTCCTCTCTCATGTGCAGTTCCCCCTTCTTTTCCATCTTGTTCTATCCTCCTCCTTATTCTCTTCTTAATCTCTTGATTCTAATTTCTGAACAGCTTTATTTTTTTCAGTTATATTACAAAATATATTTTGCATTTTGTGCCTGAGTGATGTTTTGTCAGTGTCATCCTTATCAGATCTTCTGCAAAATGTAGCAAATAATGAAATATAATGAATGTAATATAATGAATGAAATATAATGTATGAAAGTATAGATGGAAGTATTGTGTGGCTTGTCATTCATGATAAATGAGAGCACCAGCTAGGTTTGAACATTATTTGTTTGTCTTTCCTTCATCCGTAGGCCAAGAGAGCTGAAGTGGATTGCATCATTCTACCGGCAGAAAATAGGAAGGATTTCTCAGATTTGCCCAGCTTCATTACGGAGGGTTTGGAAGTCCATTTTGTGGAACATTACAGCGA
Source organism: Arbacia lixula (assembly GCA_963669155.1). Classification (NCBI taxonomy): domain Eukaryota; kingdom Metazoa; phylum Echinodermata; class Echinoidea; order Arbacioida; family Arbaciidae; genus Arbacia; species Arbacia lixula. The sequence continues at coordinate 1,740,781 of OZ022578.1, read as the reverse complement.
TGTCTACAGTATTGTATTCCAGTGAGGGGTTGCTGCAGAGCAATACCTCTCAAAACTGAAAGAAAAATACTTTTATCATCTTTGATGTGTCTCAAGATTTAATGCTTGATATTAAAGTAATGCTTCCCAGAACTGGGAAAGGAAAGATTTATTGATCTTTGGTGGGTCACAACAAGTATGTGAGGAAAGCATGAAAGTAATGCTGACCAGAACTGTCTACGAAAATGTTTAATAAACTTGTAATGTGTCCTAGATGGATATCTGAAAAGGGCTCTGAAGCAATGCGTACCAGAAGTGTAAGAGGAAACTTTTATCTCTTTGTGTCTTAAAAAAGATCGGCGAGATAGGAACCAAAGAATTACCTACCAGGGCCCCCTTGCATAAAACTTACCATTAATGGTAACTCTGTCATCAATGGTCACTACCTTTGTAACATTGATCGATAGCCAGGCAAATTCTAGGATTCCATATAAGTTGCCATTGGTAGCAAAACTACCATCAAAGGTAAGTTTTATGCAACAGGGCCCTGACCTGTCAAAGAACAAAGATTGTTGTCTTTGATTTGTCTCTGGAAGTCTGTGAGCTCCAGTATTTTTTGAGCAGCTTCTATGTGAGAGCCATACTTTGAGGGGTGAGGGTGGGACATTTTGTCTATGGAATCCAGCAGCAGATGGAATAGCTGGGACTATTGATTGATGGTAGTTGTGGGTGCATGCGTCATTGCTGCTTCTAGAATAGGCTTGAGAAAACTAGCATTTGATATTTAATTAATGAACGACACAATGGGTCCCATTCTAGTATGATTTCAGGATTGTACAAAGGAATCGGCTTGCATTGATACAGTCAACAATTGCAGTTAGATCAATAGGAACATATTTATATACCTAGCATGCATTCAAAAGGGGATTAGGTTCTTTAATGAGAAGTTGGCAATGTTGCGTAGTTACAATATTACACCTCATTCTTCTGAAATGGATATCTCTTCTATGAAAGTGTTTCTATTGTGTGTGTGTCGGGTGCTAAGTTGTTTGCGTCTTTATAGTCTATGCTATTGTGAGGGTTTGTCATGGTCACAGTTAGGATATTTAAGAGGTTACATCATGTTTTGTTTGTCTGGCTCTCTCACTATCCTTAATCATAATGATAATACACAGTTTTTAAATAACTTTTTGATATCATTACCCTGATCATTGGATGCTTGTAAGGTTTGTGACACGTGTCCATTTACAATCATTCCAATCCTACTGGGTACACAACTTGTCTGGAAGTCTGTGAGCTCCAGCATTTTTTGAGCAGCTTCTATGTGAGAGCCATGCTTTGAGTGGTGAGGATGGGACATTTTGTACACCTGGGTAGAGAGCAGCAATGTGGATTAAGTATTTTTGCTGAAGTACACCAGTACCATGGATGGGCTTGAACCTAAGACCTCGAGATCGTCAGTCGTGATTCACAACAACTTCACCACGACTCCTCCACTTTGCATATATTGTATCTGCAGCTTTATGTGTTTATCTTTCGATGCATAATTAGCATGTAACTATTCAGGATAGGAACTCATAACAATCCTTACTATAATTTGGTTAAAGTTGTGTGTCCATCTGTTTATCTAAAAAAAAAAATTATTTGTGATTTCCCACTCAATGGACTTTTGTGCCCCAGATCCAATGGAAACATTGACATGAGGCTTCAATGAGCATTATAGGAGTATTCCAGTCGGAGAAAAATGGGATTGGATAGGAACACATAATAAATTAAGTATTTCTCTACTATACTAACAAAATATTTCTGCACCCCAATTCGAATGGAAACATCTACATGAGGCTTTCATCGAACACGAGAGGAGTATACCAGTGTGAGGAGAATGGGACACATACATGTAGATGTATTGAGGTAGATTAGTCTGTCTGTATTATGTGATTGTTGTCATCAGCAAAGGGGCTACATGTTGATCTTGAAGGAAAGGAGAAATAAAGTATGTGCTGTATGGTTTGTAATAGAAGTGAATCTGAGATTTATCATTTCCATGCCTTAAATCAAGAGTAACTTGATGCTATGTCACAAATTTTGGTACAAAGATTGTATCAAAGTGCAATGGAGTCATACCTCAAGGTCAGAGACAAACGAGTACTTCTTTTTGGGCATAGAATAAACAATCTTTGTACCAGGAGGGCGTTTCATCAACATTTTTCTGACAGTTACCATAGTGACAGTCAGAGGCTAGTGCCTCTCAGCCAATCAAAACCAAGGATTTCACTGAAGTTGTCAGCACTGACCATTTGGTCAGTGCGGACATCGTTCATGAAATGCCCTCCAGGTGTCAGGAAAAAGTATACAAATATAAACGAGTCTCGAGAGAAGCCAGGTAAATCTATTCGCATGAGGTGACTGTGATTGTACTATTTCCTAAAGGGTGCAGCCCCGAGTGGAATAGTGAAAAGCGAATGCATCGATTGCACATAGGTTTTACTGGTGCTTCGAGCTGAGGGCGGGTTATATTTGCTTTATATCCCTCATCGAAACTTTATGATGGGCCAAGGGGGCAGGAAGCAAAATGTCGCAATTCCCAAAGATCCTCTAGCATTAGATATAAATGTGGAGAGAAGCCTCTCATTTGTTTCTCCTGCGGCTTGAGCAAACCATCAGGAATTCATGTCGCACCCCAGCTGCAACACCGTTGCCCAAGCGCCCAATCCTCCTGCCTGCTAAAACACAAAAAAGCACTTGAAAAAAATTATCGCCTAGATTTTTTGTGTTGTGCTTATCTCCCAACAGGGACCCATGGGCATTTGATGCCTCATGAAAAGTACTATCCACCTTCTGACGTCATAATCTTCAGCCCTCAGAAAATGTGACATCAGGGGACTCAAACGGTGGATAGCACTTTTTCATAGATAGAAATATCTTTGGTCACGTGCAGTGCTCCTAACCAATCAAAGAGGCATATTATAACATCAAATATCTCGATTTAAGGCATAAAACTGCTAAATCTCGGCATCAACGACTGGCAATATTTCAGTATGAGTCAACCCAATATAGGCCCATTACTTTTCTTTTAACAGTTTATGTAGAAGTCCAGATGAGTTGTATCATGATCATTGACATTAAGTTGAAATGGAAGATTCTGTCAGTCTTCACACTTCAGCGACAAAGAAGGTTATGAAACAGGTTGTGCTTGCCACATCTTGTATTTTGAACCAGAACGTTTTTACAAAACCAATATGTTTTGGAGTAAATAAGTTTGGTATTGCTAAGAACACTGAAGCTCAGCGAAACTGTTGTCCTGAAATATAAAATAGCACTCTGAAACAAGAGTAGGCCTATATAGTTTTGATGGAATGATCATACGATAATGTATACATTTTTAATCATTGCTCTCGATACAAAGTAATTGTTTACAAGGTGGCTAAGGGGGTCATACTCTTTGATTTGCCTCACAAAACCAGGATTAACATTGAATATCGATGTTAAATGTATGTGTATAAAATGATTTTAAATGTGTTTTTTTTTACATCCCCAATAGTGTCATCAAGTTTCAGGATTTTTTAAAGTAAATAAATAAATGTAATACTGGAATGCATGTCAATTGCTATTGCGAGCAATGGATATTTAATGCTAATTTCGAGTGAAGAATTCCTCTCATTGTACATACATTCGTGCTGTGTGTATGTAATGCTCCTGTGTGGAGCATTACAATGGAATCAAAAACTGAAAGCAAGACGATACACGAAAATACAGAGAAAAATGGAAATATAACAATAACTAGAGTATGAAACATGTCATAATGATTTCTTGAACATTTTGATCATTAGCCCTAAAGTCTGGGTTACCCCAGCTGTTACATGACATTTGACTGGTAATCTTGAGGGTTGTACACGTGCAGCGCGTAATTAGGATATGTTGATGCCATTATTAATATAGAACAAGCAATAGCGAACAAATTAATGTTAATTCACATGTACACACATTCGTAGCTAGTGGGACGGATTTTATTTTCTCTGAAATCATAATTTTATGTTACTTGAGCGACTTTGTTACAATACCATCAATTTCACTATGACTATCTGCCTTTGTACAAATCAACTTCTCAATTTTCGTTACTTCTTTTCGCTTCAGCTGCATCAGTCAAAATGGTATGTATGTGTGTGTGTGTGTGTGTGTGTGTGTGTGTGTGTGTGTGTGTGTGTGTATGTGTGTGTGAGTGTGTGTGTGTGTGTGTGTGTGCGTGTGTGTGTGTGTGTGTGTGTGTGTGTGTGTGTGTGTGTGTGTGTGTGTGTGTGTGTGTGTGTGTGTGTGTGTGTGTGTGTGTGTGTGTGTGTGTGTGCGTCGGCTGGAGTGATTGTGTGTCTTGTGGATACAATGTCCCAATAATAGATGGCTCTGCTAATGCCAGATTAGAGCAACCAGCACTGGGAACGTGGTCTTTTGGAATTACGCGGACACAATCTAAAAGGGACCCTTCGAAATTTGTCCGCGTCACGAAGGCCGTATTCATGGTGAAAGTGAAAGTCTTCATGGCCATTACCACGTTGACCGCATTTTGACACTCTTCTGGCGCTCATTCCGCAATGCAGAATTATCTATGCCGCAGCAAGAAGTCAAGTACCACTCTACACCCTCGCTGTCACGAACACAGAAAAGTAGATCAGATACGGTTGGAGCAAAACCAAAAGAAGGAAGCTTTATCGCAATGAAGTACTATAGGATCACTTTAACAACCACACAATGACAACGCCCTGATGTCGAAGGATAGAGAACGGAACAAATTTTCTATGACACCGCCACTTGATTTACGTTGCCTTTTCAATGATAAACTTTTTCAAAAAATATCACTTCCAGTTTTATGATTACTTTGTTTTCTTTAACAACTACAAACTGACAACGCCCTGTTGTCGAAGGATAGAGAACGAAACAAAAATACAATCGCTGTGTTATACTTTAATCCCTGAGAGTATGTTTCTACATGGACATTGATTGTGTGAATAATGCTTTCCTGCGAACTAGATTATAGAACAGTTACTATTTGACCTTACACAATTTCCCAGCAGAACATGAGAATGACATTTTCTATGACACCGCCACTTGATTTGCGTTTCCTCTTCAATGATTAACCTTGTCAAAAACTTGCAGTTTTATGATTACTTTTTGTTTTCTAAACTACCGATTTTTATCCAACCATTTTGTATCTGTCTAAGAATGTTTGTTTTTGATCTGATTAATTCTCCGCGGGTGTGGACTCTTCGAATAATAATTAGATCTATTCCATTTCTGTCAATCAAAGATGAAAGAAGGGAAAGAAACAAGAGGGTCGCCCAAAGCGTATGACGAATTGCAATAGTAGAGTTCGGGGTTGATTGATTCATGGGGTCATTGACCATTTTTGATACAACTACATGTATATGTAACTTGAACACTTGAACACTTGAAATTTGAAAGTTGAAAACTTGAACACTTGAAACTTGAAAACTCGAAAGCGTCTAAGCAAACTTCCCGATTAGTTTCTCATAAGAAGTCAGTAAAAGTCCTCCAACCCTTGTTGAATCTGTCTCTACCTCACCGCCCACCCCCCTAAAACAAAGCCTAAAACACAAAAGAAATCCAAACAACCGCCCTGCTTTCTTGACTTATTGATCCCTACCTATAAAACGCTACTGGGAGTCGATCTGTAGGCAAATTTGTTTTGGTGATAGTTGTTATCAAATTGACGATATACCCTCTTCCTCTAACCCCCGCTTTATTGTTTCATTTTCATTTATTTGACCCAAAAAATAACACATATAACAACATTATAACAATGAAATACATGGACAACAAAAACAAAGGATGTAATACACTATAATATAGACAGAAAGAGACAGCGGGTGGGTCAGGGTCCAAAAAAAGTGAAGTAATTAACTGTTACCCGAGGGAATGTGGACCCCCTCCCATCCCCCACCTCTCTCTCTTTCTCTATGTCTGTCTCTCTCTCTATCTCTCTCTCTCTCCCTCCTCTCTCTCTCTCTCTCTCTCTCTCCCTCCTCTCTCTCTCTCTTATTACTACTCCCCTTCATTTTCTCTTCCTCTTCTTATTCCCCTCTCTATCTCTATCATGCAATACACAAAAATAATGCATCGCTCTCTGTCGGTCTGTCTCACACACACACACACACACACACACACACACACACACACACACACACACACACACACACACACACACAAACACACACATACACACACACACACACACACACACACACACACACACAAACAAACACATACACCGCTCCATTCTCTTCACGCGTGTCTACAAGCGCCACTCTGATTTTTTTCCTTCACTTTTTGCTCCACCAGATGGCTGACATGAAAATCTTAGTACAGCATCATTTTGATTGGCACGGGAAAATCTCATGACCAGGCACTCAACATTGTCTGTTTGCCACGCATATATAGCATGTAACATAATCGCGTACTATCGCGATAATCTGATACACATTCAGTACGAAATATTTTCCTGCAGAACACTTCATTGCCGAAACATCTACGTCACCCGTACGAAAACTTAAAATGTTTGCTGGTACATAATTGTTTTTTTCTTCTAAGACCATGAAATGCTGTCTCTATTGCAGGTTGTGTTACTAAGAATGATGGCAATTCATGAATGACACCCTGTCAACTGATCGCATTACCAGTCAAGACTTTGATAATCTAACCTAAGGCTTATTCATGGAGAAAACATACGTCACAAGAGGTATCGTAACGTTTCTGCCAATTTATGTCGTAGAAAATGAATAAATTTATAGGCCTACAGGCAGGCAGGAGTTTATAATTAGTGTCAAGTTTATATGTATGAAAATTGTCATGGTTTAGATATAAAAACACACATTGTGATAAGATGAATGATTCTTAAAATTCTTATTTGTAGACATCTCTCCATATACATGACACATCTGTGTTCATACACCCACTCAGATCCTATATAAAGCACCCTTCTCTTGACATGTAAGTGTTATCCAGATGCTATTTGAAGGATATCATGTTGTCATTGTACCTTTTATATCTATGAAAAGCTGTGTGTGAGGGGGGGGGGGGGTATAATGTCTTTTCCCATTGTTATGCATTATAGTTACTTAGCGTGTAGGGCATGTAGGGAGGCTCAAACAAAAAACGTCAAACAAAAATTATGCGGAAATAAAATGTATACAATCCATCTTTCTTCTAATACACCAGCTTCTTCATATTGGAAAGGGGGGGGGGGGGGGGGGGGGGGCGATGCCCAATAGTATATTAGCAAATGTTCCGACAGCGTACTGTAACTCATGAAAACAAACAATCTCACACATGCATACACGTAAAATATGTTATTGGAATTTAATCCTTTTTTTGCACCCAGTTCTGTACATCCTAAATCTGCGAGGGAGAGAAAAAAACGCGCTATTTATAATAATTAAACGGATACAAATTATTTACATTTTGTCGGCAGAAGAAAGATTTTGTTGGTGCTAGGGAATATTTTGTTGGCGCAAGGGACAGTTTGGTTTGAACAAAGAGTCTGTGCCGACAAAATATCTCTTGCGCCGATAATCTCCCCGCAAAGTCATTTTTGGAAGGGGAGGCAGGGGGAAGGGCAGCTACCCACGACACAGAGCATACCACAACACCTGGCCACGCAGACATTGACAACATCATTGACCACGGAGAATGGTGTATACTACATAGTATGATGCTTTATTAGTATTTCTATGAAATTTGTGCGGTAATATGTACTAATTTTCAACAAAATGTATAGTGTGTTGGTCTGCTATACTGATAAAAACTGAGAGGGAATCGCTTAACCCGTCGCCTACATTTACCTGGTGAGTCCTCTCTGGGACTCAATGTGTTAATCATTACGAGAAGAGTCCCCTGTACAGACTCTCATCAAGGACATTGGTATCATCATATTTGTGACACGCTTATACCATGGCAACCAATCATGGATATATCACGTTATTCATTGTCCTTTCTCTTTATAACATAATAAAATGACATCAGTTTACAAAGAATATTGTGAATATATTGATAAATTAACATCGCTCACAAACAGCAGAACAAAGTGACACATTTTGAAAAGAAAACATAGTGTCCGGTTAGTTGCGAAATAAATACATTATGATATAAGATATATATGATATAAGATCAATGGAGAAGCTGAACTGATTTTCGAAGTATGGGTGTATAATACTAATGGATGAAAGAGTAACATTTGGAGTCTGAAAAAGACAGAGAAAGAAAGAAAGAACAGGCGGCAACGGGTGAGAGATATCGAGGAGAGTAGATGAACATGGTGAAGAAGAAGAACAATAACGACAATAATTACACCAAATGAGTGAACGAGAGACAAAATATGGAGAGTGAGCGTGTGGTATGACGGAAGAGAAGCAGAAGGGGTGAGAGTGGGAGAGTGGGGGAGGAGGAAATGAGAGGAGAAGAGAGAAAGATGGAGAGAGAGAGATGGATAGATAGAGAGAGAGAGAGAGAGAGAGAGAGAGAGAGAAAGTGAGAGAGAGAAAGAGAGAGAGAGAGAGAGAGAGAGAGAGAGAGAGAGAGAGAGAGAGAGAGAAGAGAGAAGGATGCAAAGTATATCATAACCTCGCCCTCTAAAAATCACGCCAAGCTCGCATTCTTCCGATGCAAACCCAGGAAACAGTCTCGCCTATACCAACAGACCAAGCAATATTTACCCTTTTTAGGTTCACGGTTAGCACATTAAGTCGTTACGCAGGTGTTAAACCCGCTCAAATTAACTTGATAGAAAGCTTGTCACGTTTGCATACGGATGTGTGTGTAGCATGTGGAAGCCCAAAATAGCATTCTCGATTTAAAAACAAAGCAAGTAAATAAAACAGGTTGCAAACAACCTTCCAGAAGAGTACATAAAGGTGTCGATTCGAAGTTCACTTTGATATCCTGGAAACTAATGAGACAATGAGGCGATTTGCCCTGCATGGACATGATGGTTATATGCCGAAGGTTATATCTTAAAGACATGTTTGTGCTGAATCCACCTACACCAAGAACAGGCATGGCGGGGGAGATGGAGGAGACATTGAGTCGTACATAGCTGTTGCTAGGTCTGGCATGTCGTCTCAGCGGCTTCCTAGATGTCAGCAGTTACTAGTGTTTGCTCGTTGTGCACAACATGAAAATTCGTCTATTCGAAATGGGGTGTGGCTCAACATGTCAGACGCGGCTGTCCATACAGACTGCATGCACGCAATCGGAAATACAAGAGTAATAAATGTATTTTCAATATGTGTACTACACACCAACAAAGGGTCAATACCAAAGATTAACATGATAAATAGGTTCTCCAGAGGAGGGTGGGGTTCTCTCAATGGGGGAGAAGGGAGAGGGGAGGGGAGGGAGGGAGTGCAATCATATTTGACCCCGTGTGTTAGTTAGTGTGTAAGATCGAAGTTTCTGGGCGGACCCCACCTCAGATTTAGATAATTCACTCCCTACCACCCTCCTTGCTTACTAAAATCGAAACTATAATGTTATGGGGGACCGGTGAGAGGGGGGGGGGGGGCGCCAACCCTATCTAGCCCCTTTATCTAGTCATACTCAGACAGACCCTGCCTTCGCAATCAGCTCGACCCACGCTGCTATCACACTAACCAGGAAGTCATTGGATTGTGATAGAGTGCACGGAAACAAAGGGGTGGATCTTATCTAGATTTAAAATGTGAAGTGTGACAAATATCATTGAACTCGATGGCAACACATCGCATAATGAGGGTACGTCATTTTGACACGTTAAGCATGATGGACTTATTCAATCGACTGGACCCCATTGACTGCAATGATTTGATTAACGTGATGCAATGGACTACCACAAATTGGACTGTCTGAACATGCATGCACAGAAAGAAAACAATTCATTTCTACACAAATCAGATAATATTTCCTGAAGCATTTTTTTATGTTACAAAATGCGTAGATGATTGGCTAACATATAGTAACACTATTAATACGAATTGCATGTACTGAACATGGTAAATTAATATGACTCAAAGCTGTAATAATTAATTTATCAGAGCATGATCAGTACTGGCGGTCACGTTGATCAAAATTCCTCTGTTAGAGGCGTTGTCTTGTCACTGTGACGCAAATAGTACGTCAGGTTTTAGAACAGTCAGTGACAACAAACAGGATGAAACATCCCCTTGCTACAAAAGCACATCTTTAAACGGATCGCCAAAATAAAACGCATGTGCCCATGTCACAATATATACATAACACAGTCATGGGTGGGGGCGTAGCCCTCATGTGATGGGGGCACGTGGAAAGGAGGAATTAAGGGCTATTCCCACAGAGGCGAAATGTCTCTATGAAAATCAGCCTCTCTGTTAATGGCCATTTGGACGGGAATCGATGGGGAGGGGGTTCCTGTAGAATTTTGAGGGAGAGGGGAATGTTACCCATAAAAACGTACATTGTACTTTAGGAGAAAGAAGCGTAGATCATGATTGTGGGCTTTAATGGCGGTCATGGAAATAAGGGGGAAGATGGCGAAGAGGGGGAGGGCAAATCTCAGACATCTCTCTAGATATGCCAGTGGTCATAACGGGAGATAAAAATACCCAACATCGCACTGGGATTTCAAACTACCGGCATGAATTAATACCGTGACTCATATGCAGCAGTGCAGACTGAATGAACATTTATTGACTACAAAACAATGTATAAACGCCGCGAGTGTACACACGGCGATAAACTGTTAAAGGGTTACTAAATTAGAAAAATAAGTTCCCACTAATCTGTGTAAAATTATCCACTAAAAACGAATTTCACATTCGTTTGCCGCAATAAAGTCTCATTTTGACGAAATTTAAAAAAAAAAAGAACGCACGCCTCCAGTGACGTATGAGAACTCAAAATTCCTTAGATTGTACGGAAGTCAGCAATATTCGTAATGTATTCAAAACTTTCCCCCTAACTGCGTAGTAACGCGTTATTGCATTCACCTGTATCTTGTCATTCAGATTCAATGGATGGAATGCACTTTGAATCTATTAGTTGTTGCTACTCAGACAAACCTCGGACAAGCTTTGGAGTTCCCATCGGTAACGTATTGTTTGAATGGCGTGAATAAAATATTTCATTTACGCCGTTGGCATTTACGGCATTTTGACTTTTCATACGTCACTAGAGGCGTGCGTTTTTTTTTTTTCAAATTTTCGTCAAAATGAGACTTTATTGCGGCAAACTAATGTGAAGTTCATTTTTAGTGGATAATTTTACATAGATCAGTGGGAACTTATTTTTGTAATTTAGTAACCCTAAAAGATAATAATACAGAACGTATAACAGATATAACACGTATCATATAGCATGAGAAGTACGTACAAAAACTGGCTAGCGCAAAAACGCATATTAAATTACAAATCTACCGACATATACATATCAAATCACATTGGCAACAATCACGCAGGGTTTAGTAATATTAATGTTTATCATGTTTATATGATATAAATGTAGCGTAAACAAAAGATATTACAGGTATGAGGCAACGAATTGTGAGATAGTGAAGTTGCATTATATACAGTATATTACGTTATTCCACAGATGTTGCTCGGTAATGAATATCGATGATATAAACTACGAGACTCCAAGGATTGCATACTTGCTCTGCCGTGACCCGGCGGTCGACCTCTTTGATTTCAACATTCTCTTTTGGAATCGTTGATATCAAACAAGACTGGATCGAGTTTACCGGTCCTGTTTTCTTTACACTTCTACCCATCGCATTGGCATAACACTATACTTAACCATGTTAACCTCGGTTTATCTAGTACATTTCCACACAACCGAGTTCGCCCAATCAAATGAGATAGGCATTCAGAGTCCTACGTCATGTCTAATACGAAGGAACACACATTCAAAGTACAATCTTCACATTGAGCTTCAAACTCCCAGGTATCAAAAAAAAAAATGTTACACTCTGTAAGATAGAAATGATCAAGGAGTTATTATAGCTTCATAGTAATAATCACGAGAAGAAATTAAGAATTACATAGAATATCAGTTTTTGAGGATCGATCCCGATAGAAAATTCCAGATCGATGTGGCGACTACAGATCGAACCTAGATATGATGGAAGCCTCGTAAGTGTTGGATAGGGCTGGGGATTGCCCCAGGTAGTCGATTTCCGTGTATTCCGGCTGTTCGTCCGGCCCCATCGGAACCCGAACGCCTCTCCGTGCACGATCAGCATGCTCGTCATCGTTTCGGCCGCCGTTCGACTCGGCCTCGTAGCGCATTCGGCGCGTACCGCTCTGCGATGGCGGCGCACCTCCGTTGCTGAAAGATTGCTGCTGCGGCATCGGTACGCTGGGCACCCTGGGGTCCATATAGATAGGCGAGAGAGGTGCTCGCCCGGTCGCAGTCGGCGAGAGCGGTGGTCGCCCGGTCGCGGTCGGCGAGAGCGGTGGTCGCCCCGTCGCGGTCGGCGAGAGCGGTGGTCGCCCGGTCGCGTTCGTGATGCGCGGTGGAAAGTGTTCCGAGGTCTCGCTGTGTGAGATATCCGTGAGATCCGTGCCCGAGCCGCGGGCGACGTTCTCGTACCCGAGTGCGTCTTGGAGATGCAGGAGGTGATGGTGGTCGCTAGGCAACGACTTCAGTTGATAGTCACCTCTCGGGGATTTTGGCGGGAAGGTCGCGACAGATTCGGAGAAGGTTCCCGAATTCATCTCAAAATACTGATTTTTCTGGACTTGCGTCGTCGGCGGCCCGAGCGCGGGACGCGAAGGCTCATGGCCGCCGTTACTGCTAGTGACGAAGACGGAATCCTTGGTGAAGATATCGTGGTTGTTGGGCGGTTCGGCTGCTGGGGCGTACTCGGTCCTCTTTGACCACAGCTCCGTGCTGTGCTGGGCTCTGAGGTCACGGCGCCGCCTGCGTCTCCTCCAGGCCAGGCTGATGACCAGAGTCACGAGCAGCGTAAGACCCACTCCTCCTAGGAAGGCCACGATAATCAGCAACATCGGCATGTTCGAAGTGCTCTGGACCAACGGCTCATCACTGCCGAAGTTGTTGTTGTTGTTGTTGCTCGACGAATCTGTCCGCTTCGTGACGAAGAGCATCCTTCTCCCGGTCGACGCCAGACCCGACGGAGTGACGGCCTGGCAGGCGATCACAGTACCATTGTCCGACATCGATGCACTCACCAGGTGGAGGCCCCTCCCCCCGTCGTACAAAACGTATTTCGCCGAGCCGTGCGCGATGGCGGCGTCGTTGACGAACCAGCGGTACGACACAGACGGCATCCCGTCACCCAAGCAGCTGTAGGTGACGTCATTATCTTCTAGCACCCTGGTCTGCGAGGCGTTTAAGGTGACGCTGGGCGGGATCCAGAGCGGGCTGACCGAGCACTGTCGGGGTACGACCAGGGCGGAGCTGACAGCTCGACAGGTGAACTCTACCCCGTTATCGTCTACCGTTAAGGCCTTACTAAACGTCGCGATGTTCTCTGAACCGTCCTGCTGGCTGACAAGTAACTCGTCACCTCGGTACCAGGACAGCTGGGCCGGTGGGCTCCCTCCGCGGGAAACACACGACATGGTGACCACGTCCCCCTCCGATCCCAGCCGACTGATCTGGTGGTCGCATTCCGGATAATGCTCATCAGGCGGTGATTGCACCACCAGCTCATAATCGATGGTGCTCAGGTACTGACTCGACCCATTGTAGATGTGGCAGTTGTAGATCCGGGAATCGTTCATCCACAGTGGCGAGATGACGAGATCGTAGTCGAAGCCGACACCGGTCACGGCTATCCTGGAGGCGATGTCAGCTGGGACAGTGCGCTTGATGGTGCGATCAAAACTGAGATAGTCGTTGGTATACCAATACACATGCGAACCTTCGGTGCCATTAAGGCTACATGGCAACCTAATCGCTCCATTGGTCACACCATAAACACGAATCGGGCTTGCAGCAACCGAAGAACTTGTAATTACAATAAGTAGAACAATGTACATGATCAGAGCCATTGTATTCGCCATAATCCAAATAATACATTGACCAGAATTGTTAGTCTAGCTTACTCGATTTCGCTCACAGTAACTGCCTCTTCTTCGGGTTCACTCACTGCTCTTTGAGAAGAAAAAAAAAACGATTATCACAGGAAGCGAGTTCTGTGTCCGTTCACGCATAGCTAGTTTCCCACTTCGATAGTCACAACTTCGCACAAAGTGATCATGAAGTTCACGTCAGCTATCTCGCCCGCTACAATTACAAAGTAATCAGTCCTGATCCAACTCCCGAAACATTTGCCCACGCCTGCAGTTTTTGCATTATATTAACGCAGAATTGGTCCAAAAGGAGACTTAATCCGACTCGATGCCAGATACAGTAGAAGGCGATTCCATCAGACACGTAGTAGCACCAAAAACAAACGGCAAGGGGGAGATAGGGGGAGGGGGTGGAAGGAAATAATGAAAATAGAAATCGAGGTAAATCCGGACATCGATGTCGTTACAACATTTTGAATTAAATTAGCGTCAAATATTGCGACTTCCTCTCGAGATACCGCTCGAATTTGTCATCGCAAGCTGCGATTAATTTTCTGCGGCGGACTCCTTGCTTCCCGTCCGCAGCGAGAGTAGAGTGTGATTTGAAACTGTTCAAAGTTGTCTGCTCGCTTTTGAATGCTCCGAGACAATGACAAGATGAAGAGGTTCAAATTCAACCCGACAACCGCGCGGCCCGTCAACAATTCAGAACGTTGCGTGTTAATGCTGCTGCGCGTACGTCAAAGCGGACAAATGGGCAAGAATATACTTTCAGTTCATGAAGGACTCCGTCAAATAACATACCAGCCTCTTTACATTAGTGTTATATAAGATCAAACCGCTATCATTATCACATTTAACGCAACATGTTTCCGATGAAATTCACGGCCGATTAACACTCCTCACTCACGACAAAGCAAACCTCGGAATGAATTCCAGTGAGAGTGCTCGTTAAAAGGGAGGCTAGCCTACCGGCTGATATAGTGCGTGCTGTGTCCTGGCCTGGTCAAATGATATGTTCTCCAAGGAATATGGACTTTATGCTAACCTTGATTGTGCACGCGGCCCGTCTACCAGCAAGTTTCTTTCACTTTCTCTCGATTGTTTGAAATAACACCGACATTGATATCATGTAGCTCGCATAAACACGCCATTCGTCAGAGTACAAATTCCACGCTTTTGTCTTATATGACCCCCGATTGCTCTCTCCGCGGCATATCGTGCATTAGTTAGCTTACTGTTCACAATTTTGTTGTTGCTGATGCTTTTTTCGCGACCAGAATATCGAACCTAGAACAAATATCACGTGCTTCCGCGCTACTCGTGCAATCACGGTGGAATCTTGTTTTAAAAAGGGAGAATGAGTGCATTTTGAAGTAGTTGGAGGTGAGTGCGACCTCTTAAACAGTTTCCTCCTCCCGTCTCGCTTATCGATAGCGGAGATCAAAGTTCCGGCTCAGATCTGGTCCGGGATATTGTAGGCAGGCCTCGCCGCAACCCTCAATAACCGACGTGCAAAGACACACAGAGATCTGGAAGATAGAGCGAGAGTGAGAGAGAGAGAGAGAGAGAGAGAGAGAGAGAGAGAGAGAGAGAGAGAGAGAGAGAGAGATGGAGCACGACACACGCACACAAACAGCGATAGAGACAGACACATCGACATTGCAAACAGGAAAACAGACGTACATACATATAAATATATATATAGAGAGGGGGAGATACATATGTATTCATTTCTCAAGGAGAGAAAATAGTGATAATGTCGATGTGAATAAAATATAAATGGTGATATGTAAGCTAAATGTCATGACGTAGAGGACAGTAAAAGACAATGCAATTGGAATTTAAACAAATACAGACATGACTAAAACCACTTTACAAAAATACTTTCAGAAAGAAACAATTTATTGTTAGATACAGAATTACATCAAATATTCAAATCATATCAGGCTTAGATTAACCTACAAAATAGTTGAACTCTGCGCCGAAAAGGTACTCTCCGACAGTCCTGCTCTCCGAGCAATCGGAACACACTTGTGGCGTTCGCTTGTAAGCCAAGCGATTGTGGAAGTCAGAAATCGGCCTTTAGGCAAGAGTTCAAACTCGGGCCGCGTCATGCGAGGGGTGACGCAAACTGTTTGTTCCAGACTTAGATTATCATATCTGATTTGTAAACATACTCACGCACATGCACACACATACACACACGCACACACAAACACATACGCACTCCAACTTTTTAATTGTTTTATTTACTGATTATTTATTCATTTATTTAATTACTTATTTACTGATTACTTATTAACTTAATTACCTTTTTACTTAATTACTCATTCACTCATTTGTATTCTTGTTTGCTTTGACTTTTTTATGTCATGAAGGTTTGCAAGAACAAAATTACAAAGGCTTTGAGATCTTTTTCGGCAGGAGCACCGCCTAGATGTATGTCAGAGAGAACGCCGCCTTGTGAGATTGTCATCCAAACAAAAATTCCTTGTCTATAGTACGCGTCCGTTTTGTTCTAATGGAAATATGAATTAATGAAATCAATATTTAAATTGAATTGATTCGAAAAGAATTAAAGTGAATAAACAAACGAAACTTACAGAGTTAAATCTAGTAAGTAATTGGGACGCGCTTGGTATATGAGTCAGTTAATATACATCATGGTCGGACACTCCACTGAATCAAGAACGACTAGGGATTTGATCATGAAGCTGTGTAGGTGTGTTATTGTACAGCGTATCCATACCAACAATAGAAGCAGGTGCACATGGTGGAATGTTCTTTCACCATGTTCACTACCTTTTCAGAGCTGAATCGCTGTTGTCATATCTGCATTGTAATGGTATAAACGTGGTCCACAATCTTCGAAATTTCTATTTTACTCTGTGAGTGGTACAATTGGCCCGAGGTCACTCGTACCAGTAATAATCTGCTCATGCGCACATTGCAACTTTGAACTCGCTTACTGTTCGCTCCTGATCTAGCCGAATCCCAGTTATCTTACCGTCAAGAAGCTAAGAAACAATTATATATAAACCATGTAAAGTACATGATGCTCAAAGAGATTAACAAAGATACAAAATACAGTATGCCGTTTATGGCGTACTAAATATATATTCATGCGGAAACAACATATGATCATGTTGATTCAATTCACTTTTGATATTTGAATTAACTGCTCGACGCTAACAAAAGGAATCAAGTTATATTTGTTTCTACTACATTGATATTGCTTTGCTATAAATGAATCATTCTGTACTTAAATTACGTCGAGTTTTTATTGCTTGCAAGCCTGCTTATGTTGCTCAATGTTTGGTATACTTCAGACAATGTGGATCACGGTTCTCCATCTACGTCCAACTCTTTTTATCTGTAATATGCTGGTACTCCTGCTACCAGTCGCAATACTAGACGGATCCATGTACTCGATACATGGATCGCATTGCCTCTCTTTGCTTCTCTTCCCCCAATCTTCCTAATCATATCATAGTTTTCATACCGTCCTTTCTCATTGAGTGACGTCGTGTATTGATGATGAAGATGCATCTTTCGGAAAAGACAACTTGTTAACATTGTGATGTTCTTTTTCACCATTATTATTTATTCGGTATTTTAGTACGATACAAAATATAGCAACAATAAGAAGCACGACTCATTCAAAACAGTAGTGATACACATGTGTATGGCAAAGGGGCTGCCAAGGCAGAAGGTATTCTGAATATATGTATTCGACACTTTCCTTGCCAAGTCCTTCCTCATTTGATATTCTGTCATCCATGATATCCTTCTGTTCACGAACCAAATGTCCGCACCTTTCGTTATGCCAACCATAGATTCTGGCAATCTTCATCTCTCGCAGTCATGACACAGAACGAGCCAGAAATTGCATTTCAGTTCCCGCAAATCCTAGCATCTTGTCCAGCAAGGAAGTGGTTAAACGGGTTACACATTCTGTTACCATAGAATTGCCCAGCATGGTTGCTGTCGTGTCTTTGTGTTTTGTTTTTGTATTCCTTTCTCACAGTAAGTCAGACGATAGTGATAATACTGATCAGCTCCAAACAGCGGCGTTGATCTAATTGTATCGTAATTACATCATCCGGAAATCTGAATTAGATACGACCTTTTTTGATGAGCCCAAACACTGTTGATACTTCCTGAGCCGTCTCAGCATTCTAGTCATGATAGCGTAAGCACTTCTCGCTTGACATTGATGTTTACAGACTCACGTGACTATACATTCGCGTTCTTATCTGCTACCTTCATTGCAAGTACTAGATAGTTTGTAGCTAGAAATTTAATTCTTTAGTTTGCCTCATTATGTTATGTGCAATATAGGATAGTTGCCAAAAATCGACCCCACAACACATTCAGCACGACGTAACTTTGATATTGCACACTGTGAAAACATGATTGTTTTTGGTTATGTATTTAAATACTCGTTACCACTCAAGAGAGACATTGTGTAATTTTCAAGTCCTTGTACTAACTTCTCCCTAGTGTTTTGATACTAGCCATTGGAGACTCTAGTGTGTTTTGGAAGCCACTTATCTCTACCAGACACACGCCTCGCACACTTGAACATTTCGGCGGATATCCGGAATCAGTCACCTCGGGTTTCATTAACTCCTCAACAATCAGACGGCCAACTCTGCTTCATTTAAATTGTTTAAACCCGATTAACCATTTGTGTCCTCCGTGGACCCTCTGTGGAAATTGGGTGAAATATTGAAAAGGAGTTCCCCATTATTACTTGTCACTGCTATGCAGATGACACACAAATATATTTATCATTCTGTCCTAACACTACAAATGAAAACTACTGTATCAGTGTGTTAGATACATGCATTGAGTACATTAGAGCCTGGAAGTTGCAAAACAAATTGATGTTGAATAATAAGAAAACAGAGTTGTTAGTCATTGGTACTCCGCGTCAAGTATCTAAGTTTCAAGTTAAAAAGTATATTAGTATGTGACACTGCTGTAAAACCGTCCCATAGCGTGAGAAACTTAGGAGTGTTATTTAATACCCACTTGAGCATGGAAGCACAAATTATAAGTGTATGCAAATCAACATATTACATGATTTCTAATCTGAGGCTCGTTTGTAAATACTTCGATCAAGATAGCATGAAAATTGTAGTTCATGCATGCATTACGAGTAAATCAGATTACTGTAATAGTGTACTGTATGGATTACCAGACTCACAGATAGTAAAGTTGCAGCGGGTTCAAAATACATGTGCAAGATTGATTTGTACTCTTCCAAAATTTCTCATGTGAGATGGGCAAATTAAATGGGCACATGTTAAATACCCATTGTTAAGAGACCTGGGTCCCGTATCATAAAGGTTTGCGATCAATTGCAAATTTGAAAGACAAATTCTAATTGGTTATTGGTCACTCTTTTGAACAAAAAGCACATGCAACAATGATGTTGATTGGCCATTACCACTTTGCGATTGATCGCAAACCTTTATGTTACGGGGCCCTGTACTGGCTGCCCATACGCCAAATAATTGAATTTAAGATGTTGGTGATAGTCTATAAAGCGCTAAATGGTTATCGGGCTCCTAGATACATTAATGAATTAATGACTTTTAAATGTCAAACCCATGGTCATAATCTCCGTAGTACACAAGACACATTGTTGTTGCAACTCCCCCAAATCAGGACAAAAGTAACCCTAGGTGACCGATCATTTTTGTGCAGCTCCTAAAATTTTGGAATCTAAAACTTTAGACATCTTTAAATCAAAGGTGAAAACCTATTTGTTCTCAACATAAACCTAATTTACTTCTGACCATGATTTAAATTATATAGCCTTATGTAGCAGACGTGCATGTAGAGCTCTAGCAGCGCAGTGGAATATACAGATATAGTTTCTGCGCTCTATAAATTATTTATTATTATTAATTGTTTGTGAATAAAGTCATGTGTGGCATGCAAAGAGTTAAAATAATGAGCGCCTTGAGTCAAGACCACGTCATAGACGCACGAGGAGGGGCCGGAACAATCTTCATCGCATGATTTGGAAATTTATCATCACAATGATCATGATTAAAAGAGGAATAGTATAACATGATTTATACCTGATTTAAACATTAATTAATACACAACTTCTACCGCATACCACTGCGATAGCCTATAGATATACCCGATTCAGCAACGGGCAAAACTCTCAAGACAAAACAATGGGACAGAAGAGTGTCAAAAGCCGGACTAGAAAGTAATTCGGTTTGGGGGTCAGGGAGTTCATAGCTGCTTAATTACATACAAAGATGTTCGTAAGAATACGTAGGTTTATACTACCTTGCACATAATCATATCAATGATATTATTATTATACGTAAACGAAATATTAAACAATCAATTCATGCACTTCGGGGGAATTATTTCATTGAATAATAACCAGACAGGCTATAATGCATCAAAACAATCTCTCTCTCTCTCTCTCTCTCTCTCTCTCTCTCTCTCTCTCTCTCTCTCTCTCTCTCTCCCTCCCTCTGATAAAAATGTGTTGATCATCATTTTCACTTAATTAATCTTGATTGCTTAAACTTGGTGACGGTACTTGACCGATTAAACGCGGAAGTGGGTCAGCTCTCTCGGATTCACGGATGAGACAGATAAGGATGATAAGGATGCGTTGGAGGGCCGTTGTTCCACGGGAACTACGACATGGATTCAAAACAAAATCATGTTAGCTTTGGCTAATTGAGCGTCATATCACCGAACAATGGCCGGGATGCCGTGATAAATGAAGTTGCTCGGTCGTTATAATGAATAACCCAATGTAAAGGGCGTATGTCCCTCGTGCTGTCTATATTACGACAACGCTAGGGTGGGGCACATCTAGTTGGAGGGGGCGGTTGGAGGGGGCATGCGCGAACCTGCATGAGTGGAAAATGCGGTGTTTGTGGGCAATGGTTATGATTATGGTTTATAATAATACTACTGATACCTAACATGTCAAACTGCTACTGTTTATACTACTACTACTACTACTACTACTACTACTACTACTACTACTACTACTACTACTACTACTACTACTACTACTACTACTACTACTACTACCACTACTACTACTAATGATAATAATAATAATAATACATGTAATATTACTTCTACTACTATAACCAGCACTATTACTGTGCCATCTACCATTACCATCTACTAAGCAAACTATATATACAACGGCAAAATACAATATTTGTACTCTAGCTGTTGCGTGTATGTTTGTTATTTATGGTCTTTCTATTTCTATATTGCCGTGAGTGAGTGTGTGTGTGTGTGTGTGTGTGTGTGTGTGTGTGTGTGTGTGTGTATGTGTGTATTTGTGTGCGTGGGGTGTGTATGTGCGCAGATGATGTCTGTTTCCAATTAAGGACATCGCTAGCGCCTACGAATAATGCACCCTCGCTCCAAATAGTCACTAATCTATTTACTCTATTCATCTCCCTATCTTTCCTCCTTCCTTTGTATTCCAAGATGTTACTGTACATATTAATCTGTCAGCAAATTAAACTGACATCCTTCCCATTAAAATAGCTGAAAAGGAAGCCCCTATTTTAACGACTATAACCTATGCTGACCTCTCACTCAAATGAGGTCAGAACTCTTTCCCTCGGGGTTTGTGAGTGTAGAGTGATAATCGTACCGACACACATTTTCACTTAACCCTTTGAGTTCCACACAAACCATAAGATGTATGTATTTCACTCGTGTAAAATGCATCTACATCACATACAGGGTTAACAATGTCATCCGTAATTGTCATAAAATACCAGATACACTGGGCTTCATAAAACAACACTATAGTGTGACCCGTTGCTACAATCAAGATATGACATTATGACAGTTTCGGGTAGTCGGGTTCACTCAATTACAAGTTTTTCAAATGATGCACAGCATGCCTAGGCATTGTTTATCATATTACAAACACAACAGGTCAAATGCCGGAAATAATTGTTAAAAGAATTCGATGTGGACGATTAACGATTTAGTCGTGTCTTCCACATGAATATCGACGTTTTTATGCGAAGGGTATTCATGCGTACTAGCAGAAACAATATCCTTTTAATAAAAAAAAAAATGTTATATCAAGCACATGATATACGTGTATTTCACATCATCCTGACAGCGAACTGAATGAAAATAAGTTCCCTTCTCCAACAAGCGAAACGACTTACATTTCATAGGCGATCATTGTTATGAAATTAATATTAAGACGGTAGTCCTCGTTAGACTACATAAAAGCGAACCCTTCAACCACGTCAACCATCGGACCGTCTCTTCTTCAACTTCTCCCCCTTTTCCCTCTTCGTTTTTATACTTCTCTTTCTCGTCCGTCTTGTTGTTTTGTCTTCATTCTTCTTCATCTCCCTTTCCTCATATTTTTTCTTCATCTTTTTGTTGTTCTCCTACTCCTTTTTCATCTTATTTCCATCCTTCCACTTCATCTTGTTTTTGTCGCTCTTGTCCTTCCCATTCTCCCCCTTTTCCTTATTTTCCCCTTATTTTTTAAACAAAATATATTTCCTCTCCGGCTTCTTCGTTTTCCTTTTATGTCCCTTCTCTTTTATCTCGTTATTCATGTTGCTGTTCTTCTCCGTTTATTTCTTCGACTTAATTACATTCCTCCTCCTCCTCCTGCTCTTCCTCTTCATTTTCTTCATCATCATCATCATCATCATCTTCTTCTTCTTCTTCTTCTTCTTCTTCTTCTTCTTCTTCTTCTTCTTCTTCTTCTTCTTCTTCTTCTTCTTCTTCTTCATCATCTTCTTCTTCTTCTTCTTCTTCTTCTTCTTCTTCTTCTTCTTCTCCTTCTCCTTCTCCTTCTCCTTCTTCTTCTTCTTCTTCTTCTTCTTCTTCTTCTTCTTCTTCTTCTTCTTCTTCTTCTTCTTCTTCTTCTTCTTCTTTTCATCTTTTTTATCTTCTTCTTCATTCGTAAGACACAGTCAATGCCGCCTTGAAACGCGCAATCGGGCATTCACTTATTAGTTGAATAACTTGCATATTATTCCTGCAAATTATATCCACCTAATCAATTTTGGCGTTATTGAACAGCCCACGCTTCAGCACCGCCTGCATAAACACAGGCCACGCCACCGGGGCTAATTAAGACGTTACATGTCCAATAAAACTCACAAATATTATCTAACGGAATTGCCACACTTACTCCGGATTCATACTTCGTTGTGAGAGGTGAATCAAGGTGAACCGAAGCGGTACTAGAGTTTAATGGCATACTTCCTACTAAGCGTCTTCCTCATTTATTCACCTAAATTGTGCTTGTGGTTTTGTAAAATAAACACCTAATATGGTAATATTGTGATGAGCTTGATCAAAACGGTGTGATTATAATTGAGATATGGTAATTTTGTGATGAACTTGATTTAAAAAGTGTGATGATAATCAATAACATTACTACAACGGTAAACAATGGCTGTTACTTAATTACAAGTTTATTTCTTGGTATATGTATCATGTCTGTTTAACTACTCGCGTGGTGTTTTAATGAGTAAGATATATTACCTCCGTTTTATAAAAGCAATACTTCAAGTCACAAATTATTGTATATAAACACATCGTAACTTTTAAGGCAGTGTATTACTTTTGCAGGCCTACATATGTTTAAATGCAACTGTACATAGAAAAAAATCCTTTTAAGGATCAGAAATGAATCGGCAAAACATAGGTTTCAGAGAATATAATTGAACATATCATTTGTAACTGATTTATTGAAGGGTCGTCTTTATATATAGTCTGCTACCTGCAGACATTGGGACTTACAACGTTATCAGTTCATGTTGATTATCTCATTCTTAAAGGGCATACACTGTACTGGGAAGGCAAAAAACCCTTCAAAATATAATTGTTAGCAATCTTCTTGCCAATGGTCTTAAATTCAAGTATTGTCTATTTTAGAATCTTGCTGAAAGTTATTTGCCCTCAAATGTTCTACATTTGGAGTAATGAGTGATTACATCACAAATCCTCAAAATGTTCGGGCCGAACATTGTGAGGATTTAATCATTAATCATTAATTACTCCATGTGTGGATCATTTGAGGGCAAATAACTTTCAGCAAGCTTCTAAAACAGGCAATACATGAATTTAAGACCATTGGCAAGAAGATTGCTAACAATTACCTTTTGAAGTTTTTTTTTGCCTTCCCAGTACAGTATATGCCCTTTAACAACTCAGCCACAATCATGTTGTTGAAACAATGATTCTGTCTTGTGATAATTATAGTTTGCTCCAAGTTTCATATGAAGGGCAAACTGGAGCTTAGCCGTACAGGCAATATAATTTTCATTTTTGTTTTAATTATATGCGGTTATAACTTCCGTATTCCACAAAATATTTGCATTTATGCTGTGCTGGTTGTTTGCACAATGTTTAACAAAAGGGTGAATATGGTTTGTCTGTGAAGGATGTACACTTATTCAAGGGATATAAATGTCAAGTTAGCCATTTTAATTTTTCGTATGTTGTTTTTCGTGTTTGTAACACGATCTGTACAATAATCACATAATGGGGAAGTGACAATAGTGGAGGGAAAGGGGGGGGGGGGGGGGGGGACTAAATTATCCCTCATATGAGATATCTCGAGCACAAAATGTTGTTTTTCACAAGCAAACGAACATCTTATATTTACAGTATAATATCCTCATATGTTTCACTCATGCGCGTGAGGACGCTTGACCGCCGGAAATATTATTGTTTGGATTTTTCTAATTTCTAGTAAATCAGGTCAGTTGATTTGTAAAGCCCTCGCTAATCGGGTCGATGACATTGGAGATAACGCCTATTTAAGGCCATTATGTGTGTCACGAGGTTGGGGAGATAAAACAAAACAAAGTGAATTTGGAAGCCTGAAAGTCAGGTTTCGGACAGATTTTTTTGCTTGTTTTTGTTTTAGTCTACCGTTTATTTGCTCCATTCCATATTCATTTCGACGCGCGCAAGTGTGTGTATGTGTGTAAAAGATGATGGAAGGGAGAGATATTCATTATGTTATGGGGGTAAGTGGCTTTGTCAACGTGGCGTCGTACGATAAAAAAAAAATTCCTTTGATCAATATCACACACTTTGCCGACGGCGCCCAATTTCGCTAAGGGATTTCTCAAATTTGCCGACACATTTGGAGTGATTTGAATGAAATAGGTGTGGGGTAAAATTATTGAGTAAGGGAGAAGAGGTAAAGAAATAAGTGGATGATGGGAATGAGGAGAAGGAAAAGGAAAAGGAGAATGAAAAAGGATGAGCAGAAGGAGGGGTAGAAAAAGAAGAGGGAAAACAAGAAGATAGATGCGGAGAAAAGTAATGAAAAGTTCATGACAAGAAAAACCAGGAGCGGAAGATAAAATGGGGCGGAAAAAAAGAACCTAAGGACCATGGTGGTTGTTGGGGAGAGTCAGCGCAGACGACAGACGGGCGAACATTTGAGTAGGGGTATCGAATCGGTTACATGATATCGATCATGTTGATGAAGTGATAACATTCCCGTCTGTTTAAAGATAACAGCATACGCCCTCGTCCTTCCGTTAAAGAAAACCCGATCTATACCAAGTGAGATACTTATCTCTCTTCGCTGTCATGATGGATAAAATTCATCTTTAGTGAAATTTCTAAGTAGTTGTGATTATGTTATGATCATGATGATGATGGCTTTGCGAAATGTTGACATCATTTCAGGAGCAACAAGCTCGGATTTCTTTTAGTTGTGTTAGATTAAACTAGGCTTGCGCCATGTCTGCGTAAATTTATATATTTTTTCCTGTACAAACGTGTGGGTGTTCGTGCGTGCGTAGTGTGCGTTACGCATGTGGGTGTGTGAGCGTCATAGGACGGTCCGAGGAGAAGAGAGGTAGCGGAGGGGACTATAGAGATAGATACATAGGAAGAGCAGCGAGAAAAAGGGGTGTGGATGGGGGGAGAGAGAGAAAAGACAGGTAGAGAGAGAAGGGTAGAGAGAGGGTGTATGTGTGTGATTTGTATGTGTGTGTGTGTGTGTGTGTGTGTGTATGTGTGTGTGTGTAGGGGGTATTGAAGTTTATTTTAGAGATAGACAAAGAAAGAAACTGTTGCTTCCAGACAAAACAGACTTTCGCTAATTAACTTTTATTATGTTTTTTCTGAACAATGAGACTGCAGACTTATTTTGAAGTTCCAATACTTATCTTTCTTTACTATGTTTGAATAAAAATGAATGCCAAAAAGGGATTTAGACAATTAGGAAGGGAGCTTCATAGATCCCAAAGATACGAAATCTGCATAATATTATGAATACATACAGTTCCACGAATACTCCCCGATGTACAATACAAACAAACACAAACATACACACGAATACACGGTTGGTCAGTTGATACCCGCAAAGGAAAGATATATTTCATTATCATATTATTGTGACTGGTATGCAATCCACTCACCCAATTAATAAACTTATGATAACAAGCACCCCCCCCCCTCATTCCTCACATTCCACGCACCCTCTCTCGTCGCTCCTGATGCTTGCCAGATGTATTTGACAGAATGCAACCCTTTCCAGTTTTTCACTAATGAGAGGGAAAGGTCTATTTGTTTGTGTAATGGTAGTGTATCCATTTAGAAGATAAAAAATCAATTTCTTTGGAATATTGCGTGAACTTCAAAAACATCATAAAGATCGAGTGTAAAATATGAACCCTCAAAATGTCGTAGAGATAAAACCTGAGAAAATCACGCTAAAGTAAAATCTGTATGTACAGACCGCTTAATGGAGACAATAAATGTGTACTCTCATTGATGGTCTTTGTGAGCACATCACTTCAATAAAGGTAATTTGAATTGTCTAAGAAAAATGGACAATGTAGTCTTTCTGTATGAATGGTCGATATAAAAGCAGCTTTCACTGTATCTTCGTAGTTTTCAGCTGAAGTTCAGTTTCCTACTCAAAGGCAACATGAGAGTTAAAGCTGACACTAATATTGATGCCTTGGTCACAACCGTCCGTGCACCTCTCCGCGTGTGGTTGCGTGAAGTTGGCAAGCAAGCTGCGGACACGCAGAAGTGTACAAAAATACGCACAGCCGGCTTTGATCAAGCCTTGTAATCACCACAAACTATTGTCAAGAGACATCCCTGAATACAACATTTATCCAATTGCTTCTTCGACAATCACATATTTGACGACTCTGACGAAGAATTGAGCTCATTAAAGGCACTTATCAGTAACGTACATTTTGTGGGAGGTTCTTAGGAGGTATATTCTTCTATATGTTATCATGGTACTTCCATAACTTTATATTCAGGCCTACCAAGGGGATATACGACATTTGATATAGATTTCTACCCTTAAGGGTCATTAGTTGGCATCGTATACATTGTCGAGCAATCAATATGTATGTTTTGACCTCTTGCAACAAAAGTGCGTCATTTAAAATATATTTATCCTCAAAATTAAGGGAGAAATGTCATCAATTTCTCTCTAACAGCTGAGCAACATTAATCCTGATATCCTACAAATTCAACAGCTGGGTCACGGTAGGCCCCATCAGTATGTAAGACCGCAAGTTTGGAATTAACGGCATAATCATCATAAGTAAACTGTAGTCATGGGATAATTCGATGTGAACGAGCCTTCCCTAAACATCCGACGCAGGAACAGAACGACATTATTAAACGAACGAAGCTTAGAATGTAGTCGGGGTACTTTTTGCAAGGGCAAAAGCAAATAAGTTGATATGTATGCTCTCGGTTTTTTTTTTGCATTTTAATCCAACTAATCCAGGCACATTCCCGTAAGTTTATTTATAACTATGGATCATTTTGAGATAATAAGTTGAGACATGACAATATTATTCCTACAGGGGTGAGCCCCTCCACCCCCTCCCTGCCCCTACCCTCTGCATCCCACCCACCCCAGCATCGAAGACACCAACGAGAACGCGGCCATGAAATCGCAGCGATCTGATAAAATGAGGTAGAGTTCCTCCCGGCCGCCGAGAACCCCTGGCTCAAGGCAAGCACTGCAAGAAATAGGTGTCAGGAAGAAAGGAGGTTAATAAAGGTGAACATCCAACATTGACCAGGTTACCAACGTATTGAGATCATTCCGTTCTCATTGTCTCTCTTTCTGACTAATTACCACAAGTACGACGAGCGATAGTCAAACACCCTTTTTTCAGTCAGGGCGCAAATCCTTAATTGGTATGAATTTAGGAAGTCCATTCTAAAGCTAAGTTGGTTCTAATAGCAGCTGAAACATGGCAGAAACAAAGTAGTGAAATTTTGATGATAAAACCGTCAAAGGATTTATGACGTCACATGGGAGATACTCTCCTATATGTGTTGTGTATACTATTTTTTTTGTCTTAACGTCGATTTTCTCAAAAGGATATGCATCTTCTTTGATACATAATTAAATACACTTTTACACTAATACCTCCACGAACAAATAAGATTCCTTTATCAAAAACACAAGAGCAATTTATGGATTCATACAGCACACAACATACAGAAGTGCATCTCACACGTGACGTCACAAAATTAATTTTTTAAAAGATAATAACTTTTCTTTTCTAATCCTTTGAAGGATTTTCGTCAAACCTTCACTGACATGTTCCTTTCAAGTTTCTGTTTTTATTAATATTAACCTTACTTCAGTGTGGACTACCCCTTTAATGGTTAACATCCAACATTGACAAGGTTACCAGCATATTGAGATTAATCCGTTCTCAGTTTTTCTCTTTCTGACTAATTACCACAAGTACGGAAATTGATAGTCAAATACTAGTACTTTTTTTTCCAGTCCTGAGTGTAAATCATGAATTGGTATAAATTCAACAGAGCGAACCCCGTTACCCGTTCTGGTGTTTTTTAGAGCGTGGTGGCTCGTTCCGCGCGAGCAGTAATTATTAATCGTAATTATGAAGCTCGTACATCTGATTCCAATTTCAGGGAGATTATCTGACACAATGATTGGTCCAATTTCAAGTTCTTATTCGCTGTGATCAACGTTTCCTCTTCCTTATTTCTTCTTCGATCGTATGTCGTATATTTCACAGTAAGCCTATTTGAATAAATAATACGTCGATTTCACCCACATTCAGTGATCAAGTACATGATAAAGCACTAACGCAAAGACAGAGCAGAATAGATGAGGAATAGAAATAGACATACGGCTCATCAGAAGGAAGACTCGACCACTTGGTAAGTGATTCGTGTAGCGCCCCAACGAAGACCAGCGACATTTAATTAATACCACTGAATGCGGGTCAATCCCCATTTCTGCACGATGATATATTACTTTACGTGTGCATGCGTATGTGTGAGGGTGTACACGTGTGTGTGTTTTCATGCGTGTGTGTATGTGCGTGTGTGTTTAGATGATTCGGAAATGAATACAAACCCACAAACAATGTTTTCTTATTTGCAATGTACGTTGTTCACATAGTACATGATCGGTTTACCTGTTCATTTTTGCCTTGAAATAGAATGAATATAAGCACTCCTGTGAATAATGTAAAATGTTCAGTTTTGATGGGTAGTCGTATACATGATACCACGAGGAGCATACTACACGGATAGTAGCGTATGATAACTTGCTATATCAAACAATACGCGTTTCCTGACTGCTTTCCATTTGATTTATCACCGCCTTACGGAATACCCGGATGCCAAATTACAGAAAACCTCATTTACCGGAAATAAGTTATTGGAACCTTAAATTTGCGCAATATGTCTTCTTTCGAGAAAGAGTAAGAAGAGAGAAGGGATATGGAGAGGGGGCATGTTTAGGCCAAAACTGCCTGTATCTTCAAGATAATCCGGTTTGGGAATGTTGACCTTATATAGAAAGGTATATTTAACCTTATTTGGTGAGAATCATTTACAGAAGCGCAAGTAGAGCAGAGAGAATCCTTTAGTAGCGGGCGTTAGTAAATGCGTGAAATGCTTTCTTCGCTTTCCTCTTGAAAGTTGTGATATCAAACTTTTGCAACCCCGCAGAAGGCAGGGGGGAAATGTTACATCAGTTATATTACAGTCCTATATATTTACCTGTTTAAGTTAAAAGTATATATGAACGAATTGCTTTGAATCTAAATGAATACCAGTTATAGGTGGAAGAAAACAAACTCTCCTTCATTATTGAAGCAGGATAAAATGTAAAAGCATAATTTCCAAAACAGTTTCAAGCGAAGATGGCGCTATGAGAAATAATGGAGGATGCCGTGTACGGTTGGAGTGCTTATATTCATTGTGCGTACATACCTGTCATGTCAAGCTCTACTACAATATTGTGACACTGTGGTAAAACCTGATTTGAACAACTTTCCTAAACACATCAGGTGAGGACAGGGTGATAGATTTATTTGTATTATGCTGGTATCTTGATGTATATGCATGTATGTACGCGTGTCTATCGAGAGGTCTGACTGACTTTATTTACGGGGAGAGATAAGTCCTATTTTCCTCCCCCGGCAATCCGGCTAGGGATGATATGGATCATCGGACTGATCCCCAGCGACCACCGCTCCCTATCCTTCCTGCCTCCTCACCCCCTCTTAAATACTCTCTCACTTTCTTTCCATCTCCCTCTCTCTCCATAAACCCCCTCCCCCCCCCGCCCCCCCTCTCTCTCTCTCCCTCCCCCTCTCTCTCCCCCCTCTTTGTTTCTTTCTTTCTCTCTCTCTCTCTCCCTACCCCCTCTCTCTCTCCCTACCCCCTCTCTCTCTCCTCTCTCTCTCCCCCCCCTCTCTCTATTTATCTCTCTCTCTCTCTCTCTCTCTCTCTCTCTCTCTCTCTCTCTCTCTCTCTCTCTCTCTCTCTCCCTAACCCCCCCCCCTCTCTCCCCTCTCCCCCTTCTCTCTATTTATCTCTCTCTTCTCTCTCCCACTTTCACCCATATTACCTTGACTTGTGTACTATTATATGTTCACATTAGTATGCACTGCTCAGGTATACTCGTGTGTCCGTATGTCACGGGATCCAAATGGTAGGTCGATTACTTGGTTGGTAAGTTGGTTCGTTGGTTGGTTGAATGGTTGGTTTCTAGGATGGTTGATGGGTTTGTTTGATTAGTTGTTTGGTTTAATTAGTTAGTTAGTTGGTTGATTGATTGGACTGTTAATTTGTTGGTTTGTTGGTTGGTTAGTTACTATGTTGGCTGGTTGGTTGGTTGGTTGGTTTGCTGGATGGTTTGTTGGTGGTTAATTATTTGGCTGGTTGGTTGGTTGATTTGTTCATTGGTTGTTCTGTTTACATTTTCCACATATTTCAAATATTTTGTTTACTTCACATGTTATCATTCGGGTAAGTATTCTTAAGTCAGACTTTCCTTGGACTGTGAGGTAATACCTGTTAAAGTATGCTATGCAGTGCCGCCGTGCTAGATTTGATATGCGACGTTATACTTTTTAGCTTTCATGAAGTGTATCTCATATCATAATCATAATGTTATATACAATAAATTGTACTGGAACAGGTGGCATTAAATGCTTTAATCCATGATTTGAGTTACACTGCGCGTAGACCCTGCCTCAAAATACGGTAATCCACCTCGTAAGTACTTAAAGACCCATGTTGTTATGCACTGTACATGTACCTCACTTCCTATATTATGATATCATAACATCTCTGTATTGTTTCTCTGAAATCAATATCACATGTTTTTGGGGGTATGATCTCGTTCGTAACACTCTCCGTTCACGTATACAGGACTCTCTGTCCATGGTCGCGTGCCTGCTGGTAGCACTAACTCGGTCGTTACCCCGGACGTACAACGGCATGGTAGATTCTGACCTACCCTGGCCTCACTTTAATACAGGACTTACTCTCGTGAAGGTGAAGTGTAGGACTCGGGTTAAGGGCCGCGGATGGAGTGGGGTTCACTTAAGGGGAATAGGGGTCATCTTAATGATGTTGGCATAAATAGTTCGGCGGTCGTTGATTGGTTAGTTGGTTAGTCGGTCAGTTGATTGGTTGGTTGTGTGTTTGGCTGTGTGTTTGGTTGGTTAATTGCGTGGTTGGTCAA
>OZ022578.1:1666214-1703714 GCA_963669155.1 Arbacia lixula | reverse complement strand
TAATAATGCATGATGCTTCTGGCAGGGTAAAAAGTTGTGGGTTGATATGTGAACGTGATGTTTCGTAGGATTCTTGACTGACAATACAAAAAGAAAGGTGGTCAAGCAATGGCGAAGTCTCAGTTCTTGTTAATTCTTGTAATCAATTTATTTATGTTTTGGATTTCGTATTTTGGGTCAGGGTTCAGATACAACGGTAATGTTTCTGATATGAAGTATTTGATGGTACTCCATGTAACTTAAATTTCACTGGGAAATCTGAGTGCAAGGTCAATTGATGAGTACTGTTCGTGTGATTACCAGGAAATATGGACGGTACGCTTCATTTCAAGTAATTGTATAGTGTGTAAATAATACATAGGAGTGAGTTGGTGACAAAAAAGGCGTACAAGTTTGAAATAAAATCTATCTGAAAGTTCAATCATTCCTGATTTCACTCGTTTTTAAACGTCAAATTTAGTTAATATCGGCGAGGTAAGATATGAGCCTATTCAACTTGACCGAAGCTTTTTTTTTCATTGTATTTACGAATGGAAAAAGGAACTAAGGAATTAAGGAAGATTGAGTCTTTATTGAGGTGTACCACCTTCCCATTCTCATCAGACTATGATAAGGATAAAGGTGGTTATTACCATCTGTAAAACCTGTTTGAGAATCGTATGAACGAATTAATATGTCAAAGGCATGAAAGACCCGATTGATTGATAACACGAGGAATGCGTCTGTGGTAACGAGAGGGTTAATGAATGACAGTTTGCTGGTAATCTGTTCACGGATGTCCTGATCCACAAAAAGCCGAGGACTTCCCCTTAGGATCCCAACAAATCTCCCAGCTACGCGTACGTCAGATCCCTTTCTGCGAAAAATATGCAAAAGAAGGAAAATGCAGTGTCATCATATGG
Organism: Arbacia lixula; assembly: GCA_963669155.1. Classification (NCBI taxonomy): domain Eukaryota; kingdom Metazoa; phylum Echinodermata; class Echinoidea; order Arbacioida; family Arbaciidae; genus Arbacia; species Arbacia lixula. The sequence goes on along the minus strand of OZ022578.1, from coordinate 1,702,812 downwards.
GCTGTAACGAGTATTGTATTTCATAATTTATCACACCTTTGTTCGAGTTTTTTTTCTGTTTAAAAGTAAACAAAAAAGAAGAAGACATTAATCTTGTAATATCTTAAAACTATAAAACAAGTATTTGCATACACCCCCTTTACACACACACACACGCACACACACACACACACATACACACACACACACACACACACACATACATACATACATTTTCCCAGGGGCTATTTACATTACACAAAAATTAATGATTCTGCCCTCGTAATCACGGTACATGGAGTTTGTCCACACAGTAATTACAGCGAATAATTGAAATCAACCACTGATGTGGTTCTGTGATGAAAATCACTGATTTTGGGACTGCTTCAGACGGTTTATTTGGCTCCCATAAAGTTAGTCAAGGTTAATTACACTGTATGCGTTAAACCTCTGTTCAGGGTAAGGACCAACATTGAGGACAAAATATAATATACCATTTTCGTTATGTATGCAAACCTTATTCACGTCTATCAAACCATACGTTACTATTGGTAACCCTAAAGCTTGTCCGAGGTTTATCCGAGTAGCAACACCTAATAGATTCAGAGTGCGTTCCACCCATCGAAACTAAATCACGAAATACAAATGAATATAAAAAAGCGTCACCAGGCAGTAAGGGGGAAAGTTGTGAATACATTACGAAATGGCTTATTGCAAAGGCTACACAACTGAACAGTTAACCTGGATAGACCATTTCTTAAAATGGACAGGTTACTTATTTCCTTTTGGGAAATTATTATAATTTTTGTTTAAACTCAATATAAAATCCTCGAAAATAAAATGCTTCCCCTGAAAAATACATGAGTATAATTATATGGTATTTTAAAATTGTAAATGTATACACGAGTGGTGGTTTGTCTCCTGAATGCATCCCAAACAAACGGTTAAATGTGCATAGTCCTTAAAGGCAATATGAATACCTCTATTACCACAATGACAATGACAGCTACAATAATAACATAAAGAATTAAAAGAGTAAAAATACTACATATGTAAAGAAGAGTACGACCAATAACCACATAAACAACCATCACGATGACCACAGCATCTTGGATCACCGTATTTGTGCTGGTCATCGGCATATCGATATCTTGCAGGAAATGGCGAATCAAAGAGAACCAATGATTTCCCTAAAATCCAACCTTAAAGGTTTAGTTCACCATGAAAGTAGGTAGGTTTCATTACAAGCAAAATCATATTTTTTTTAGAAAATGCCCGTATTAGGGAAAAAATGTACCCAACATATTGGGGAACATCGCGTACGCGATTTTGCGAGTTTGAAACGTCTGTTTGTGCGAAAACATGCGATGAACTATGCAATTCCTATTACACCAGTCATTGCTTTCGAAACATACACGGGTGGGATTAAAAAGAATATGACAACCCAATAAAAATAACATATCAAAAGGGCGAACAATGATTTCATCACCACAATACCACCATCACCATTATCATCAATGATAAAAGGATCGAAGTCACTGTCGTCATCATCAATCTTAATAATCAACTGCTTGGATATCTCAGTTCCATTGTGTGCAATCTATATGAATCTAAATTACAGGTAGGTATATATACACGAGCACACCCACAAACGCACACACCAATGTACATAAATATATAATCAAAAATATGTTTGAAAAACAGCGGGCACTTAATTTTTTGTTGTTGAAAACTCGAATAAAGGTGACATTAACACATTATATATAAAGCCAAAGGATATGATTTCATTTAGAAGATTGTTTCGTGTGTTTTTTTCCATTGTTTTTTTTGTAAAAAATCATTAGAATGATTTAATTAGCTTTTAATTTTTTGACATATATTGACTAAACAATTTGTCTATATCAGATACTTCCCATTGTAATTTACTAACTTTTCAAAAGTGTCCAAGATAATTTACATACTCACACATAAGCACACATATACAACCACAACCACACACACATTCCACACCCCCAATAACTGACCGCACGTATATTTACTCGTTGGTTAGCTGCTATTAGATTGAGCATACTCTTGTACATTGACTAATAGCAACTATATGATATGACAAATGAATGCTCAAAGTAAATATGAGCAAGAACAATATTCACATTCTCTTTTATATCAATGTTGATATAACTGAAAACAACGATAATCTTGAAGAAAAAAGTAAGTTTGCGCTCAAACATTTATATAAAAAGAACAGAGTTAGAGATGGGGAAAGGGGGAGATGTAAAAAGATGGTGAGAGAGAGAGAGAGAGAGAGAGAGAGCGAGAGAGAGAGAGAGAGAGAGAGAGAAAGACAGTGAGAGGAGGGAAGAGAGAAAGAGAGGAACACAGGGACAAAGACAGTGAGAGAGAGACAGAGAGACAGAGAGACAGAGAGAGAGAGAGAGAGAGAGAGAGAGAGAGAGAGAGAGGCAGAGACAGAGACCGAGAGAGACGGAGAGACAGAGAAGAGAGATTTTTTTTTGTTTTTTTTTGCTGTGCTCCTGTGTTTGATCAGAAGGTTGTTAATGAATATAGTATTATAATTTCAGTATGTAGGTACAACATTCCTCTCCTCAAAGACACACATGTGCTCACACATATACAAACACACAAACACAAATGTACACACACAAAGGTACACACATGCACACACATTGCAAACAGTAGACACCCACGTTCAAACCTTATAAGATTGTAGGGTTAACTTTATATAAAATCAAAAATGTTTCGATGAGGAGAAGCAAAGCCGAAGAGTGCGCTGATTTACTCCGCTTCGCAACTCATCACTCACGACGGCGGGCAAGTAATCCGACTGAAAAGTTGAGCAAGCACTTCCTTTAAAGCTTTTTCATTATGAGAACAGATACACTGGTCTTAACTCTGTAATCTTACTCATTTCTCAACTCGCTCTTTGATCAACTCTTGACAGATTTGTTTCAAAAGGTGTATCTAGAAAAAAAAAAGGCACGTCGAGATGACCAATCGACAAAATCAAAACGCACTCCGAAGATGGATATCAGGATGAGTTTTTTTGTCAGGAGGGATAATCTTTCCTACAAGAGATAACAAAAGTTCTAGAAGTCACACGAGCCTTGAACTATTTTTGCCACTTATAACTTTCTGTCACCCTCGCCCGTTATGTTACAGTGAGATGCAGCTCTGGATTACGAATAACAAAGGCACAAGGTCAGAATGCAGGGTGCGGCCGAGCAGCCGGTATCACATAGATTGAGGCAATCGATTGCATCGCAGCAATATAACCCAAGCCAACGTTGCTATTCTGGCCAATGTCCATTACCTGATCCACAGAAATTACGATCAATGCCCCTTGCAAGAAACCAGCGATTTAGATAGATAGATAGATAGATAGATGGATAGAAAGATTGACAGATAGATAGATAGATAGATAGATAGATAGATAGATGGATAGATAGATAAATAGATAGATAGATAGATATAACTAGCTAGATAGATAGATAGATAGTCAACAACAACAGTACAAAACAGAAACACCTCGCAGCTCGCAGGCTGAATTGCGTGTGACTTTTCAATGTAACGGAGATACTGTACATAATTTTCTATAAACATCTATAAACATTGAATGGGTAACGGAGACACTGTACATAATTATCTATAACATTAGAATGGGATTTACTATTTACTATGGGTGATATGAGTGTCATTGCATCTGCATTCATTACAGTATTACTAACTTCAGAAATAGACATAAAAACCTTTACAAATTATGCACTTGCTTTTGGACGGAAATCATTATTTCAAGAGAAAAGGGTAAACATAAAACGATTGCAACATAAAGAAAAAAAATATTGGGTATAGTGTGTGCAGTCTTGCAGGAATAATAACGATTAGTGACTTGACTTGTTAATATCATGACTTATTTGTGATACCTATGTTCGATCCATGGTAATTCGTTGCCGCATTGTGTCCAGCCTTTACTTGAATCCTTGATGCGCTATTGACGCATTTCTACACCAGTATCACATGCACATCCTAGGAAGAAGGAATGTATCTGGAACATGAAGAGTGAGAGTGTATTTTCTTTTTTTTTTCATTAATTTTTTATTGATCAATAAAATGATTACACAAATATCAAAATACAATCGAAAACAAACACAATAATAAAAAAAACAATAACATAATCATAACGAATCAGAACAAAGCAGTATTACATGGAATAAAGGAGCTCAGCTAGTAAACAAGTACATCTAATATTCAAGCAGTTTCTTACACAAGTACACTGTACATCAGAACACATATTTCCACTTCCTAAAGTGGAGTGCAAGAGTACCTTTCTTTTTGGCAATGCGATATTCTGTTTCCTTACAAGTTTTCAAATAGACTTTAAAACCCTGAAATGAAGGAATGTTATTTTTGAATTTACATATTCAGGAAAATATAAGTGATAAATTTGTCATCTTTAACTCCAAAAATCTTTTCAAAGGGGGACGGATTAAAAACCTTCTTAGTATGTCGAGAAATTTCAAGAACTATTTCGTTCCAAATGATTTTCACAATGTCACAATCAATAAATACATGGATAATGGTTTCTGATAGGGATTGACAGAATGTACAATTCGGAGAATCCTTCCTTTTAATTTTATGTAAGAAGTCGTTTAAGGAGATAGCTTTATGAAAGAGTTTAAAATAGAAAGAACGTATACGCGAGTCTATTGAACATTTGAAATTTCTCAAATGAATCTTATCCCACTCTTCAGAGTTTGGGGACAAAGACAGTTCTTCCCAGAAATCAGTGTGTTTTGTTGAAATAAAAATCCCGAGCAAGATAGGGTAAACATACTTTGGGACCTTCTTTGCTTGACATAGATTGTTTACTATTTTATGAAAAATTTCTTCATTGTCCCAATCTGACATATTTAACCAAGAATTTGGAATATTTTTCATTAGAAAGTTGAAGTTTTTCCTTCCCCTTGGAGAAATGTCAAAGTCAAGAATTAGTTCTTCAAAAAGCTTGCTTCCTGGGAGTGGGGGGTTCAATAAATCGCTAACAAAATTTATTCCGCAATCAAACCACTCTTGGTTAAAAAAAAACTGCTTTGTCTTGGATCTAATATGTTTGTTATACCATAAACATTGGCATGACCCCATATGTGAAAATACTGTATTAAACTCCTTCTTCACTGCTTCCTCCCTGTAAATATACCATGTTCGAATACACTCTGATAGTTGAGAACAACGAAGACTTTTCAAAATGGAATCAGGAGCATGGGATTTCCACAAAATATCTTTGTTTTGATTAAAGTTTTCTAGTACTGACAATTCAATTGTCTTCCACAGACTAACATATTCTTTATCAAGAAGGAGTTTCACCCATGCCATTTTCTGAGACAAAGCAAAAACATAAGGGTCAATCATTCTCAATCCACCTGAACAATAATCATTATAAAAACATTTTCTTTTTACCCTATCTCTCCCACCACTCCAAATAAACTTTAAGAAAATCCTTTCTAACTCCTTGAATAGCTTGGTTGGAGTTTGTATACATAGCACAGGAAAAAGATACAATAGCTGAGGTAATACTAATGTTTTAACGACACAAACTTTACCAACTAAGGATAAGTTTCTACAACGCCAATAGTTAAGGGTTGCCTCTATAGACTTCAGTTAAGGTTTATAATTAAGATCAAACATTGTCCTGATATCTAATGAAAAAACAATTCCAAGAGTTTTGAATGTATTGGTTTTCCAATTAAGACCGTTTTCAGAGTAGGGATTCACTTGTGAGCCCCTTTTAGCCCCCACCCAAACAGCCTCAGATTTAGATATATTAAGTTTGCAACCAGAACAAGCTGCAAATTTCTTAAGCAAATCAAAAAGATTATTGAAAGAGTCAAGTGAGCCATCAAGAAAGCAGGTAGAATCATCAGCTAATAAGGATATTTTTACCTCTTGACCTTCTACAGGGATCCCTTTTATGTTTACATCTTGTCTTACACTAAGAGCCATTGTTTCAATAACTAATAAAAACAAATAGGGGGAGATTGGACATCCTTGGAAAATTCCTCTTTCCATCATAACAGCTTTAGTAAAAAATCCATTATTAGCAACATAACTCTTGCGGTTACAATAAAGAGTTTTGATCCAACCAATAAACTTATCCCCAAAATTATTTTTTTTTAAAACTTTCAACAAAAATTCATGATCCACACTATCAAATGCTTTCTGAATGTCTAATAAAAGAATGGCACCTGGAATGTCATGAAGTTCTGTGTACTCTATCAAATCCATAATCAACCTTATATTATTCCCAATATTGCGACCCTTTAAAAAGCCAGACTGGTCTGGGTGAACAAGATCATTGAGACATTTCTTTAATCTATTTGCCAGTGTTTTTGCTAAAATCTTATAATCCACAGTTAACAATGATATGGGCCTATAATTTTTCAAATAAAACTGGTCCTTGTCTTTCTTGGGAAGTAAAGTAATAATACCATTTCTTTGTGATGTAGACAAAATGCCATGTTCTAAAGAAAAATTGAATGAATCCAATAACAGATCAGATATATCTTTCCAAAAAACAATGTAAAACTCTACTGGTAAACCATCATACCCTGGGGTTTTGTTATGTTTCATAGAGGTGATTGTCTCATATAATTCTTTTTTAGTAAGAGGATGCTCCAAAAATGATTTGTCATTATCGTTTAATTTTGGTGTTTCAAAAGACTCCAAGAAGGTGTCTGTACTATACAAATTTTGTGTATCTTGTTTTCTATACAAGTTTTGGTAAAAGTCATTGATTTCATCTAATATGGATTGGGGATTTGAAATTATTTCATCATCAACATTTTTGATTCTATGAATGGATTTTTTTCTCACCGTGTCTTTTCTCTAAATTATAAAAATATTTGGAGCTTTTTTCTCCTTCTTCTACCCAGCGCAATTTTGATCGAATAATTAAGCCTTGAGTTTCATATTCTAATATCTTGTCCAAATCACTATGCAAACTTTCTAGGTGCTCAATATGGATCACATTATCTGGGTCATTGTTTATTTGCATTTTTACATTGTCTATTTCTTTGAACAATTTATTTTTGGCAGCTTTCCTCTCTCTCTTCTTTCTGGAACTATACTCTATACAAGTACCTGTTATTGTACATTTGAGGGCATCCAAAATTATATGTGGGTTGCACATACTGTTACAATTATCTGTTTTAAAATAATTAATTGTCTCTTTCATTGTTTTTACAAAATCAGCATCATTATGCAAATAATTACAATTGAGTTTCCAAAACCCGGGTCCCTTCTGAGGATGAGCATCTTTAAAGTTTAAGGTAACTACAGAATGATCTGATTGAATCCCAGGAATTATTTTTGATTGCAAGCAATTGTTAACAAAATTTTCCGAAAGAAGAATAAAATCTAATCTGGAGAGAACCTTTGGGTTAATTTGATGCCTAGTTTATTGTTTTAAATGAGGATGAAAGTTTCTCCAAATATCACATAAATTGTATTCTTCCATCAATATTTGAATAATTTCACTAGCTTTTTCATTAGCATGTCTTTGTCTACCACCTCGGTAATCCAGAGGACCCAACACTGCATTGAAATCACCAGCACAGATTAATGAAGTATAATTAAAGTGCTCTATTTTAGCAAAAACATCTAGAAAAAAATCTGGATCATCGTTATTGGGGCCGTAAATATTTACAAGTAAAAGAGATAAACCGTTTATGGTTACAGAATAAATAAAAAATCTTCCATTTGGATCGGCGAACGAGGAGTGAATTACCAGCGAAACATGGTTACGAATCAAAATAGCGACACCACGACTATTGGAAGTATGGCTTGAGAACCAAGCATGTTCCCCCCACTGTTGTTTCCAAAATGATTCGTCTTCTGGGGAGGAATGTATCTCCTGAAGAAAAATAATATCACTGTCAATTGACCTCAAGTAATGAAATATTTTTCTTCTTTTTACATAATCTTGGATACCCCGACAGTTAAATGTGCTAAGCTTTAATGACATAAATGAAATTCTACAATATCACTGGTTCCATACCACTCTTTGAAGTATCTGCATTGCACGATAAATTGAAAAAAGAATAAACACTGTAAAAGGCACATGACTGCTTGCCAACATGTAAAATCACAAGATACCATATCTAGCAAATAAGAGCTTGTATACAAACAAAGTGAGCAATTAACTGCTTTGAATTTAAACATATTACAAATAGGGGAGGGGGACAACAACAACAAATTAGGTAAAATCGATAGGAGGGTGCAAATGGCACCAAGAATAGTGGCCAGTGACTTTAAATCAGTCTCAGCCCTGGTCCAAAGGTGCATACAACGAGAAATATGAAACAGCCTTGAGCAAAATCCACCGTGTAACCACAAAAACAAACAGAATGGACTCTCTGAATCACATATAAATCATGATCTACAAAGGGGCATAATAAAAAAACACACAATATATCATCAGCAAAAGTCAGTAGCCAATACTGAAATCAAAACACTCGTACATGTATGGTTTACAAGTAAATCGGAATAACAGAGTCAATATATAAAAAATGCTCACAAATGCCTAGAGTAGCTTTATGGGGGAAAAAACATCTCTTAGGAACACACTGTAAACAAAAAAGAAAACTCTTCAAATCCCCATCACAAAGGAGAGTAAAGCCAAGGGGTAGTAACTTGAAAATATATCAAAGAGTACATTAAAACATGTGCACATTATTTTCAAAAGATATGAAAAAGACATTACCTTATAAATGTAATAAAAATGTCACTATGGCAGGGAGATAAAAACTAGCATTAAACTTCACTGATACAGGTAGTATCTACACATGAGATAAAGAAGTGTCTGTACAGGTAAACTTCAAAAAATATATATCAATACAACGATAAAGTTCACTCCTGTGCACATATAGATGAGAGATAATCAGTATCAGAAATAAATCAGTTAAACAGCCTGTATTCAAAGACATAAACAAATAAGACGAGCTATAACAACAGCTGTTCTCACTCTACTTGTTAAAAGTAAAAAATTATGAAATATCATACAAGACTAAACAATTTCAGTCCATAAATATCACTTAAAAAAGATAACGCATGTCCATTCAGTTCAACCTTTAAACATGTAGAACTACGTGGAAAAGCGTTCATGAGATCCATTAGTAGATGTTTTCATTTGAAAAAGACATTCTGTAATACAATAGGATCAATCTGCTGAAAAGACTTTCCCAGTGGTTGGGTCTCTGTACCGAATTTTGTCTGGGTATGCGAAAAAAGGCTTTTTCCCTTCTGATCGTAGATGCTTAAACTTCTCCTGCTTCTTCTGGCGTAGTTGAAGGACTCTCTTTGATAGATCCTCAGCAACGAAGACCTTTCGATCCCGATATTTGGAATTGGACTCCTTCAGCTTCTTCACACACGCTTTCCTCACCCGTTCTTTGGTTGTGAAGGAAGAAAAGGCAATGTGGATTCTTCTCGGCTGCCTAGAACTGGCCTCAGATCGATATGTGGGGGTACGGTGACACCTTTCTATCTGCGAACAATCATCCTTCGAGACATCGGCATGTTGTTAGAAATCGGTGACAGTTTTCAAACAATCTTCATGATCTTGGTTTGGATGTTCAGGAATCCCGAACAGAACAATGTTCTTTCTCCTTCCCCTATTCTCTAGGTCATCCAATTTGGCAATGAGCACCTCCTTCTCCTTCTCTAACTGCTTGACAGAATCCTTCAAGGACCCCATATCAAACTCAATGCTCTTGACTCTTTCATCATGATCAGACACCTTTAAAGAAATGTCTCTCAATTTTTTATCCAACAAAGCTTCAATGCGTGAGTCAAATCTTGATTCAAAGTCATTAAAAAAGGTGACAAACCAGGTAGGAGGAGCATCTGTGGACTCTAAACCAAGCGAACGCCTGGCGCTAGTGTTAGATGAAGCCAAATGCGTAGTCGAATCATTTCTGTACTGACCTTTGGGAACAGCGTCCGCGTTCGTTACCATACGGCTTTGGGAAGCGGTGGGACTAGAGTCAACAATTTTCGGCTTCTTGGAGAGCGGGGAAGATTTGTTTGGAGTGTTTTCCAGCTGACGTGTACTCTTTGAAGGATCCATTGTTATATAAGGATAGTGTATATTATATCAAAAGAACATTATGTAAATCCAGGAGATTCGATCACAAATCCACATGGCGAAATTTTGCTTCAAAGCAAGGGATACAAAAATTACATCTTGAAAGATATTGTACAAACAGCGCCCTCGAGAGTGTATTTTCTAATAAGAGGAGGTCGCATATGATGCGTCAAGAGGTAACGTCGGTTTAGGTCAGTGTGAAGGAAATAACCCACGCGGACTAACGCAAGGTGCCTGATGCATGTGTGACGCATGCTTTCCACATTGTCCGAAACTGTTGTTTTGTCAGCTTGACGTGCAGTATCATTAGCATTTTGGTCCAAGCTAACGCCGGTCTAGGTCAGAGTGCAAGAAATAGCGCACGAGGACTGACGCAAGAGGCCTGACGCAAGTGTGACGGATAGTGTCGGCGTTGTCCGAAACTGTTCTTTTGTCAGCTTGGCGTGTAGTATCTTCGGCATCTAGATCCGTCTGTCCACATGACAATATATATAAATATGTGTATATATATATATATATATATATATGTATACATAATTTTTAAAGTAATGTTTTATTTCTTCCTCGTAGCATATGAAAATGATATATTACATGAATTATTTACATGATTACTTCAAAAATAATTTTTACATTTTGTCGTTCATAAGCATTTTTACTTGATTATTAAATAAACTTGAATCCGTCTATGCACATTCCTTCACATTTTCTTTAACAGTTTATAATCGAAACATTCCTCCTATAGTACAAGGAACCACGTCCACAGTGGATAGAGTTATGGGCATCTTTATAAAGATTAAAAGCGTGCGGATTTGTAAGAGCTTAATCAATTTATTATTTGAAATAACTTATTTAATAATTTTGTCATTCTTTTAATTTGTATTAAATAGTCAAAAAATAATCACTCACAGAGGGGAAACAAGAGAAAAGAGAGAGGAAGAAAGAAAGGAAGAAAAGACAGATTTAAATCGATAGGGACGAGCTGAAAAAAGGGGGAAAGGAAAAACAGGAAGAACGAGATGTAAACAAAAGTTGATTTTTCTGTCATTTATAGGGACTATCTAAGAAGGCGCAATCGGTGATTTTATTTTTTTAACTCTTAGTTTGTCATTGACGATGATGATCGAAGAGTTCAACACACGTTTTATTAACTGCAATTCTTAGATCACAGTTTTGAATGAGGCAAATGAATAGTATTATGATCCATTTGCAGATATAATTAGATTATTTCTCATTTTGCACGAACCAGTAAATAACATGTGTAGGTCCATTTCATGACATATGTAACTTGCCAGTGACGAATGATTAAAATGATACACGAATCACGTTTTTCTTTCAGTTGCTCCGCTATATTCCAAATACTAAGAATTATTTTCATTTGCCTTCAAAATCAAAATACGATCAACAGTTTAAAAATGTACGAATGGGACAATGATAGATTTTGACCAAATGGAAAAAATTATATTCACTTTATATAATCCTTATGTGTGAATCTTTTAAAGGGCAGTATTTATTTCTGTTTTGTTTACTTTACCATAATTTTAAATCTGCCATGCAAAAGGTATACGCTAAATAACTTTGAAATAAACGGACAAAGCAAGTGTCTATACAAGAAATGTGAAATGTACATTGGCATTTTGAAAATTCTTCATCGCAAAAAAGTGTGATTGGTAGAAAGACCACAGTATATACAGAATAAATTCAGGATAATGATCGATCACGGCTATGCTAAGATCAGAGAAGATCAAAGTGGTGTATTATACATTTGCGTATAGCTTCCAGCGAGAGGTTTACCACTTCGACGGTATCAAACCGGCTATGCCGGGCACGTCCATAGCCAGGCACTGCTAGGATGCTGGCATAGCGGAGAACCAGTTGTCATGACAACATACTCCTGTGATGTCTCACATCGGTGCCCCGTTCACGAAGAGGGTGATAAATATGCATCATGCGTCAAGAGTAGCTCTCTATTATGCATTTGTGACAGTACATCACGAGTCTGAAATTACAATCTATTATATTTTTGCGGCGACTGAATTGTCAGATAGAAGCCACCCTTCAGGCATTGTCAGGTTAAAAGCTTCCAATTAATAAGAAAAAAATACAAACTGCCTTCAAAATGTGAGGCATTCTCGATTTAGAATCGCTGCCATTAGAAAGTCCATTAATAGCGGGAGATGGTTTGAGGGGGTTAGCCTGTTGCTCTAGAATTGACAAGTCGAATATGAAAGAATATGTAAATTCCATTCTACAATCACACAATATAACGTGCTCCGCAAACAAGCAGCCATGCACGGTGTGGAAGCTAGTCACACCAAATATGCATACACATACAACCACATAACTACTCCGGACACGTACAGAATGAAATCAAAATTGTAAATCACATCACGATGTATGATAAAAATCTCTTTTAATGCACATTATTTGAAAATATGACACTTTATCTCGTCTCTTTATTTACTGTTTCGACTATATTCAGAGTGTATAAACAAAATATACATATAAAAGTGCAGCTTGATGATTATTTTGTCCACCCATCATGTTCGTGATCGCAGCACGTTTGGTGTCATTGCACAACATGCGAGAACATTTCGTATACGAGAGAGAGACGTGATATTCAGTATAGAAACGGCTTCCTTTATAAAAAGGGATAAAAATAGTCGCCTTTAATTATTCTGTTTAAACTACTTGAATGATATTGATTACGTATCACCAGGTTCAATGGCCTATAATGGCCAATGGTCATTCATTAGACCTTGGGCCTATGGGCTTATAGCACACAACTATAGTCTCACATTGTCGTGGTCAATTGATGTTTATATTAATCCTCTACACGAATAGACTTGAAGAACAGTAATCTTACGGGTGCAAAAGGAAATGTCTATGGCACATGTCCACAAGATTGCCTGGGCCTTTGTGCGAGCATTTTAACCTACGGGGCATTATTTGTGTGTGGATTTCTAGAAATCTTGGTTTATCCCAGGGGTCTACGGTACTCAATTTAAACTTTCAAGTATTTAATAGCGGGTCCCGCACGGTGCCATTTGATTTGTGAAGGGCAACAATCCGGGGGGGGGGGGGGGGGGGGCGAACAATAATTGTAAAACCGCAAGGGCATCGCAGGATGGTCCATCTGGACGCCGTGATGCGTCCTGGCAGCGTCCGTAGGAAATCCGCACGGCCGTCGCAAGATGCTGGTACGATGGGGAAGTGGCAGTGGGCCCGTGCGGTATCCATTTGCTGCTGACTACGGCCTGCCTGTCTACCAGGCTTACCGTGTGGCCATTAAATTATGCAATTAAACGGCAAGTTGGTACGTTTAATTCTCGCTACACCCCGAGTTCTCCGTATGGCAAGTTCTCCACATGACGAGGGAGGAATAAAAAGGTGCCCGCAATACGGCCGCGGCGCCATGGCACTCCTGCGGGCTCCGTGAGATGTATCACGATTTGGGATCACATGCTAACATATACACGGGCGGCTCCAAAATCAGTGGAAATATGACCTGGGCATTTTAAGAAGGATTATATATATATATATCCCATTATATAACCACCACCACCACCACTGGCGTACTATCGAATAGGAGGAGTCGGCTGGTGAGATGCTTACACCTCCCCCTAAAAAAACCCTATTAAAATAATTACATCAAAACTCGTTTTGAACTTTTCTTCACCGTTTTATACTCATGTCACGCGACAAAAATCACAGTAAGAGTTTAATTGTAAAGTTCATATTTCCTTCACTAAATCTTAGTTTACGGGTTATATTTTCTGTAAGATTCTCGAAGACCATGTTCATGTTCTCCCTCCTCCCTCCGATTAGGCACCTGCAAGCAAATAAAAGCTTTACCCTCATGAATTATACAATGTGTCAGTACAGTAACATCTGCTTTAGCGACAAATACACAGACGCATCACTAGTCTAAAACGACCGCATTCATTGGTGTTAGTGATAGATGTTGGGAGTCGAGAGAACCGCAATGAATGTAGTCTAGGTTCTTGACGAATTCCTGTACACGGAGAAAATATGTTTCTGGGCTGATCGCGCGATCACTCGGATCGTTGCGCTAAATTGCGCCCTGTGTACACGAATTCTGGCTGATAAAACGCGTCTAGAACCTATACGAATAAGGTGTGCAGTTCTCCATCTCAACCTTTCAAAACATGTGCTGCATTTGTATATTTGCACAAATATGCAAGAAACTCACATGGGGCTTCAGACATAAACACTTAAAAAAACATTATACATGTTATAAAATGCCTTCAACTCTATATTGTCAATACTTCAATATATTCAATACAGCAAATATCTTGGGGATAACACCACCCTTACAGAGGTACGCCGTCGTGTGGCCTCCGTATACATGAAGGGGCCGGGCACTCTTAGAATAAGTGGGTAGAAAGGTGAAACCAGGAGGGGACTTAAGTATCCACCCAGCATGCCCAGCAGATGGACAATCTTAGCCCAATGGGTTAATATTTGGCCAAATTAATTTGAATTGTTAACGCAGGCAATGTAGTCGTTATCATTACTAGGGGAAATACTACCATTGTAACCAAACTGTGCAGGCGCTTGCGCTTCCAATTATATCATAAGTATAATCTTAAAGGGATCATTCACCCTGACATTAAGTTGGCTTTAAGAAGATCAGAATCATGAAAGGAACATATTAGTAAAGGCTTATCCCTTTTTATGAGCGGACATGAAAAATAATGAGCCTAGTAAGTAATATAACAATAAACCGGGTCTTAATAAAATATACCAAAGATATAATCGGCTTAGTTAGGAAAAGATGTAAATTAAATAGGTGAATCCCGAATTTGCTAGGGGGTACAAATATATCAATATCTAGGTAACTTGATAATGTACTTATTTGGATTGCTGTACGGACGTCAGTATATTGTGGTTGACGTGCCATGTGTTCAAAGGAATTGAAAGGATTTACGGGCGAATCCGACAGCATACTTATCAAATATATCAAATGTTGATAGTAAGCTTAAATTCGAATGAGCTTGCTGACGTACGGAAAGAGGTCAGAAAGATACCTACACCACGCGTAAGTTAACAGTCATGCTCCAGTTTTATTGTATGCGTGATGATGTTTTCATATTTTCTGTCGTTCGTCAGTTTCGTTTTCAATTCGGTAAAATCTAGTGCGATTCCCTAAACGACCATGTTACAATGGCGACGGAGAGAAAGGCAAGATATACAAACACTACAAACTTGGCCTTTTGTATACGCGGTTATGATTTAAACATGTTAAAAGGGGACCTTTTGTCCGCGTAACAAAAGACTGTGTTCATAGCGCGAGAACAGAAACGTACCATGGTAAAAAAAAAAAAGAAAAAAAAGAAGAAAAAGCACGATTATATGATAGAAGGGGTTCTCTCGTATTCTTGATACATGTTGTTTCCATGACTCACATTGCTCCACCTGCATTAACAACCATTTATCTAATAAAGATTAAAATGACACACCGTTCACTGCGAAAGAGGAACAAAATCGGGATACTAATTTCAATCCCAGAAGCCAATTGGGAACAGGTTGAGCATAAACAAACACATCACACGAAAGATTGTCGGAAAACTAGACCTGAAACTGAAAGCTTAATCACTACCCTTCATTGATTACTCTATTGGTCTGTTATAACGTATTTTTACAGGTCCCGTCATTGAACTTGTGTACACGCGTAAACAGGATATTAATCAGAGCATCACTAATTCGTCCAGTTTTCATGAATATGTCTGGGTTTATTAAATTTTTCCCCGTTGCGTTACCCTGATTTTCAAGTATTGTCCTGAATGGATTTTCCAGTTTAAATGTGGGCGTAATAACTTATTGTATATTCAGCGCCCGTTAGAAGGCGTGACTTCTCTATTGACTCACACCTATTAGTATCAACTCATCATCTTGTGAGTCATTCATATCAGACTATGAGCAATGGTACCCGACATCGCGTGGTCACGACTGACAATCAATCGTATTGATCATGTTGATCGTGACACAATTTTGAAACCGTCAAACTCTGTTTTTCAAATATAAACACGATTGCCACGACGGACCTGAAGATTTGATAGAATCACTACGACTGCTCCACTACGACTGCTCCACGGTTAGCGACTCGTGATAGTGATAGTGGGAACACAGCATTAAAAGCGTATTTGACACGATAAGCCATGACACAATCTTGCAACGAATGTCAGATTGGTTTGGGATTCAAGATCGGGTGCTGGACTGGTTTCGTACCTATCTTACATCTCGTACTCAAACTGTCTTGATCAATGGTGTGCAGTCATCGGTTCATATGCCAACACAAGGCGTGCCGCAAGGGTCCGTTATTGGACCCTTAGTATTTACTATGTATACATCACCTCTAGAAAATATTATTGATTCCTATGGATTTTCTAAAATGTTGTATGCAGATGATACTCAAATTTATGTATCATGTAAATCATCAGACATCGGAGATTTAATTCCTAGAGTGTTGAGTTGTATCAAGGAAATTAAAGAGTGGTCGAGGTTGAATGGCCTTAAGCTGAATAGTTCAAAGACGGAAGTTCTGCATATCAAATCAAGATTTCGGTCTCATATTCCTTTGCCACCTTTTCAAATTGATGGTGTAGAGGTTGTCCCTGTCAAGAAAGTGAGAAATCTTGGTGTTTTGTTTGATGATCAATTTACAATGCACAGCTATGTTAGTTCTAAATGTCGTTCTGCATCATTTGCGTTGCAAAAATTAGCAAAATTCGGCCTTTTATTGACAAAGGTACCACTGAAAAATTAGTACATGCTTTTGTCATGTGTCACCTAGACTATTGCAATAGCCTGTTGTATGGAGTACCGGATATTCAATTTCAGAAACTGCAGGTCATTCAAAACTCGGCTGCAAGGCTTGTGACAAGAACAAACAAACGTGAATCTATATCATCTGTACTAAGAGCCCTCCACTGGTTACCCATCAAATCACGTGTTAAGTTTAAGATCTTGCTACTTGCTTTCCACTGTTTTCATGACATAGCTCCTTCTTATCTATCAGAGTTAGTTGTAAAGTACGAACCTGTACGGAATTTAAGGTCAATTCAGAAAGACCTTTACAATGTACCTGTAGTCAGAACAAAGTGGTATGGTAAAAGGGGCTTTGCGCATGCTGCGCCAGAACTGTGGAATAGTATCCCATGCAGTGTGAGGCAAGCTAACACAGTTGAGCAATTTAAAACTGCTCTGAAAACATACTTATTTAATTATAAAGCTACATTTTACTTAGTAAAAGACATTCACCTCGCAGCAACTTTCCCTCTCTTCTTCTTCTTAATTTTCTTTTTCCTTTTAAGCGCGTTGAGACCTTTTTCAAAGGTATAATGCGCTATACAAGAACTGTAATATTATTATTATTATTTAAACATTGGGAAGGAAACCTGAAATGCCTTTTCATTCCCATTGATATAGCACCCGGATATTAAAGTGGAATCAGTCTTTACCACAATACCATTTTAGCTACCTTCCGTCCTTGCCTTGCCGCGGTACGTCATCTCTATGACACATTCTGGTTAAAGAGGCGTGCCAAGCACTATTAGAAAGCTAGTGTGATCTCTCACGAGAGAGGTTTACGGTACACCATGTGTAAAGTCCTGGGGGGGGGGGGCCTGAGATGACAAAACGTGGATGGAATTGAAGGAGAAATGGAAAAGCGAGAAAGTGGAGATTTGAAAGTAGAGTATTCTTTCGAAACGAGTGTAATCCTGAAAAGGACTGTAAACCAGGAAGCGTGAAGAGCTGATGAGTAGAGAGGTAGACTCGACTTTTCGGGCAGATTGACTCTCCGTCTTCAGGAGTCTCCTGAGCCTCTCTCGTGATTGATCATACCACCATGCAAACCTTCAAACATCATCTAGTGTGATCGATTCCCAATTCGCCAAAGAATCGGCCTAGACATTCAAGAGGATACGGGCTATGTTTCATATAGGCTTTCAATTATTGTAACTTACCACCAATGGTAACTACCATGGTAACACGTGCAATATTGAGAGCTCATTGACTATTGTCAAGGTAGTTACAATAATTGAAAACCTATATGCAACTTGGCTCCGATCGCCGTAAACACGGTCATATTTTTTACGATACACGGTGTGACACCGTACGCATGTTCATACATGTAAATCAAATGTGTCTTAATTATATTGCACCAACATGACTCCGTCGCGTAAAACTTAACATTAATGGTAAATCTGTCACCAATGGTAGCTACCATGGTAACATCGCTCAACATCCAATCGAATTCGAAGTTTCCAAAGAAGTTACCATTAGTAGCAAGGTTACCATCAATGGTAAGGTTATTCAACAAAGCCCATAACATAATTTTAAATTACATAATTTTTAAATTTACAAAATGGAAGCCAAGCAACTTCCTCTTATACCATGTATAATGAAAATACATCAGCGTCAACAGCAAACGATTTCCCTGTCAACTGACTTAGCCGTTTAGCTCCCAGGCACAATACTAAACTAAAACTGTTAAAGATATCTGTGCATTTCTGGTGCAAGATTGCAACACTGGCACTCACAAGAGTTCTAAAGTACTATGGCGTTTAAATATTTTATAGTAAAAGAGATGATCCTCATCCCATTTCAGACTGCTGCTTTTTATCGTTTTAACAAGTTTGTTTGAAATATGTTAATATTTTTTTCAAACCATGTTAAAAGTTATACAGTAACTATTATTTATCCAATGCGAAACATAATCATCTTCACAGTATCATGTGAAAACATATAAAGAGATTTAAAGAAAAGGTCACACAATGGACACGTTTTACTCATACACTGTGAGCCATGCTCGGACATTAATGAACTGTTTAAACATTGCACGATTCCACCGTCAATATGGTCAAGGGTGTACAATGCAGCAATCAGCTGCTCTAGCGAGTTCTCGCCAGTGTGCTGGTGATATACCAATATCACGCTTTGACCAACAACATAAACATCGAGGAAAATCATTTTGTAAAAATTGTTGCCCGCATGTTGCCCAGACGCATACCGGTGAAAAGGTTGCCATGACAATTGAAACTGATTGGTAAGCGGAGATAATCCTTCTAATCTTTGGAGGTAAATGTGTTTTGAAGATGTCTTCCACGAAAGAATAATATCGCCAAACTGTTACCAGAGAGCGCGAGGGAAAGCGAAGTTACAGCTAATGTCAAGCAGTATCTTGTCTTTCAAGATATGGAATTACAGGGGTCAGCATAATTATCAGAGGTGGTTACGTCTTGCTGGTGCCCGATTGTACACGGTGCATTGTCTTATCTTCATTATCAGAGAACAATTGATTTCTACCAAAGAAAAGTAATAGCTGCAATGTAAAAATGTGATCTTATACAATCAGCTGCTTCACGTACTGCGTGTCTCACTTTGTGCTTATGTAGACTGCGTTAACATGGTTAAGGCTGCGTATGGTTGCTCAATCCGCATTGCTACCTATCAATTTGCTATATCAAGCTCATGACATAGTATCTAGCCGGTTACAAAAGCAACGAGTGATAACATTGATTCCCACAGAACTTCAAGACATGGCTACATTGCTACGTCTTGGAGCGCATCATCAGAAGAATCCTTAGTCTTCGTGATATCGCCACTCTCCGGCAGACCTTTGAAGATCTTCACTTTAAACGCGCGCTCGAATCCTTTTTGGAACTGCTGATATTGCATGGTGTAGATAAACGGGTTTGCACACATATTGATGTAAACAAATATTTTGGTTACTGCATACCATGTACCATAGAAGTCAAGGTAACCTCCAAGATTATAGACGAGGTAGTTGAAGGCTATGGGTGCCCAGCAGACGGCGTATATTAGCGACACTGTGATCATGGTCTTGATGACGTTTCGCGTGGCCTTCGCGCTCCGCTCGGACATAACTCGCTTGGAGCGCCGGATGGCCTTGAAGACGCCCTGAGAAATTGGGGACGACCTGGGCGACGCCGTGCGCTCTGGCATGGCGCGCGCCGCTTGCTTTCGGAGCTTGGACAAGATGCGCGCGTAGCTGAACGCCATGACCCCCAGCGGGCCGGCGTAGGTGACGAAGAAGATGTAGACACCCACCGTACCCTGAAGAATGTCATTCGGCCACGACGGGATGCACCCGTAAGTCGGGTGGATGATGTGAATGGCAGGCCAGTAACAATCGAGAATGAAGCCGGACAACCACATAAAGATCGCAATGAGCTTGACGCGGCGTTGCAGTCTCTTGGACGAGCTGCGGTACTTGGTCGGGTAGATGATAGCGACGTAGCGGTCCAGGGTGATACAAATGAGGTTGAGGCTGGAGGAGATAAACAGCGCCCACAGTACGAACTCCGACACCCAGATCTGGCAGTAGATCAGGTGTGCAGTGCTGCTGGGGTCGAGGTTACTCCTCGGCATGTAGCAGATCAGCAGGAACACGAACGACGTGGTGAAGTCGATGAACGACTGATTGATGATGAACGAGTTAACGAGGCTTCTCATCGACTTGTCTTTGAAGAAAACGAAGAGCACCAGCCCGTTGCCGAGCATGCCCAAACACGCGATGATGCCTTCCAAAACCTTCCAGACGGTGATGTCAGCCGCCCCGCCAGTCATGCCAGTGACATTCGCCGTCGGGTAATCGTCAGTGATGTTCACCGTCGGGTAAACGTCAGAAAAGGACGAATAATTTCCTTCCACCGCATCCATTACCTCCGTCATCATGAGCATTCAAAGAACATTTAACAAGAGAGAAACCTTAGTCTGGATTACACCTTCACTTTTAAATGTTCTGTCACCGAGCGGAGAGAGCAGACGACTAAACTAGAATTCCTAGCTGTGATTGGTGGTTAAACAAGCGTATAGTATCGTGTTGCGATATGTGTTATGAGACGCGAGAAGAGCGTAGTTGTCCAAACATAACACCGGTCTTTATCGAAAATGAGCACGTTACAAAACAAAATTGCTTCAAATCGCTGCGTGGAATCACGTCATTTTCGATCAGCCTTCAGTGACGTTCGGACCTGGAATGAATGCTCCTGGCACGCGAGGCGCGATTCGTTTCGTCACAGCGCTATAAAAGGAAAGATCAAACGACTTCTAGTTATGTAATCGATACACGATCAAACTCATGCCCACCAGTAAAGTTGTCAAACGCAATATCGAATTCGTTTCTCAAGTGCTCTGTTTAGCAAGTAAAACACACACGCGAGTAGCGGGCCGCAAACAACCATAATATTTGCATGGTCCCTGTTTGATATACTCAAGATATTGTTGACAGAAAACCCGTACGAGGAAATTGGAACTTGAAAGCGCATGAAGCTTTGTCAAAGTGCACTAGCGCATCGTGGACGGTTCAGGTGTAGGTTACAGTATCATGTCCGGGAGGGATCGAGATTGTACCTTTTTACGCGAGCACAATGAGTCTATCATGTCCATTGAATTGTGCAGTCAAAGTGCGCTGTGATCATTATAAAGAGGGGCCTGAAAGTAACTGTCGCCCCCGACAGTGCCGGGGCGAGCTGGACAGTAGAGCGATTTAAATGGCTCGAGTGCGCGTTTGTGCGGTGCGTGCTGCAAGAGTAGTATGTGTAGATGCTAACCGTAAAGGTGAGAACGTGTCCAAAGATGAACGTGGTCGTAATCAATAGGGAAACCGAGCGTCATAATCCATTCATAAAGCAAACGAACTTCGAGGCTGGCAGACAGACAAAAACAGCGCGCAAAGCAGAGTTTTCACCATAGAGTTAAAGTATCTAACTCTATGGTTTTCAGGCGCGGCTCCCCCACCCCCTCCTTATTCTTTCTCATGGATATTAAGAAAGAGCCTACAATCTCTGAAATGTGGGTTAATGCGTATCCATAATGTGTTTCCTAAGGGAGCAATGTGGAAAAAAGTGATGTGCACCGCCTCCATTTGAAAACCATCAGATAGCAGTGAATTTTTTTTTTCTTGGTTGTTTGATTGATTAATTGATGAATTGAAATGATTTTTCGATTGATTTCTTTATAGGAATGTCAGCTCATTCAAACAGAGTGGCCTTATCGAGATTACATCAATTAAACTTGTTGAAATGTATATCTATATAGAAATGAACACGTTGTGTTTCCAACACTCTCCAGTGTCGTTTCAGACAGTCATTTATTTAAATTCCATACATGTTTTATCAATCAATTATGATTGGTGTTACAAAGAGGGACAAAGTTAGAAACCAGTATTTGAGAAAGAAAACTAAAGTACGGGACATATTACAGGAAATTAAATAAAAAAAAAATTGGGGTGGGCTGGTCATCTGGCCAGGAGGGAAGATGACAGATGGACATATAACTTAACTATCTGGACCCCCAGAGCTAACACCAGAAGAAGGGGCAGACAAATTAGGAGGTGGATTGACGATATTAGAGAATATGGTAGTGTAACATGGAAACGAACGGCACAGGATAGATCAAGATGGAAAAAATGATGAGGACGCCTTCCTTCAGCAGTGGAGAGAATTATGCTAAATAGAACATGTATTTAACATTTTCAATGAAAATGCGAGAAGATTATAAGATAATAAGGAACAAGAAGAAGTAATGAGCAACATTTTAAGTGGCGAGGAATTGTGTTTATAATGTAGTCAACTGTGCTCTTAGGCACTGGCTGGGTTTTGACTGAAAATCAGTTAGAATTTTGACAATGCGCTCACACCTTTATGCTTATTTTATACGGTTGTCAAGGCGCTATTACATGTAGCTCTTTGCTGTGACCATTACATTATGCTGGCGACCATCTTACGTGTACGCTGGAGTGTCTCCCGAGTCCGTCGCCTGTTTTGGTAACCTAGATAGTTTTTATTTTTACCGGGACTGTGAGATAGTCTACCCTACTTTTTATAGGAACCTCGAGAGGTTCTCTCATTTCTGTATTTTATGTGTACATTTTTATACTTCCAATGCACTGTTGTGTTTTTTGTATTATTTTTTGCCATTTTCTGTCATTCTCTTGTATCTTCTAGCCAGTGGAGGCCAATTTTCAGTATTTTTATACAGACAATTAAATTGAATCTGAATCTGAAGAACATTTATGGTCCTAGAACCACAGTTGTCACGGTCAGATAGTGATATACATATATCATCGAAGATGATAAAGTGATTAATTGATTAACATTTGTGTATGTGTATACAATAGGTAATATACATTAATTTCAGAAAAAGGCGAATGAATGAGAATTTTCATTTCAATACTTGACTAAAACATCTTAACCTTTTGATTGCCACCAGCAATTGAATGATATTGCAACTAAAGCATAATCTGCATTATCGAAACATATTAAAAGGAATTCCGTAAAGTGCATGTAAAAGTTCACCATGGCAACTGGAAGTTTGCTGGAGTGAGTGTTGCTGCACGCGACATGCATGGAGACCTGAACACATCAGAGTAATTGATTTGGCATCTCAGATCACTACATGTAGACAAGAGTTCATTCGAAGAAAATGGCTAAAGTCACTTCATTTCTAAATCAACCGGATAGTAGAAGTTAATAGGCAGAAGCGTGGATGGAGGAGAAGGAGTGAGAGAGAGAGAGAGAGATAAAGAGAGAGAGAGAGAGAGAGAGAGAGAGAGAGAGAGAGATAAAGAGAGAGAGAAAGCTAGAGGAGGAGATGGGAACGTGCCTAGTAAGAGAGACAGAGACAGAAAAAGAGAGAGGCAGAGGGGGACCAAAAGAAAAGGAAAAGTTGATGCATTTGTTCTTACTATCATGTTCTGTACCATCATTTCAAAATACATAATTATATTTATTATATATATGGGAAAAAAGAAAGTTATACAAGTATTATGTGAAGAAAAAGAAAACAGACAAAGAGAAGAGTGAGGGACCACTTCATTCCGTCTTTTCCGACCACTCTCGATGTTCTCTTTTCCTTTGTCTCATCAAAAGAAATTTCGCACATTCTTTCCCTAACATACTGTAAACCTTTTTAGTGCTAATTGAACTTATCATGTATTGAGTTTGTGTGCATCAATGGTGAGAAGAAGCACTCATGTCACGTAAAGAGTTAATAATTAATGACCATCAAATATCAACTTGCTGCTTGCTGTCCTTTCACCGAATAGTTGTCGAAGACTTGTGTAATTTGAAATTTCTTGATCAAACGCCCTCAACAAATATTGAGACACACTTATAATGCGTTATGTGTGATATGGCAATTCAGCGAACGGCTGAATTTACGATGGTGCGAAACGTGAAGGTCGAGTTTACCATGGTCGAGTTCACCAGGGCAACCTGGCCGAAGTGTTTGTCAAACTAGCAACAAGCGACATGCGGAAACCTATCTTCACAGGTTTACTTGCAATACTATGCAAACAGAAAGTTAATCGTGCACTTCCTTTAATTTTTTGCTATGAAGCGGATATTCTAGAAGGAAGAGAGAGGCAATGGAGGTCAAGCGAGAGAATACACACACACACACACACACACACACACACAGAAAGAGAGAGAGAGAGAGAGAGAGAGAGAGAGAGAGAGAGAGAGAGAGAGAGAGAGAGAGAGAGATTGGGAAAAACAAGGGAGAGAACGAAAGAGGAAAGGTGGACACTGAAAAGAAGTGAGAGATTGAAAAAAAAAACAGACAGACAAAAAGAGAACGCCCGAATAGAAAGAGAAAGGGTGGGGAAGGTAGACAGATATAGATAGAGAGAGACATAAAGAATGACACAGTGAGAGAGAGAGAGAGAGAGAGAGAGAGAGAGAGAGAGAGAGAGAGAGAGAGAGAGAGAGAGATAGAGAGAGAGAGAGAAAGAGAGGGAGAGAGAGAGAGAGAGAGAGAGAGAGAGAGAGAGAGAAAGAGGGAGAAAGAGAGAGAGACAGCGAGGTGGTGATGGTGCCATTAATTGTACCTTTCTCTCTTCCATACAACGATGACTATTCTTTCACCTGAAGATGACCTCAACAATTAATGTGCATACAAAAATCAATTTGATCCTAGGTAGATATCACCCTTCTTTCTCGACTCAAGGTCTTTCATCGAAGTTTTCGAAGTGATGTGTGATTTGAAACAAATTAAGATATCTTCAGCAAATAATGTCGAGCTGGAAGTGCGTCACTGCGGAGGAGCGTTTTGCGTGATGTTGTAAATTGAAGAGTTTGCTGGATTACCTAATGAACGCACGAATTCACAACGGTGCACTATTTGCTTTGATCAAATTACTTGTGCTTTCCCTTGAATTTCTTCTTGGCAATGAGCTGCATGAGTGGTTTCGTGGAGGTTTTCCAACGATGACAGGTGATCAAACCAGTCAAGTAGTCAACATGATTTCGGTACCAGCAAGTCTGTAGGCATGTTTATTTATTTATTTATTTATTTATTTATTTATTTATTTATTTATTTATTTATCTATTTATTTATTTATTTTTTTATTTATTTATTTATTTATTTATTTATTTATTAATTCATTAATGTATTTATTTATTTATTTATGTATTTATTTATTCATTGGTATCATATCCCCAGGGTAGCCCCTTCACTGGTTGACTTATCACCTTTTGGGCACAAAATATTTTATATATCTGTAGCAATAGTTATCCGTTTTGCATTGGACAATGACACAATCGAAAATTGAATGTTGATGGTAACTGGTAGACAAACATGGATTATGTTTACGTACAAATGTTAACCCAATCAAAGATCCTCCAATGTAAACAATCGTGAACAAGAATACAACACAAGAATTATCATGATTATGTATGTTTATATTATAACAATCATAATGAGTGAGTGTAAATGTGGCCATTGATTTTAAATCTAAAAGAAAACATAAACTTTATAGGTATCATTTCTTGAAAATATATATTGTACCCCAATTAGTGGTTCTCCAATGTAAAAAAAGTGAACAATTACACATTTCAAGAATGAAACATGATTATGTTTAAACAATCATTACGTGCGTGCATGTGACAATTTGATTAAGAAATAATATCTAAAAAGAATCAATTACATTACAGGTATCATTTTTTTTTTTGTAAAACATAGGCTTCTGACGACTTATTGTGAAAAAATTACACCTGATCGATTGCTGTGAAGTTCTGCATCTCCAATATAATGGTATGAATTGTTTGGTTGCGGTACGCTTAACTTCTACATGTTCTGGGCGCAGGTTATTCCATATGGCATGGGCGGAAATCCCGGGGGGACGGGATGGTCGTGTCCCCCCCCCCCACTATTTTCGTTCGTATATAAATTTGTTTCGAAAAACGTCATAACCGCCCCCCCCCCCCCCCCCCCCCCCGCGCTCAGCTACTTCTTGAGGAAAAACATGTCCCCTCCACCTTCGGGGAGCGATTTCCGCCCATGACATATGGTTGACCCAAAGTGTGAAAAAGACTTTTTGCCGGTTTGGGTACATACCACGGGGATTGTTAGACCATGATCAGAGGAGGAACGGGCACTATTATGTTGTTTAAATATGGCGGGGCATAACTGCGTGCACCAGGGTGCATCATTTTACAAACTTGGAAATCCCATCCGTCTTGTATTGGAACCCAGTTTAGTTGCTGTAATACTATATTGATGGAGGTTCTGGATTCTGTTCTTAATACTACTCTGGCCATCTGCTTTTGTTGCTTACTGGGAGTTTCTTTTACGTATGGTAAAAAAGTATAAATAGTTGGTTCTTCTTGTAATTTGTAATAATCAAAGTACGGGAGTATTAGTGTATTTGCAAGTAGTTTGGCACTACTGAGGGTTAGATAAGGCCAACCAGGATATTTTCTTACTTATGTGTTGAATGTGTTTCTGCCAGTTTAAGTTGTCATATACATTTTGCAAATCCTTCTCTTTCCCACATCCATTATACATGGGTACCTTGTGCCAGTAATTATGAATACTTACCAAAGGATGGCGATGATGCACATAATGTGCGTGACGTGTTCCTGTATCTTGCTGCTACAAATGTGGGTGTACTATCCCTCGCGCTTTGGCCAAAGGACGGTGACGGACAGACCCCACAACTCAATTTTATTTTCATTTATAAAGCCCCCCCCCCCATCACAAGTTTTGGTAAATGTATTCAATGCCCCCTTCAAATGTGCATAATCTCTATGATACACAAAAGTACTTTACTAATCAATACTAAAATATCATGATTAGCACGATAAGTGGATTTATCCTTTTATTTGGCATTTTATTCGTTTAGATATATAAATGAATTGTAAATGTGTTAATTTTCTTGTTCATTTTCCCCATCTGATTAATGATATTGATTAATGCTTTTCTATTTAGGTTGCGTTCGTGCGATACTTTTTTGCCCTAGAATCATGATTGAAAACGCGTTTCTGCAGAATCACGATTGCGTTCAGACGAAATTGAATATAAACGTGATTCAAAACGCAAACATGAAACGTGTTTCTGCAGAATCATGTTCGAAAAGGTCGCTTGAACGCAACCGCGTTTTGAATCATGATTCTATGAATTCATTTTGTCGGCCTATTTCCGGTGCTGGTCAAGCAGCCCACATAGAAGTCAGCAAAAGTGCGCGTAAAAGGTGACCTATACCTGGATCAAACTGCGCACTGCGATGCGCACTAGATCGGCCCGAATCCGAGTAGAAACGTGAATGGAGAGAAGGTCGTCTGTATGCTTATTCTGTCGTTATCGTGATTCATGTTTGCGTTTTGAATCACGTTTTGAATCATGATTCAAAACACGATTCTGACGATGGTCGCATGAACGCAACCTTAGTTGATTTGTTAGTTGTTGATATGTTGCATGGTGTGCATTGTACTGCTTGTTCTTGTAAATGTTTTTACACTTTGCAGAATAACCGCTCATGCTGAAATACAATGAAAAGAAATTGAATATCCCCAAACCTCGGACAGAAAGTGGCGCTACCGACCACCGCGTGTGTCCTGATGTCAGAGCTGTGTACAGCTTCCTGTTCTCTTATTTAGAATCTATATAGCTTTAATTGGTAAATACCCATGATATATTTCTTCTTTCTATGATAACCCCTCCTATTCCAGGTGAAAGTATCTCACAATGCCCTGATTCCTTAGACATGTTAGAGTGAAGGCGTTTGTTTATATAATTGCACCGGTAAAGCTTTGAACCGGAATAAATGTGTAAATATTTGTTACTTTTATTTTGAAAATTCTATGGGAAATGAAAACAGTAGCGCTATCAAGGTTACCCTAGTTTTTAATTAAATCAAATGGATAATTGATGAAGTTAAGGAATTGCTTTCGTTTGAGGAAATTTCTTCACGAAATTAAAATATAATTCAACACCTCTCTTCCGATCTCTATGCTAATGTGTCCAGTCTAAACTCAATTTGTATATTATAGTTCCTTCATTTCACCTCAACGGAATCAAAAGCGAAATCAGACATACAAATGGGAAAGAGCCCGCGAGCTTTGGACAAGTGACTTCACAGAGTTTTTCTTGCTTGAAATACCTAGGCTTTGTTGACAAAGATTATATCTTTTAATGCCGGGGCTCCAAACCTATCATTCTGATCGTCTTTTACTTTTCTGTTTGTACTATCATTTTTTTTTTGGATAAACTAAACTTAACTTTTTGTTTTTCTTGTTTTTTATATTATTCCTTCCCCCCTATGCTATGTGCGCAGTTATTATCGCATTTCTCTTCTCCCTTTTCTTAGCTTTCTTTCTTTCTTTCTCTTTCCTTCCTCTTCTTTTCTTCCTTTGCTTTTATACTTCATCTTCTGTTTTCACTATGTCCATCTTTTTCTTGTGAGCCACATATTACTGCCTTTGCCAGCAGTAGTCTGCAGGATCAGACTGTATTGAAATACCTTTTAAACTATGCGACCTGATGTAAGACTGCATCAGTACAGCCTGACGGGCTCATCATTCCTAATAACCAGGAAGCATGTAATACACAGCTACGAGATAGTCTCTGCATTTTAGACCCATTGGTCCAGTTTGACTGATAGACATGGGTCTGTAATTGCAGACTATGCAGTTATTACCACAAAGCTCTTATAAGCTGTATTCAAACAGGTATAAAGTGCTTTCTGCATGGCGGTATCACATCGTCTTGATGAATATGTTGACGAAATCATGCGCAGAGTAGCTTGTGTTAACACGATGGTTTATGTCCCTGTCGAGCTGATGTTTTCACGAGCACGCATATTGTGTTGACTCGAGTGATTGTATAGCAGAAATTACGTTGACCGATGCATTATTCTATGCTGACAGGGCTTCAAAATATTGTAGCCATTTTCATTCATCCTTTCTTCTTCTCCTTCTTACCCCGGTCTTCATTCTCGTTCCTCCTATTTTTTAATGCTATTCTTCTCCT
Source organism: Arbacia lixula (assembly GCA_963669155.1). Classification (NCBI taxonomy): domain Eukaryota; kingdom Metazoa; phylum Echinodermata; class Echinoidea; order Arbacioida; family Arbaciidae; genus Arbacia; species Arbacia lixula. The sequence continues at coordinate 1,673,378 of OZ022578.1, read as the reverse complement.
TTCTTTATATATTATAATTTATCAGTTCTTCTCCTTCGCCATCATTGCCATCATCATCATCGTCATCATCATCTCCTTCTTTTTTGACAGTTCTCCTCATCCTCTTGTTTCTTCTTCTCCTTCTTCTTTTTTTCTCACCGTGATTCTGCTTTTTCACTTTTCCTCCCCCTTTTTTTTTACCTTTTTTAAAATCTTTTTGCATGACACTATCATATTCACTTCCTTTACATTAAATATTATGTAACTGTTTCGTTAATCATATTTCTCCACTGACCTTTCTCATCTTCTTCTTTTTGAGAATACGTTCTCGCTTCTTCATCTTTTCCTCTTCGCACATTCCATTCTTCCCCACCACCCACCCACCCCTCTATCTGCACTGTCCTGCTATAATACACATTATTTATAATCAACATTAATGATAGTAAGCATTCCCAATTCCTTCCTCCATTTTTTATTCTTTGGAGAGGGAATATCAAAGTGCAGTTCATGATTCCTCATATCTGCTATTTTCCTTATTCTTTAATTCCACACGGACAGGAGAAAAGTCGTGTGGCACGCAATATTGACTCAACCAGCGTGTCGTGAAACTAAATGACTCTGAACTAATACGTTGGCCAGGCTTCTTCCATAGCATATATTGAATAATTTGATATGATCCTATGACGCCGTGCTATCCTAGCTAAGAGGGAAGGATTTATTTTTGCGTCTGATAAGATTACTCTGAATGTTGATAGGATTACTGCACAGACAGAATGCAATCAAAACAGTGGACAAAGCCTTAACTTTTCATTCCTAGCCATCTCAATTAAATGAACGACTGAGGAAAGGGGAATCGTATTAACTCCTTCATGACCATTAGTTAAGTTGCTGTATGACTCATGTATGCAAATGTCATGGACTTGTATTCTATTTGACACACAAATAGTTATTAAGCTTTTCGGCATAACGTATCGCAGTAAAATTGACGGTTGATTGAAGGGAAGAACCTTCAGGGCATTTCATGAATGTTGTCAGCACTGTCTAAATAGTCAGTGCTGACGATATCAGTGAAATCCTTTGCTTGGCTTTGGCCTCTGACTGTTACTATGATAACTGTCGGAGAAAAACAACTTGTCAGATGAAAAAAATGTTGATGAAATGCGCCCCCCCCCCATGAATCTTTTATTACCATTCATCAAATTTGTGTCTAATTAATCTACACAAATCCACAGAGAATAGGAGCTGGCCATAACCATGATGACAGGGTTGAATCGAATTGAATCATTATTTTTTTTAGATATTGATGTTACAAATTTGATTGTTCGTGCATGCATCATTAGCAAATTGGATGTAATAGTCTACTGTATGGGATCCCGGACTCTCAATTGTTGAAATTGCAGAGGGTGCAAAACACCTGTGCAAGGCTTGTATTTGGTTGTACGAAATATACACGCATCACACCAATACTATGAAACCTACATTGCATGGGGGGGGGGGGGGGGGGGTTGAATTGAACCCCCCCCCTTTTTTTTTGGGGGGGGGGGGTAACATGTTTCTCCTTTATTTAAAAGCAACTTCATTTCATGGTGGACCTTTCCCTTTAAAGGTTACGTCTTTGCAGACCAATGAATCGACCATGAGACCACAGAATTCAGTACTAGTTATGATTTTTGTCCACGTTTTATTTGACTTTGTTTCATTTTGACTTCTTTTTTTTTCTTTTATTCCATTCAATCTATTATGATGGTACATTTTCCCTTTAATAACCTCCGTTTGCAGATTCACATCCAATGTCGGGGCTGTCGGCAAATTACTTGATGAGTCCATTCACCGAAATTGCGAAGATGACAATTTCGCTTGGACTTTTGATATTTCTACTATGATATATCGAGTAATGGCATTATGTCTTACTCATAAAATACAGGGGATATTATTTGACCGTCGGCATGACCAGCTTTTTTTTTTTTTAGCCTGACCGGATCACAAATCCCCCCCCCCCCCCCATTTCAAGATTCATCTGGCTGCTTATGGCGACCGTCCATTTGAGCAGTTTGAGCTGATATTACTATTATTTGATTCCAGTAGCCCTGTGGGTATAAACTTCGTTCCCATATTGACATCAAATATGCACGCCTTTCCTTGCGAAGTAGCTGCATCTGTCGAAGCTCATTGCTGAGTTCTCTATCGTACACTTATTGCAGATGATATAATACTGTCATTGAAATCGGCTTTTTCGCAGATTGTCCTTGTTGTTGTTTTTAAGTTAATGGAACTCAATTCGGAGTTCTCTATCGTGCACTTAATATCGCAGATATTCTCTATATAGTGTACATGTATGTCCATTGAAAATGGCTTTCTCGTGGGTTTTCCTGGTTTTCCTTTAAAGTCAATGACACTCAATTCAGGTTAAAGGGTTAAGGGGGGGGGGGGGGGTGGTAGAGGTAAAACATGGCGGAACCGTTCTGCCAATCACCAGGTCCAGATTTCGATTAATTTCCGCATTTCCTTCCTCATAATTACTTCCTGGTATCCTTACATCTAGCATCAATTACACACTAAATTACAGAGTGGTAGTGAGCGTAAACAAATTCATGTTTACATGAAAGATAATACAAACAATACATTGATAAACAAGTCATGTATAGTTTGAATTTGAGCTCTATTAAACACCATTATAAGAACAGGCATGTGCGTATATAAGATTCACATAACCACTTAAGCACGTTAAGAATCATTAAATGAAACGTATTATCATTATCTTTTTTATCCATTTTGTAGTCTGCGTAAAATAATATGTTTGAATACAGCATTAAATAGTGTACAAATATTTCAGGATCATGAGTGATCTTGTGGAATCTATCGGTTCCTTTAATTACGGGAAAATAGGACACCGCGTCATCCAGTTCACCGAAGGGGACGAACAAATTACTCAAAATTTCCGAAATATATTATTTGATATTCTTTTTATATTCTTCATTAGGTGGTCTGTCGTAACCGACAGATCACCTTCTAATTTCGTCAGAATCTTCTTTCTTTTTTATTTTTATGCAGTGCCCCCCACTTTTTCGTGGCATGTATATCTCAGCAATGCACGTGTTATGTTTCATAATTTTTCACCATGTTTAGGTGTACATGTGAGCTTGTCATTGCAATTTTTTCAAGGTCATGGCATGATCGTAACGTCATGATATATTTCTAGAACTGATTATCTAGAGCCAATGAAAATTGACATGCATAAAATTAATAATAAGACCATTCATTTCAATGAATAAAAACGTGCGCGTACGCGTACGTTATTGTAATAACGCGCGCGCAAAATTCAAAAATGCTCCAAATCAACTAGAAATTGTTTTGCATAATGTTTCAGACGATTTCAAGCATTTCAAAAATTCCGCGCGTTCGTGCGATTTTCCCGTGCGTAACGCGAACGCAACGTCAAAATTCATTTTTTTTTTAGTGAATTCATGTTTCTTACAAGACATATATCACATCTTGAAATTCTGAGCCATTCCCATGCAATAACAAGGTCGTGTCGGTGCGTCAAAATTCAAAGTCCGCGCGTGCGTCAAAACGCTTTTGTGTGCAAATATTGCAAAAAAACATGACTGTCTTCAATCGCCGATAGCTCCTCAGAATGACTGGTTCCGCATGTGCGCGCGCGTTCGCGAGTTTTTCCATGCGTAGCGCAAATGCAACGTGAAAATTCCGGGTTTTTTTTTTTTTACTGGTTTCATGTTTCTAACACTACATACATCACATTCTCTCATTTTGAGCCATTTCCATGCAATAATAGGATCGTGCGGGTGTGTCAAACTTGAAAGTCTTTAATCTTTAATCAGCCATAGCTCCTCAGAATGGCTGGTGATCCCCATTTTTTATTTCATATTTTCAAAGATTATGAAATGTAGATGCGATTTCATGTCTCACCATATCCTCAAGTACATCTTCAAATGGCCATAGCTCCTCAGAATGGCTAGTGACCCCCATTTTTTTTCAATATTCTGAAAGAGTGTGATGTGTAGATGTGATTTCATGATTCATTATGTCGTTATGTACATCGTAACGTCATTATATTGCCATATGAAAATAAAAAATGAATTTTCATTTATGACGTCATGAACTTTTTTACCCGCTTGAGCGTATCTCAGTAATCCTCCATCAATTTTCACTCAATTTTCACTACGTTGTGCCTGGGACATTTCTCTATGGTAAAAAGCTTTTATGCACATTTTGATTACACCATCATGGTGCAAATTTTGATTAAAAGCATTATGTAAAATTCTCACTTATTTACGTGTAATGTCTATGAGACGGGCATTTATTTAAAATCATGAATTGACATGGCGATCTTTTAGGAGCCGTATCTTACCGTGTATTTACCAGCCTACGTCTGTGAATGAATTTGTCAATACAGACCACTTTATACTTGTCCACAAGTATGTCTCGTTGATATTCTGGTCTGTTCGTGGACTGATTAAAAGTGAAGCTGGGGCCTACTTTACAACGGTCAAACGTGGAATTAGTCTTAATCACTGTGTCAAATAGTTTACATGTCATAATTATGTCCACAGGTTCTGCCCACTTATATAGATGTATGTATGTATGTTTGTAACTACATACAAAAAGTGTGTACCCGTGTTGTGTGTACCCATTTTCTTTCTTTGTGGGCCTCTCTCTCTCTCTCTCTCTCTCTCTATCTCACACACGCACACACACACACACACACACACACACACACACACACACACACACACACACACACATAAATAGGTGAAATTTTTGTGTTCTTATGACGTACTTATAAGGAATTAATTAACAGGAATATATAGATGAGGAATATAAAAGAAAAAAATGACACATGGCTCTGAGTTGGGTGTACTAACGGTTACAAATCGTTTTTTTGTCCGGTCGTCTTAAAATAGTCTTTGCACTACCAGCTGAATTTTCAGCATCAGAATCTCCTGAAACAGATGATTGACGTTTACGAGGACATTTTATGTCATGTCTGTTATATGAGATGATCATGAAGACACATGGAATATAGCATTGCCAACCCCAACAGTCATTTTATTTTTGAAGAAAAAAGTTACGAGAGCCAAATAACCAAGTATCACGGATTAAATGCATTTTTTTAATTGTACGTTACTGTTAAATGTCATATTTTTTCTCAAAACGGTACTGAAATGTTGTCCTTGTAATTCAAGCAGCGTTTTTTTATAAAGAATTTGCTGAAGTCTGCACGATGAGAATTCTACCGTTAAATCTTTTTATTTTTAATCTCCAAACCTTAAAACATGAACACCTACATCCTTCCAGTAGCGACTAATCATTTCCTTTGCACACCCGGATTCATGGATTTTGGGGTGTTCATTTCCTTGTTTGCCCTAATGGCAACCCTTCCACAGTTTACAACGACCTTCCCGGTTAGTCTCGTCATAACACTGACATGACTGTTAACACTGGCATGACTGTTAACACTGACATGACTGTTAACACTGACATGACTGCTGATATGACTAGACAAGCGGAAGCACTTTACTGTTACTGCTCACCACCGACACGTTGGCCGTCAACCTCTTCTCGCAGAGGCCAAAAATTACAGAAATCCCCAAATTAAGAAACGAGTGCTAAGGCGGCCTGCCACCTCGCAGCCGGAAATACACAACCGTCATGAAAGTGTGAACGGTGATAAGTGCTGTACCACAACTGGTACCCGTGTGAACGCGCTAATCACGTGCACTGCTTCCGTTTGTGTCTTTCTACTTTAACATGCTCAATGAATATAAACACTGTACAGTTCGATTATAATTTTGATATGCGCGTGTTTTGTAAACTATTTGGAAGGACGCAGCATGTTTGATTTGCCGAATTACCGAAACCATTGGAAAAATGTTAAAACATTAAAAAAAAAACTACCTATGAAGAACAAAGATATAAATAGTGACATTCTGGCACCCAATTGTCAAATCCAGCAGTGGTTTATATATATATATATATATATATATATATATATATATATATATATATATATATATATATATATATATATATATATATATATATATATATATATAAAAATACACGTAGGTATTGATGAATCGTGATATTATAGCAGAAACCATTTACATTGTCAGCGTCTCGAATACTTCATTCATTGCTTATTTGTGCGATGTTATCAAATAGTTCACCAATTCTGTTTTAGCTTTCTTCAACTTCTTTTCAAGCATACTTCAGCTGAAATTCGAGTATCATCATCATCACCTTTTCATTAGAATGAGGCAAAATGACAGTATTGATATAAAAACCAGCGAGATATGAAAGGAAGACTGAATGTGGCTGGTAGCATCGCTCAGTTTGAATGAATTGGTTTGATCCTTTTATTCCTGAATCGATGAGAGTCTTTTATGGCATTTTGTATGCATTCGACTTGGCACTGACTTTTCTGACGTCACTTGGAGGTGTGCGGGTTTTTTTTTTTCAATTTTTCGTCAAAATGAGACTCTATTGCGGCAAACAAATGTGAAATTTGATCTTAGTGGATAATTTTACATAGATTAGTGGGAACTATTTGTCTAATTTAGTAACCCTTTAAATGTCATGATCCACTCCACGAGACAATGTGACATGCGTTGTTAAAGCAGTTCTTACCGAGGGATGTTTATTAATAACTGCTTCCTATCGTGATAGGATACTCATCTTTCAGTGAAGTGCTCTAAAATTAACCTATCAATCAAGAATTGTGTCATTAAAGAGAAATATCTGATCATTAAAGATGAAGACTTTCTCTCTCCCTCTCCTCCCTCACCCCTCCCTCTCCTTTTCTCATTACACCCCCCCCCTCTCTCTCTCTCTCTCTCTCTCTCTCTCTCTCTCTCTCTCTCTCTCTCTCTCCCTCTCCCTCTCTCTCTCTATATCTTTCTTTATCCCACTCTCTTTCTATTTTTTTGTGTGTTTCTCTCTCTAACAAATTTTCAATAAATAGAGTACACTATTTCGCAAGATTTTACGCAAAAAAATCAATCAAGATACGTATTTTGTACTAAGTACCCAAAAAAGGGCAATTCCAGTTGTATTTTGTAAACCCTCCAAGCTGAAGGACACAATACTGCAGGTACAATATTCAGCTGACAGTAGGACATACCGAGGGGTAGAACGCGTGAAAATGTGCTGACTTTCATTGCATGG
>OZ022578.1:1628714-1663714 GCA_963669155.1 Arbacia lixula | reverse complement strand
CAAATGTCACGAAATGCAACCACGTCTTTGAAAAAGATCTTAAGTAGGTGCTTACAAAATATATTTACCCTCATGAGAAAAGGGTTTATAGGTTCTTTCAATTAACAGGAACGAATAACCTCTCCCTCCCCCGTATATTCATGTTTTTTTTTCTCCCCGAGTAACATCCATTCATCGACACCTACTTTAGTATTTGATTTCATAAGGAGGCCTAATGTCAAGAGATATCTGCTTAAAGTTACAATGTAGTTTATCCTTAGTAGACGAAATCAAATTCTGGTAAACATTTCATGAAGCGCAAATACAAAATGGAGGTCCAGAAGGTGAAATGTAAAATATGAAATACAACAGCAACGTAGAATTCACAAACAGAACATAAAACCTATCATATTGTAGTTTCGCTTTCAAATGCAAAGGAATGTTGGAGTTATCCACGTAAACATCCTTTTTTCATAATGAAAAGCTGGTCACGAAATGTTCCTATTTTATCTTGTTTATCTCGTTAAAAATCAACTTTCTCCATTCAAGGGTTTGCATACTAGACTATGAATTTCAACGACCCGGTCAAAATTCCAGATAATATGTAATGTTCAATATAAACGTCTAATGTCTCTTTCAAATCTTTATGGTATAAGGTTACAGAATATTTTCTTCCATTTGCCATGTCACGTATACAACAGTACTTGATCTTTTGACTCGCACAAAGGGACTTGCTACTTTATTCATGTTAATGGGCGCGGGTTTATGATCGACAACGGTTCATCCATGCATTAGTGCAATGTACTACCATGTAGAACAATGTAGTACCCGCATCAAATAAAAAAAACGAGACATGATATCGAGTGAAGGCAAAGGAATGAGATATAGAAGGACAGAGAGGTAGAGGAAGAAGACAAAGAGGAAATAATGAAAAATTGGGATATATCGACGGAAATGAAAGGAGAGGAAGCGATAGTAATGTAATAGAGATAGAGAAGGAGAGCGAATAGACAGACAGACATGAATCAAACAAAAAGGTAGATAAACATTGAAAGACAGAAGTGACCTTTTTAGTTATCAATATTACAAACCATCAAGCCGAAAAGTATGAAGCAAATTAATTTCAGCAGGCTTATACCACGCCGTACTCGTGAAATTAATGAATGTTTTAATGGGAAAACAGTGTATTCAATTGTGTACCACCCCAACCTGTGAGTAACCCGGTTAAACATGTATCCCTTGATCGATTATGCAGAAAGATAAGCTCAAAGGCAAGGATTTTTCATAAATTAATGGCCTCATATTTTACCGGCATGAGATCTCGTGAGCCGCGTATACCATGTATACCAATTCACCCGCATCCGTGTACTAAGTTACACTTTGAGAAGTACATGTAGTACACGCAAACGCTATTTTAAGGTCATTGCATTTCTACCAGGTAACTTTGTTTACATCACCCCCTCGCTATAGTAAGGCGATATGCAGTAGATATCGTCCGTTATTTGATGTAGATGTCCAATTCGATGTTATAAAAAAAATCAAACCTGTCGACACCGTTAACAATTTTTTTTTCAAAAGTTACAACTCAATCATAGGAAAATTTACACATCATAAAGTCCAAGGATGTCAATTTGGGGAGCAGGTTTTGTTACATTTAAGATCTTAACAAACTATGTAATTCAGATAATTATTTCAGAACACAATAATGTCCATTTTGCATCACACAATCATGTTAGCTCACAAGGTCTTCTTTGTCCAAAGCATCATGAATTCTCAATGACATTGTGTTGGAAGTTGCTGGTGGATTGACGGGTGCCATGCGCAATGGACATTATTGGATACTAAGCCTGATGCACACAAATATTTTGGTCCTGATTTGCCTAAAATTTTCCGAGCCATGTCCGATAGTTACATAGATGCCCAATATTACATGTGCATTGCAATTATTCAAAATCATGTCCAAAGTTATATATTAGTACATGTAGATGCAGGTGTCCAATAGTAGAAGTCCAGTCCTGATACGCAGCAGATATCCTGCCACACCATGTAACAAGTTCAAAATTGTCCTATCACAACTCTGCGCCAACTCACCTACAGGTGCTGTACCTTCATAATCATGTCAATCATTGATTCACCGGGCCGCTTTCTTCGCAATGGATGCGAAGCGGTGTGAATTATGAATTGTAAAGGGGATAGGACCATTAACGTAATTAGCGTAATCATTCATACATGTTCTGTGTTCTTTTTTATAGAGCAGTGCGGACATTATCAATCATTCAGCGGTGTAGTAATCATAGTAATGGCCCTGAACGATTTACTGGATATTTGTAAAGAAATAAAATTTCCAAATGTGCGATATCGAGGTATTTCTCGGACATGTTTTCGACAGTATTCTCGATTTATAAAAAAAAAAATGAAGCAACAATATAATCTGACATTCACAAAATCGTATCATTGTACGATGTTCCACTTATGCACATGCATTTCAGTACATGAAGTGGTTCTGAAATCTTCTGCGCATACAGAAGATATAATTATTCCTCTAAATCCATCAAAAATTTGTCTTGCATATTTGGCGGCGGACCTCCCTCGATCAAAGAACCAAACACAGTTCTAACACCTTCCTACTTTCACCTTGTTCACTAACCTTCTCATTAACGCACATACATACACACTTTATCCTATTTTTGCCCTTTTTCCTGGCTTAATTTTCTTTTCATTCTGCTACTCCTGCCCCCCCCCTCTCTCTCTCTCTCTCTCTCTCTCTCTCTCTCTCTCTCTCTCTCTCTCTCCTCTCTCTCTCTCTCTGCCCCCCCCCTCTCTCTCTCGCTCTCTCCTGGCTCCTACCCTCTCCCCCTCTCTTTTCCTCTCTCTTTCTTTTAACTTGCTATGCACTGTTTTGTTCATAGTACCCTCTTTTCCCCGTTTGAATCCCCATGTCCTCTATCAGGCCATTAACCTTAATTGCTTCCCACAATGAGATGTCCGTGAAGTCTGTAATATCCTGGAATCAAGCAATCTTGTATTGTCGAATCTTGCAGTTTCCCTCCCTTGTCTTGGCCTGAAATACTGGATAACTAATCAAATGTTCATTTGATATTTAGTCTTAAACTTAAGGGACTTTTTAAAACTACAAAAGAATGGATGCGTATTTACGTGCGTACACGTGCTTCATAAGAGTGCTTATCTGTGCGTTTTGTGTTCGTGTGTGTGTATGTGTGTGTGTCCGTGTGTGTGTGCGTGTATGTGTATGTGTATATATGTGTGTATAAGTATGTGTGTATGTGTGTGTTTTAGAAATGGAAATGGGAAACGAAACAAATAAGAGAAACGTGCCTCAAAGAATGTGAAATACAATCATGATTTAGAAAAATATTTTACAAAATGTATAATATCGACAACCCAACATCATTAAAGTTCTGAATGCTTGACATAACTGGAAGCGTGATTTTATTGAAACATAAAAAAAAAAAATTATGTGGTTCTATAAGTTGATATAACTTGTGATTACGTCGTATAAATAGTATTAGTAACTCTGTGACGCAACAATGACATTAGTCATACATTATTTTGTTTGTAAGCACAATCAATAGCAAACATACAAGTAAATAATCAGATAAATGGAATGAAAAACACTTATCACGTGATATTATATCAACGCATGATTATGTAAGAATTTTAATTGTTGAAGTATAATTGTATGAGATTCCGTACATAAGCGGCTCTAGATGGATGGAGTATGATGAAGCCGTACATGTGACATGAAAGGGAATTTTGGTCATTGGAATGCAGTGAACTATCAGCCTTTATTTCGACTAACATGGCCTTTAATGTTCACCTACAAACCTGTACCCATTAAAAATTAACTGCTAAATAATTCTCTCACATGAAGAACTAGCAGTAACACCGTTTTTGTTTATTTTACGAATGATATCCAATTCGTAAACATGCCGGCCTCCCTTCTTGTGTAAACGCCAAGTGTTCCGCTACGACCGCACTGTTGGAACCATACTGAAAAATACTGAAACGATATCTCTCAATAATGATGATATCATATCATAAGATCAGTTGTGAGTTATGATAATCTACTTCCTTCCCTTGTTGCTTTCGTGTAAAGATTAGTTGGGGCTTTGGTAGTATAGCTGATAGTGACAGGACAAATAACACTATGAGCATGTTTTTTGTAACATGGACAAAATTTAAAAGGGACCCTTTGAAATAACCATGGTAACAAACGACCATATTTATAGTAAAGTTTTTTATGAAATATATACGCAGAGGGAAGGCTTCAACATGGGAGATACCTCATTGAGTAGCTTTGTTTTATGTCGATGGTAACTGATAATCCAAACTGCATAAGAACAGGTATACTGGACTAATCATTCTCTTTTTTTTTTGTCCTCCGGCCTACGCACACCAGACGGAGAGAAGGAATTGCTTCATCGGTCCTATATAGGCGCGATTGTGTACTTGGGATAAGAATCATGGAACACCTTGGAAGACAGGCTGCTAAATAAACAACACAATCAAACCACTGAAAAAAATTATATAAAAGGGCTCCAAAAGTTAGTTTTGAGCATGGGTAGTAAACAACCAAAAGAGGGCAGTATATATGTATTATTATAATGGAAGCATCAAGTACGTTGAAAGGTGCAGGGATGTTTCCTAGCGGCATTTCATGAAAGTTGTCTGCACTGACTAAATAGTCAATGCTGACAGTTTCAATGAACTCCTCAGTTTTGATTGGCTGAGAGGGACTAGCCTCTGACTGTTACTATGGTAACTGTTGGAGAAAGACAACTTGTCAGTGCTCACAACTTTCATGAAATGCGCCCGAATTGTATTTTGATACATGTACAATGATTCAACCTGTTAAAGAGATTCCTGGCATTAAATACTTTACAGTTTTGTTTTTTCCTAAATGAACCAGCATCCAGTGTACAAATAAAGAATAACAATTAGCACCTCCAATTATCACGATCAAACCTATATTTACATTATAAAAATAAACGATTACGGAGAAATCGTGTTCATATTTACATTAGCAAGTACGATTCACAAACAACAAAGATAAAGATAGATTATGAACAAATTGGCTTCAAATAAATACTATTTAGAAAATAGTAAAACTTTCGGTAACACCATGTGGTTGTATTCTTTCGGATAATTGGCTCACTTATGGGGTGAAGAAAGGAAAAGAAAGTGAAAAGTGAAAAAAGAGAGGTGAATTTTTATGTATTTTTTTATAACACTTACACAAGACTATTTTTTAGCTTTAGTTTTCGGTGTTTTAAACCAAAAATAAATGGGATGGAATGGAGATAGAAGAAGAGGGTGGGTGTTAATGAGAGTTGTGAACTAGTCACAAAGTAGTGATAAAGAGAAAAGACAGAAAAGGAAATGAGAAAAGTGTAGAAGAGTTATAGTCAGTTCTGCACTAACTAACTAACTAATAGGTTTCACTTTTAGTCTATACCTAGTTTCAAATAGAGAGCGATCTACTTTCGAAAAAAATCTGTCAGATATTGAAAAACAATGTTCCTGCACATAGCTAAAGATACGGATGGCATGACTGACAACATAAGCCAGACATGTGCATAGTTTATTATAACAGGGACAAGTGTTACATTTACAGGAAATGGGTAGTTATGGTTAGGATTACGTGACACGTGATCACGGGCTATTCGACAATGCTTGCCTGAGTCCCATTCTCATTTGAATTCGGAATCACGTGACAGAATCATCTCATCAGGCAGCACGGTTCAGCCATGTTTAAGGTTGCCAGTGTTGTTGACCGTTACGTCACATTACACATGGCCGCACGTGCTTCTCACAACTAACATTGAATATAAATTGGCTTGCTCCGATCTATTTAAGAGATGATCTTTAATAGCAAGAATGTTATTCACGCCGAACTCGTGGCTGTAAATCTAAACGAGCAAATTTGCCCAAATCGACTTCAACCGGGTGCCGCATGGATGACAGACGCTGTTTATTAACATTTTGTAACTAGTGATCAGACCAAATCATATTTTTCTCTTCAAATTTGTGCCGTTTTTTATACTATTCTTCGGAGCAATATTCACACACTATGAACATTATATAGCATCCATTTGAGTGACACCATCAGTCATCGTCATGTTTTTTTGGTCAATGGTAAGAAAATGATAATAATTATAATAACAATGCATTATATCAGTACATTTTGTTGTATGAAGTCATATTCATAGGAATGACAAGATAGCAGCAGCTCGTTTTCTTTTTAAAACAAAAATGACGGTTTCTCACTAAACTGAGAACTGGTGTAAATATATTTACATATGCATGATAAGAGACCAATCCTGAACGACGAAGTCTAACAGTCTTGACAGTCACATCGTTTGGTCCTCCTTATCTTACTGACGAGGTTGCGACCTATGGATGGCCGTATTACCAAAGTTCAAGAAAATGTCGAGTGCTGATAATAGGCGCTCAGGGCTTCCCGGAAGGTATAATGCTCGCGTACTGCGTGTCCTTTTTCGAAGAGAGCCTAGACTTCGGCTTCATCTCATTGCTGTTTAGAACGAGATCTGCGTAGATGAGTCCTTCTGCGTTTAAATCTTTGTTGGGCATGGTCGACCCGTCGTTCATCTCCTGCTCGCCGTCCCTCGTGAGTTCGACGGGCTCCTGTTCCTCTGGAGCCTCGATCAGGCTGTCCTTCTTGGAGTCGCCCCCAAACAGGCCGAGCTTGCTGCCACGGAGCTTGTCTGGCTTGGCATAGAGCGGGGATCGCTCGGTGATCTGCCCCTTGGTGCTGGCGTTGCGCGCAGTCAGCGAGAGGCTGCTGCCGCCCCGCATCACCTCGGGGAGGGCAATCCGCCGGTCGCATTTGAGGCCCGGTAATGTGGACGCGCCTTTGTACGTGCTGCCACTCTTACGCTTCATCTCGAGGATAGTGGCGTACGCGTCGTTGTTGCCGCCGTGCTCGAGCACCGCCGTGGGTGTGGTGATGGGCATCTTTTTCCCGCTACGCCGTCGTGCGATTTTCACGATGACGATGACGACAACGAGGATGATAAGGATCACCGCGCCAGCTGCGGCCGATGTCATGATGAATGTCCTGCTCGTGAGGAATGCCGGGATTTTGGCCTTCATACTAACCGTGACGCCGGCGTCGTTTTCATCGATGTCGTTGATACCGGGGAGGTCGGTAGTGTCTTGCGTGGGTCGCATGGCCCTGTGCCACGAAGACCCGTCTGTGCTCATGGGCTCCTCGCCGTCCCATGCCGCAGCCGTCGTCACAGCGTCCGCCTCCCCGGTGGTCATCCCCGTGGGTTCAATGACGATGACGAGTTTGGCCGACCCCATGAGCAGCTCGCCCGTGCTCGTCTGCGCCTGACATGTCACCACCGTGTTATCGTCCTCCTCCTGCACGTCGCGTACCTCCAGAACTCGATCTCCGTGCACCAGCTGCATCCTGCCCGGCGAACTCTGCAGGCGCTGCACCGTCGCCGAGTCCACGTTCCACGAGTAGCTCCGCACGCCGACCTTAGTCGTCGCCATCATCGAGCACGTGAACGTCGCCGTCGACCCCACCGTCACTGAGTTGACCACAGGCTCGATGCGGACCTCGGGCGGCACGTCCATAGGTCTGACGGAGCAGGCGCGGCGCTGGGTGATGAGGGGCCCACGCATGACGCAGGTGTAGTTGATGTTGGCGTCCTGGGGCCGTAGGATCTGGCGATGGATGGCGTAGCGAAGCCCTTCACTCTCCTCCACTTCCTCGGCTCCACGGTACCACGTCAGGTCGGGAATGGGATTACCGCCCTCTGTCGTGCATGTCAGGTCAACCACGTCACCCACCTGTGCACAGAATAAATGACAAACGAGACTTTCAATGAATGCAAGACACTGGGACCAATAACATAAGATAATCACCACTAGCATTAGCATGATATGATATGTATGGAACCTTGGACATGTTGGAGACACGCGTGCGCACAACACTGATATTGATATTTATTTTTCGATTCAAGAAACATTTTGATAGATGTATGACAAAGAAGATTTAAAAAAAATCAACAAACAGCTCAAATTCTTGACAATCTTGTTATCTTTAAAAATAATAAGATTTGTTTAATCTCCTCTAGGCCGGAAGTGGATGTGAATGATCGTCAAAACATGACTGATCTAAGAAATATGAGCGCTGCGACAATGTTCACGTTTATGATAATATCACATTGGTGTATGTAATTCCACTCCCACCCCACCCTTCCCTTCCCTGTTCCTTTCCTTCTTTGTACCCTCTCTCTCCCCTCCCACTGTCTCCTATCGTCTCCCTCACTCTCCACCTCTCTATCCATCTCTCTTTCTCTGTATATATATCTTTCTCTCTCTCTCTCTCTCTCTGCTCCTCCCTCTTCCTCTTCTCTCAATCTGACGGTTTATATCACGGGTTGATGCACTCAGATTAACTTCTTATGCACATATCGGTCTAGACAATGCGGTTCATTTATTTCATATCATATGTGGGACTATGTTATCTCCCTCCCGGATACATGTCAATCCATGTTCCTTGTAAGATTCGTTCTATTTGGCTGTTGTTTGTTTATTAAATCAAGATTAACCCTCTCATTACGGACCATTGGAAGTCGCATGTCAATACACCAGTTCGTAGTTAGCTCTGGAGCAAGTTTGGTCACTACGACCTTTCCCTTTTTCATTAGGATAAGCAGTTGATTAATATATCATTTCA
Source organism: Arbacia lixula (assembly GCA_963669155.1). Lineage (NCBI taxonomy): Eukaryota > Metazoa > Echinodermata > Echinoidea > Arbacioida > Arbaciidae > Arbacia > Arbacia lixula. The sequence continues at coordinate 1,655,001 of OZ022578.1, read as the reverse complement.
AAAGGAGATGTTACGTAATGTGCTTACCCGACATAGCAATTTGCGATATTCAACCTCTAATAAAGGAACCATCTCAAAACAGGTGACAAGAATAGTAGGCTACGGTCTGTGAACAATTGGGAAAGCTTCTATTACATTGTTTATTGTAAACTAATTGTTGTCGTTTGGCCTGTTGTCAAATACCCCATGATTGAACACCTTGGTGTTCTTTTATAAATTGGATAACAAGCATATTCTAAAATAACTTATTAATGATGATGCTTATCTCAGTGATTTAAAAACCAACAAGCTGGTTTGGTCACTATGACCTTCATCTGCTCATGCGCAAATTGTAATTACGAACTGGCTTATAACAACTCGATCCATTGACTATGGAACAGAGAGGGTTATGTTCAACCAGGGATGTGTTATGGAAGGAGTAGAAACTCGAGAATAATACATTCAAACATATATATGGGTTCTAAAGCGTGCTCATGAATGTCAAAAGAATTCCATAATTATGACAATGCTTTGATGTTCCATGTGCCGAGCCGACATTTAGCTGATGTCAACTTGAAAAGAAATGTTTTTAATTTCCCATTTGTCTGTAGACGTTTTGTTTTTGACAAATTTGTTTGCAAACTTTAAGGAAGTTAACGGCAGATAATGACAGATCCTTTACTCTGCTTTTGTTTAGAAAAGTATTGAGGAATCATTAAAAATCGGACATATAAGCTATTTGTATTACTTACAAAATTGGCCAATTTCTTCACTTTCCGACAACTTGTGCATTTGGGAGATTCAACCACTCTCAAAATGATATATTAAGCTGTGTATTATCATTAACGGCGTTTGTGTGTGTTTGCGTGAAACAGAGATATTTCACTTGAAAAAATTGTTTATTTGTGTTTGCTGATACCTGTTATGCTCATGGAAGTATTAATGCCATTAACAGAACGGGACAAGCGAAATGAGACTGTACATTTCTTTTGTTCTCTCTGAGAAGCTGTTGCCACACAATCATGTTCATAATTGTTCAAACACCTGAGCAGCACCTGTTGAGAACACATAACTTTTCAGCGGCTTGGCACATGGGTTCAAAGGAAGAAAGTTGCTTCATATCCTTCCATAACACATCCCTGGTTCAACGAATCAACCTCTTGCTAATCCCTTCGCATGGTTAAGATATGTATGTCACTTTGTATCACACCAATAATTACATCACTAAGCCACTCAGAATTATATTGTTTTCTCCATTAACCATGTTAACGTATCCACATCTTTAACATGCCTGTTGCGTATAATTCCATCCCTGTAGTGCTATGAGATATGACAAATATGAGACCTAGTTATTCACATTTTTGACGATTAAATCGCACAGCATGAGACATTGAGACTTGAGCAGGCACGCATTGAATATTATACCAATCACACATTAATACATGGATCCTCATAATCAAAATCGTAAGTATGATTTCGTTTTGTTGTTTATATACAGGGTACAGTATTACAACCTGTGCTGAACTCCTCCAAAGACGTTGTTCACGTCTGTATCATCATATACTAATTTATATTCAATGGTTTCAATGATTTATCTCTGACCATGTAGTCATAAAAATGTGTCAGGTATCAACGAGTTGAGGAAGGAACAAAATGAAATCTCAATCCTGAGAGATTGCCGATTTGGCAAAAATATTGCTTGTGTATATCGTCTGGGACAGTGACCTGGGTGCACTCCCCCGCGAATTCTTGAAGGCTTATCCCCAGAAGTTAGGATTATTTCCAGTCGCTCTATATCTAGGCCGACAATTTCCCGAACCTCTTTCCTGTGCATGTTATGGCTAAATGCCTATAGGTGCTAACAATAAATATATAACGAGCCCCGAGAGGAGAATACTATTCAAGCATGAGTCTGACTTCAGTGAGAGTAGAACAATCAGAGAGGCAGTTTTAGTGGAGGTTGGAAAAAAAAAGGACAGATTATAGAAAAAAAGTTGTTGATGTAAAAACAGACGGTCATTTGTATAAATACTGTCTAAATGAGTTTCTCTTCTGAGTCTTGGGTGACATTAATTTGCACGCGCTATATAAGACGGTATCTGAAGTTATTTTGAAAACGACTGAACCACTGAGAAATTATAGCAAAAATTATACCCGAACCATGCAATCACTTGCAAATTTAGTTTCAACATTAAGTCTCAGTAACGGAGAACACATGAGGCAGATAATGCAAATCATCGTATCATAGTATTTGGCTGCACTCGTCATACTATACACCTGTCATCCGTCCTTCCTTCTTTTGTTCTTTTTCGTCATTTTTCCTCTGTTTTGTTCGTTTTCTCAGGTTTCTTTCGTGTGGAAATTGTCATCTGCGTGACCTTCCTGTCTTCCTGAATTTTCCTCCCAATTAAATCGCTTCTAAATCACTTTGTTTCTAACTCGACCTCCTGGATATTCTGGGGAGCATGCTGTAAAAATAGAATGGTTTGACTGAGGGCGAAAGTACGACCACCTGAGTCAGAAAAAAAATCACAATCCGATTCTCTGTTAACAGGTCTAACGTAACAATTTGGATTACAATAGATCGGATGTGCGTGAAAACCTGGGAGCCGGGCATAGTCGTTGTTCAAGACCGTGTGCCAACTTTTCCTGCTGTAACAGACAGAGAATGTACCTTACAAGACATGGTTCCCATTTGTAAAAGTAAAGAAACTTGACAGAAGTCAACAGTATACATGGTATAGCCTTACGATAGCTTGTGTGATCTTACAATCTCACAGTCATAGCCTCACGAATCTTTGCAGTAAAAGTGAAAAACTATGGATGTTTACGTTTAAACCCAGCGGCCGTAATCTACATATTCACAATCGTATTGCCCTGTCAATGCGCAATCCGCAGGCATGCTACCATTGAATGCATGCACTGAGTTGCGGATCACAGCGAAAAGCGGCCTCCGGTCTCTTGGCTATAGGCTTTGGACGACCAGCCCCAAACCTCCTCAAATCTAGCGATCGCTATAATCTTGCTGAAAGTCAGTTTCCAGTTCTATTATTGGAAGGAAGCTGTGATACATTTATCTTCTATTTTCGATGATACATACATACAAAATTTTATTTTTTGATCTGCACAAGAGATACCTTGTATTTAATGAACCGGCTAAAAGAAAACATGGAACTGATCACAGAGCAAGGTAAACTGCAATGTTGGTCCATGAAGACTTGGTATCCTTTACATTCTCAATGAATTCTTCGACGCTGTTGTAAAATAGTGCGTTCCTCGAACCAAAGACTAACCCATCACTAGCGTCAATTGAAACAAGGAGGAAGTTGTAAATTATCATTCTTTATGGCCAATTGTCTTTTTGGAATCCCCCGCTAAGACAAAGGATTTATCATACTAGCGAATAGTCATAACTCATTAAGGAACAAGCCACATGCAGACTTGAATCATTTCATAATATTATTGATGAGAGTGTACGTGAGCTGTACACGTGAAATATACTCACATGATCTTAGTCCGGCATGTGGAAAAATAGGGTTTCTTAGAAAATGTCTTGGCTATGACGATCAATAACGCCATGGATAGTTGATAAAGGAAGAAGATAGAGAAGGGGCCAAGCTTAGGAGTAGAAGAAGAAGAAGGAGGAGAAGAAGAAGAAAAAGAAGAAGAAGAAGAAGAAGAAGAAGAAGAAGAAGAAGAAGAAGAAGAAGAAGAAGGAGAAGAAGAAGAAGAAGAAGAAGAAGAAGAAGAAGAAGAAGAAGAAGAAGAAGGAGAAGAAGAAAAAGGAGAAGGAGAAGGGGAAGAAGGAGAAGAGAGAAGAATGAGATCAAAAGAAGTAGAGGAAGATGAAGAAGAAGAAGAAGAAGAAGAAGAAGAAGAAGAAGAAGAAGAAGAAGAAGAAGAAGAAGAAGGAGAAGAAGAAGAAGAAGAAGAAGAAGCAGAAGAAGAAGAAGGAGAAGAGAGAAGAATGAAATCAAAAGAAGTAGAGGAAGATGAAGAAGAAGAAGAAGAAGAAGAAGACGAAGAAGAAGAAGAAGACAAGCAATGAAGCAAAATAAGTAAAGGAAAGGTAAAAAAAGGAAGACAAACAGGAATTGAAAAGAAGGAGAAGCAACGAAAGGTGGAGTTTATTGGTTTTGTGGAAGAAGGAAAAGATGTCAAGAAGGAAAATGGAAAGCAAGGACGGCGGTGGACATGGTGGAGCATGTGATACAAAACAGTGTAAACGAGAAAGTGGATGGGCTGTGCATGTTTCGGCAAACAGGTGAAAATTGGGATGGAGATGAAAAAAAAACCTTCATTAAAAAACGGAAAAGGAGCAATTTACGGAATCATTTAGCACAAAGCATATGGGAGAGCACCTCTTACGTGACTTCACAAAATTGAAATTTAAAAAGATCATAACTTCCTTATCCTTTGACGGATTTCCGTCAAACCTTCACTAATATATTTCTTTCTTGTTTCTGCTTTTATTGAAGCCAACTTAACTTCAGGGAGGAATGTCCCTTTTAAAGCGAAGATAGAAAAATTCGGACGGAAAGCGGAATGACATAATGAGACACATTACAAGACGAAGGCGACATATACCAGCTCGCAAGCTGGGCGTGAGTAAGACTGAAGTGGACTTTTGAGTCACATAGATGTGTGTTTCTGAAGGTGAAACCCTCAGGTGTGCACTGTGGCTACCCGTGTCATCGCTGGTTCATGACTAAGGCAAATCACAAACACTGTCAAGAGTATTGGTCATGACGGGGTGATTATGATGGATGGAGGGTTGAAGTTAATAAAGCTGACACGGATGAATTATCAAAAAAGAAAGAAGAGAGAGGAGAAGGATACAGATTAAGCATGACAATTTCAAGATTTGTGTTGTCACGGTAAAACGATAACAGTAAACAGGTAAATAGGGATCGTCACCAAATCATCTACACGTGCTGCAATGCTCTCAAACCAACCTACATATAATATGAACTTAATTTCTCCTAAGAAATACAAGCACATAATGAGATAATCCAATCAACCTTCCACTATCAAAGTAGGAGTGAGACGGAATCGTTAACAAGAGTGGAGGTACTTGAACAAATACGTCGCAGACTCGCAGAGCCGACTGCGTATAAAATATTTTAAAATGTTTTAATAGTTGAAGATCTTATGATGTCATCTTCAGACCCCATTCGCTCTTTCCAAGTGAAGTTATATCTATATTTTTCTGTGGTATATTGCAAATATGTTCTAGTTTCTCCTTAATAAACTGTAATATATATGTTTTCAGAAAGGATTCCATTCACACTCAAACGACTACAGTCCAGACACCAGAGGGTCGGAAGAGTTTCCGAAGACGCGAGGACATGACCCTATAAATCTAGATGAGGGGCCGAAGGCTAGACACATTACAATCATCACGATCATGATAAAAGACGCCCTCATTCATTAGTGCTTAATTATAACATGGTTATGATACATTGAAGACATGAATGTTCTGCCGCTGATGGTGAGTTAGTGAAGGGTGATTGCGATGACTGAGCAGATTATATATACCAGACATGATATCGGCCTCGAGAAAGGGTATATAAGCTCAACGATGTGATAAGAACGGCAAGGGAGAGTACACGTATTGTCAGGTATAAAACTGTATCTTATCATAAAGTACATCGACAAGAAGACGGACGGACTGGTAGTCTTTAAATGTTGAATTAATTTGAATAAAACAATATTTCGTATGCATCAATCATGATAAAATTTAAATTGCGTTTACTCTACTCTTTTATATGTAACAATCTAAGATGCGAAATGTGAGGTGCACATATGGCTTTATACACACAGGTTGCTATCGACAGATCAGCAAGTCAAACGTATGTCATAAGTACTTTTGAGTTGTATAGCTGTCGATAACAACTCAAAAGTATGTCCGAGGTTTGTCCGACATAGCAAACTCTCAATGAAATACACAGTCATCTTACTCGCAGAAGGGATAAACCTTATCAAATATGAGTGTGCCAGGCGACCGTAACATAAAGGTTTGCGATCAATTGCAAATTTGAAAGAAGAATTCTGATTGGTTACTGGTCAGTCTTTTGAACAAATAGCGCATGCAACAATGTTGTTGATTGGCCATTGCCACTTTGCGATTGATCGCAAACCTTTATGTTTAATACGGGGCCCAGGTTTGCAATTTTGGCTTCAGTAATGCACACAAATCCCATTGAGCAGCATTTTATCTGGCAGAGGAAGGGTTAATTCTCCTTAACCGTACCACTGTAATAGTTTGAAACGTTCCACGAGTAATATGCGGTCGTATTTTACCTTGCATATATGGGGGTCATACAGAACGGGTTATACACTAATCCACGAGGTTTCAGAATAAGTTCACTACACCGGTGTTATCTTTCACTCTATTCGAAAGTGTGATAGATTTGCCCAGGACCTAGCTTCCTGATTTGCCACAGTTCTGTTGATGAGACCAGGGAGGTGGACAACTCCCATCTCAATGGTGAGACAGTACAACAACAAAGAAAGCACTGCGGAGCAGATACTAAGGCAAAATAATTGGCGGGAAATTGATAGCGCGTGGAACAAAAAATGAAAAATGATAAGTTTACCGAAGAGAACAACTCAGAGAGATATTCATGAAGGAGTATGCAAGTGGTCGTTTCAAATATTGATGATAGCCAAATGAGAGCGATATCAGAGACAACCCTGAATAATAATTGAAGATGATTGACAAAGCAATACGATCTCTCCGAATTTTGCAATATTTAGCACAAATACGGAAATGAGGGCATATTTCACCTTTAGCGCGTTGAAAGATTTACGTTTTATGGTAAGAATGGTGTATCCTTCCCTATAGAGATAAATAATTTCTTTTGTTTTATCTCGGTATATTAATAGGCATGATAGCAGTCACTCACGTGATATGATTATGTGCCCTCGCGACTGCAGCTGTTGTTTGCAAGGCCCGGTAATGTAAGGGTTAAACGTTCAAACGTTAAGCAGGGAACATTTTATACTCATGAATGTTACCATGGTTACGGGACATAATCTTGGTAAGAGCTAGACTTTATTACAGTGGGCTTTTCCTTTCGGAAAATACGCAAGTGTCTTGAATTTAGTTATTTCACGTGACGTTGAGTGTGCATTTTGTACTTATAATCGCGATAAGGAATTATAGAGATAGGAGGAGAGAGCGCGTATAAGAGAGCAGGGACATAGAGGGGAGAGGGAGGGGGGGGGGGGGAGGCTGAGGATGGGGGGGGGGGGCGGGGTGATCCGGAAAAATCATGATCCCTGGCAATCGCGACCAAAGGAAACGCGGGATTGGACGAGTTAATTAATAACGTGACGTGAGGAGAGCTGTAAGTTGATTACATGGGCTCTTAACCCGTACTAATCAGCGCCAGAAATCAAATCACCGACAGTTCGTGATGGTATAGTCTGTCTGGCTTCGAAAACTGAAAAAGAGAGAAAAAAAAATCCTCGCCTTTTCTCTGAGTTTCGAGGAAAAGTGTGTTTAAACTCGAATTACTGACTAGTTTCTCAATTTGTATAGGGGCTGTAGTTTCGGGATAACGCATGTCTATGAACTAGTATCGTCAGTAGTTTAGCTGTGATACTAAAACACCAACGACAGTTTGATAAACAATTTTAATCTTGGTTTTGGTTTGTAATGTGGGGATTCCATTAATTTGCCACTCTGTCTACACGGTCTAGCCTGCACAAGCGGAGCCGTTAGTCATCCGATTTCTTTTTCTCATTTGAAACTGGCCAAAAGATATGGTCAGAACTGACACGTTTGATAAACCCGAGAGCTGCTGAAGTCTTCTTTTTATTAAATTGTTTTGACTCTTAGTATGTAATTGAATTTTGACCACATACAGGTGACATACTTGAATAATTATGTTACTTATGGCTGTCACCTTAGGAACCCAAACATTTCTATCATTCTGTCCATCTAAGGCACCAGTAATGACAAATGCGCTCGCTGAGTGGGCTACCATAGGTTAAGTTGAAAAACAAAACATGGGTGAAATAAAATATATGAACACGTTTGAGGTGAACAAGACTTGTTTTAGAGAAGCAAAACGAAACTGAATTCGTTGAGTTTGCTGACCACGTGAAGGTAATTGACTACAGGGTGACCATAGAATGGACACTGGTAACTGCTGGTCATTTCAGCTGCGCCAGGCGGTCTCATTCCTTCCTATTAAATAATTGGTCATCTTTCACCCCAGTCCATCGGCTAAAATTCACCTGCTAACTGACAGCTTAAAGAAATTGATCTGATTACGCTGCACTTAATCAGGGTAAATTGATTCAAGAAGGAGGTTATTGATTTGAATGGTATATATTTGGGGTTGGGGTAGGACAGAAGATGATAGACAAATAGGACGGTCGTCTTGTAAGTATGTACAATGAGCAGAGACAGTGCTTTCAGCAGTGGTGAGAGAGGAGGTTGAAGGGATGGCGTGGAGAGGAATGTGGGGAGGAGAGAGAGAGACAGACAGAGAGAGACAATGATAGAGACAGAGAGGGAGACAGAGAAGGGGACAGAGAGACAGGGAGACAGACAGAGAGAGAGAGAGAGAGGGAGAGAGAGGGGGAGATTGGAGAGGGAGAGAGAGGGGGAGGAGGGAGAGAGAAAGGGAGAGACAGAGGCTGAGACACAGAGAGAGGGAGAGAGAGAGAGAGAAAGAGAGAGAGAGAGAAAGAGAGAGAGAGAGAGAGAGAGAGAGAGAGAGAGAGAGAGAGAGAGAGAGAGAGATGGGGGGGGGGGAGGGGAGGGAGATACTAAAAAGTAGAGGGAGCGGATGGGGGTTAGGAACTCTAAAAATAAGCGCACACGAAGAACATGTTTACTCTTTCCATTAAACATGTTACACAGACACTCTGTCTTAATCTTTTGTTTTGTTAATGTTGATAAGTTGCAAGGAAAAAGCAATGAATATCGTGAGTTACGATAACTTGTCTACCAGGTCCAGGATGAGATTATCTCGAAGAGTCCAGTCATTAGCCTTCAATTGTGCTGCTATCTTGTCCCCAACAATACACCAAATCCACTTTTATTTTCAAAAATATCCAACGCGGTACGTACTGTACATGATCATCCTTACCTTTATGCATAATTGAGGTTTGCAACACATTATGATACACGGCTAAGAATGTGTGGTTACTTTAAACCATGCCCGTACAATCTCCTCCGACCCGAATGCATATTTAGCGAAATTGCCACGCCTTAAAATTCCACGTTTCAAACAGAGCTTTCGTGACCTCCACACACACAAACTCCTGCAGAGCAAGCATTGTTTATTCGATAGTTACGCCAGACATATTTATTTTATTAAAGTAGTGGAAATATTTCCTCGTAGGCAAAACAAAAGTCCCGGCAACCAATATGGAGGGATTATATTGCGCGAAATAAAAAATACTTTGGAGAAAAGTAAAAAGCCAAGAGTAAAAATAGTTTTGTGCCTAAAAATAAGACATCATGAATCAAAAGCGCGACAAAAATAGTAAGTAATTTTGATTATATCTTTGTTACATTCTTGACCAGAGAAGTACAAGAAGTTAATTTTGGGTGTCGTTCATTTTTCCCTACTTGACCCAAAAGGTGCACGAGGTTTATTTCGGCTCTCGCGCATGGTGGACGTGATGAAGACATCGGGTTTGATTTAGCGCTACGGCATGGAGTTGTTTTTAGCTCGCATGAATATCAGCTTATGACGAAAGAGAAAGGAGCCTTCCGTGTCTTGTTCACAGGACCACCTGCTACGGGTCTCGAGCCCCTCCTAAACTCACAAATTGCCCCCTATTGCGACCTTAATGCCACACTTCCTGGGGGATAACCGTGATAACAATACCGAAACAGCGTCGAAACCAAAAGTCAACTTTGAAATGTGAATAAACAAAAGCAACCACCACCCCCCCCCCCCCCCCTTCTTCCCAACCCTCACCCTTTGAAAATGTGAAGAGAACCCAGACTTGAATATGAAGACTCAAAAAGCTATGACTATTGGCCACTAGAATAAGGGTGTCTTATCTAGCTTTTTTATCTTAAAAAGCAGCACTTACGTTGCTGCGATGATTTTCGAATATATGTGTGTGTATCTTTGTCTTCATAACTGTATCACTTTCGTTTTAACTTTGGAGTAACGTTGGACCTAGCAACTCCGTGAAATATTGACCAATTCAATAAAAGATTGGTGTCATTAATTATTCATTTCATCAACAATGTTGTATCAAATCATTATGAGATTTTTGTTTGAAGGGTTAGTTCCGTTTAGCCAATCAGTGTTCATGTCTTACAAAGGAACTGAATGAACGTATTGTGATTAGCTGTTCCGCTATTTGCAAATGCTGACGACCTTGAATATACCTAACGCAAGTTTAGGATGAAGGGGTGGTAAAGCGTAGTTAAATGTCACGAAACGGTACAATTAAAATGATATCCAATCAGCATCAGTGTATAAGAAACTTGATAAAGGGTGTTAATTAAAGAGACACTCTGATTGGCCATGTTTGGCTATTACGTCATTTGCAAAAGTTCTTGTTTGTACTAAAAAGCTATCATGGTCATGCAGTAGTATCGTATGCGCTTAAATCACTTCGTTATTCATCTAGTACAAGAAAAAGAAAAAGAAAAAGACTTGACGTAAACTGAATACATAATAATTCAGAAGGTTTTTCCTGCATGGACTTGCAAAATGGTTGATGCTTCATCGAATCGCTTAATCTCCCAGGAAATATTGTGTTACACTCTGAAAACAACGCATCTCAATATCGTCACGATTATCGTACCTGGGATTTTGTGAAGATTTGGAAAGATTTACGTTCGTGATGTTGCGTGATTTTCAGTTTTTATCTAAGCTAAAGTTGAATTAAAGGTGCTCCCTTTCCGATCTACGTTATGATACACCGTGAAATGCTTTATCTAATGCAGGCTTATATCATTCTAAATTGGTTTGCAAAATCAGTGCAAAAAACCTGATTAAAGACTAACTAGTGTGATTTCTGTACGTGTTTGTTTTGAAAAGCTTTTTAATCAGGAATGAATATTTGATAATGAATGTATGGCACGAATTCTGTTATTTTTTAAAAAAAATACATAGTTCACAACTTGTCATGATCACGAGGGTATGGGGAGTCTCCCCCCCCCCCCTATCCCCTAACCATGTGGATCCTTTATTCCTGCAGATGCTTTTATGGTTATGGTTTATCGCACAAACGTGACAGGGAAGTCCAATATTATGGGAGTCGCCAGGATACCAAAAGTTCACCATTCGTATTTTGCTCCGATGTGTTTTACTTCTTCAAGGACCACCATACCACAAAGTCGTCTCTATTGTTATTGTTTATAATTGTTATTGTTTATAATTACACGACTTATGCAGGTCCGCAATCATCTTCTTATAGCATCCTATTTTAGCCCTACACATACCATCGTTATGTTTTGTGGCAGTAGGTCCTTACTTCGTGACTTGACAGAAATATCCCTGTAGGCATCCACGTCTCTGATCGACGTTATTTCCTCCGACTTCGGCAAGAAAGGAAAGGTCGCCACAACCTTCCCTCGAGAAAACGGACAACTCTCTAATTAGCCCTGCATGTCATTTTTCTCTCGCCCTAAGATCAACTTCTCTGCTTACACCCTCCTCTAATAATAGAACACTCATTATGATCTCGATACTACACCGGCTATTTCTGAGGCTAAAAATAGACGAAACGTTTACAAGCTTGAAAATGAGAGTTTGCGTCCAAAAGGCGCTAAATCCATTATTCATCAAAATGCTGTTATTCGTATCAGCGTATCAAGCAACTATGAAGGTTGTGGTGATCATGGAGAAGGGAATTTACATCCCTTGAAAATGCAATGGTGTCAATGATAGTTTAAAAACTATTTAAACCAGAGCATGGCACATGCATATTTCAATATCCCGCAGGCGCCGTATTAAGTCAAACAAAGAAAGACATGTTTCCTTTAATTCCTCACGGAGGTTCTAGGACCTTTCGAGAACAAGCGCTTTAAAATAATCAGCCTCTTATTTCCCGTCTCTTTCCGGCAATTTCCCCTCCAGCACTCTGGCGGGAGCTGCAGGTCCATTTGAGCGGGCACCGTCGGCCTGAGGAGCGCCGACTTGGTAGGAAATGGGCAGCGAATTAATTAGTTCAGGAGCAATTTGTCTAATTTTCTCATTAAGGAGCCACGGGTGCCACCTATTATAGATGTCAGAAATGCGGTCGTTGAATTCCGGTGCATAGGCGATAGCCCGCGCGAGCGTATCCAATCTCAACTTCGGATTTAGTACACATGGTCACATGATTATCAAACTGTTTATTGATTTAAAACTTCACGTTACTGATCCACGCTGTTAAACGACTTCGTTGAAGAAACATATTCCATGTTGATGGTTGAGTTGAGGAAAGAGAACGAGAGAAAGGGGGAGTGGGAATGCAGAGAGGGGAGGGAGGGAGGGAACGTCGGCCGAGCGGTGTGTTGTAAACCCTAGGTTGTTTTTAGCTGCGTTTGTACTTAAGTTCTAAATATGGCGCCGCATTGTGTCAGTAATTTCCCCCTAATTTGTTCCTTATCACGTCGGTCATGTCGCTAGGTCACGAGCGCAGAAACTCAATCACTACCCAGCAGGCGAGGAGAACTCGGAGCATGTTTTGTGCGTACATGCACGGGCTATTAAAGTACTTTGACAATCGTAAGCTTCGAGCATTAGGCGCAGATTTAGTTATTCTCTTCAAAATCATGATGATGAGAAAATGGTCCGGATATTGACAAATCTCCTCTCATTGTTCCAGGTGACGAAATAAAGAAAGTCGACCGTGTTTCTTTTTTGTTTTCTCTATTCGTCATGACCATGAGGTTTTGACAACCTGTCTATTTCTGCAGAGGTAAGGAAGAATTGGGACAAATGTTTAGTGTACATTAGGCCGCATTGTGGAAAGCGAAACAAGTTGCACGCATAACTTAAACCTGTCATATCTGTAGTTGCAAATTTATAAAATAACATGTCAACTAAATAAAACGTTCAGAGAATGAAAGAAACGTGTTTGTCCCAGATAAATTAATGACAAATTCGCTTATTGTTTATACTCCCCTGTACATCTCTGATATGATTGTGCAGACCCATAATTTCCCTTTGATTGCAATTAAATAAATACCTTTTCATTTGTGTTATGCCAGCATAATTTCGCTCTATCCCTCCTTCCATACTTAGAGCACGAGTTAACCAGTGGTCCGTGGTCTATCCGTGGTCTATCCGTGGTCTATCCGTGGTGTCAGAAGCAACTGCTGGATGTTGGATGTGTTCGTGCATAAATGCACCAGTGGTGGGTGACGAGTTAAACTAGAAATCCATTGTGAATACGGGCCGAGTTGTGTAGAGGGAGAAAGAAAATAAAGTATCTAGTGTCTAAGTTCATAGTCCAGTACAAAGGAAGTAATGGAGTTCGGTATAAAAGTTCAGTTATAATATCTTTCAATATGAAGAATTTCTTCAATCATGAAGTTGGAAAATAACGTACGATTCGACGCTCACATTGCTATGTCTAACTTTTTTTTAAAAAATATGTCTGCACATGCGTGCTTGTGTGGAGTGTATGCTTGACTGAATGTTAACTCTAACAATTAATCAATCTCTTTTATTTTCCTTGTTTTCTTACTCTAAATGTGTATGTGCCACTGAGAGATCCCACCATCACATTGAAGGAAAATGTGTTGAAAGAGTGGAAAACTTCATTTATCTGAGTTAAACAATCAGCTCGAGGATGGAGAAGGATGCGAAAAGAAGACTCCATCTAGCCTGGCATTTTTGCGATGATTATCTCCCAATATCACAAAAGAGGAAGATTTTCAACCTAATCAACCAGTGTATCATCGCTGTGCTCTGATATGGCACACAACCAAGACAAGATAACCTAGACTAGAAAAGAAGTTCAAGGTCACAAAAAATAAAAATGGAAATAATCATGTATTACAAAGAAGGCATAAGGATCATGAGGATTGGAAGGGCAAAACCAACATATACTGTACGCTTTATGAGTATTGAGATGGGCCGGTGATCTGTCTAGCTGGGATTACAGATGGCAAATGTACAATCAAGTTAACATAGACATAGACATCCGGTGTTGTATATATGTACCGCTGGGGCCCAGCTTATACGCACATGTCTAGTAGAGCAATTCCGTTGGCAAGTGCAAATCAAAAGAACTGCATTGAGCATTAAGATATCATATCATCGTAGCTTTTATGACGGATCATATTTTTATGCAATCATTATTTTCATGAATACAATTCATACAAAAAATGAATTGATGATAAACTTGTCAAGGGGGATGTGTCGAAACTTCTGACTCCAGACTCGAAAGGTTAGTATTAACTCCCGTTCGTCTTTAACATGAACTCGTCTACCCAAAAGTGCAAGATATTAGTTTTCGAAACCAATGTCTTCCGGCTATCAATGCTAGCATTCTGAGAGTTGAAAGTACGCGTCAAGGCGGACGGTGTGCTTGATACGTCTGGGAACATTGGGTAATGTGTCTGGGTTCTTCTATCCAGCTTCCGTCGTTTTTTCCATGTCGCTTTTGAAAGTTTGTAAGACAATCTTGGTCAGCCATCTGGCAAGTGGTGACGGAATATGAAGGGGAGGGGAGAGAGGTTGAAGAGGAAGGAGAAGAAGAAGGAGAAGAAGAAGAAGAAGAAGAAGAAGAAGGAGAAGAAGAAGAAGAAGAAGGAGGAGGAGGAGGAGGAGGAGGAGAAGAGGAAGAAGAAGAAGAAGAAGAAGACAAAGAAGAAGAAGAAGAAGAAAAAGAAAAAGAAGAAAAAGAAAAAGAAGAAGAAAAATAAAAAAATAAAAAAGGAAGAAGATGTATAAAAGAACAACAACGAAGACAAAGATTAAGAAGAAGCAGAATATCAAGCTTATTAGGTAATGTTTCGGAGTTTTTCTCCTCAGTTTCCCTCTTTCTTTCCATGTCGCTTAAAGCAGGTGGTGACGGAAGTCAAGAAACATGAGGAGGAGGGGAAGGAGTAGATGAAGAAGAAAAAAGATGATGACGATGACAAAGAAGTAGAGGATATTGCAATATCTTTTTTTTTTGCAATCGCAGCCGTTCCAGCATTTTTTATTTTTTAACCAAAAATAGATACGTTGGCCTCGCTGTCCTTATGTATGAAAGTTTTCCCACTTACTAAGGTGATGTGTTAATGTACCTCGCTCTTCAGCTAATATCATATCGATAACCCTTTACTCCCGACATCAATTTCCATGTTAGAAATAATCGTCACCATTCCTCTAAACCTATGGATAACAGATATATCATTATCATGGATATTATGGAACGCAACAATTCACCCTAACTAAATATGACAGAATGGTGGTGTAACCCAAATATGTGTTTTCTCCGTAATTCCAACCGTCCCTTCAGAGACACACGGCCTAATCAGGTCGGACAGAAACCCAGGGAGGAAGATTTAAATATAGGACTGCAAGCATTCTATTAGAGCGATCACACACGTTCAACCGTGAAATCGGAGCCTGGATTTTGATATTTCCAACCGCGGGAATAAATCATACCATAAACAGCTAGCTATATGACTGGCAGAGCATCGCTTTGACGTGATACGGTGAGAGCGTGGGCTGAAAATAGTCTTCGGTAGACAGGTGTTTATGTCGATAGCATCGTGTCGTTTATATCGAGCAGTAGATCGACGCAAACGCGTTTTCTTGTCATCAACTGCTCGCAGAATGCTTTGAAGAATAGGTACCGTAGTCATGGTGGTTAGTTCATTCTAGTTTGGATCAACTGAAAGTACCCTGGTCAGCATATGTTTCCAACCAGCCACCATTTACCACGGTACGACGATTTCTGATTTAGTTTTACTTTTATATCAGTGAAAACTTCCAATCTCATAGTTGCATATTTGAATAATCGATATTACTATTACTTCCGTTCTCCTCGTTTGCTGTATCTATTGCATATACTGTACCACATGTCATGTACTGCATACATCATGTCGTATATCACATATATCACATCATCTACTACAAGTATCATCAAATCTACTTACAAACTCAAAAAATTTGAACTGAGTAAATTCTGGCCCGGTCCATGATTTCGGCCCAAATCATTCCGGCAAATGATGAAAAAACACAGGAATTTTACAACGGCAAATTCGAGGTGAAATTGATATTCCAATTTGTTTCCAGTGAGTGAAAATGACCATCAAATCAGCGTGAAACCTTACCCCCACCAAGAATGGAGGATCCAGAAATGTTAAGTAAGGACGAAAGGGGGGGGGGGGGGGCAGGGCAGGGGCGTACTACGCAAATGTATCCTAGACATTATGTACACATTCTATGGGACGGTACCAAAGCATTGGGCGACTATTACACACTCTAAAGGAAAACTAGTCTTAAAGTTGAAACTAACTAAATTACTCGTGCAACCCCCCCCCCCCCCCCCTCCCTTTCTCCTTTCCCTTGCATTCGCCCCTGGTCGAAATCGGGCGAGTGGATCGCACGCTGGGAAAGTAAATCGAAACAAAAAACGCGGGGAATTTTATCCCTTGTTTGAAGAAAGCGGGTTGTCTTTTCTTTGTTTCAGGATAAACTTTGATGACTCGCATGAGTTATACACGGATGAAGCATGACTTGTGCGATATCTGCCGTGTACACTTCTTCTAATTATATTATTCTTCCTTCTACTCTACCAACACCAACAGAGCTGTTACTCCTTGTCATAATAGGCTAATGATAAGATGATACTCACATGATAATACTAATGCTCCGTTTCTACGACCACGACAACTACTATTACTAATATAACGATTACTACTGCTGCTACTTCTACTATCATTACAATTACTACTTATACTACTACTACTACTACTACTACTACTACTACTACTACTGCTACTACTACTACTACTACTACTACTACTACTACTACTATTACTACTACTACTACTACTATTACTACTACTACTACTACTACTACTACTACTACTACTACTACTACTACTACTATTACTACTACTACTACTACTACTACTACTACTACTACTACTACTACTACTATTACTACAACTACTACTACTACTACTACTACTACTACTACTACTACTACTACTTCTACTACTACTACTACTACTACTACTACTACTACTACTACTACTACTACTACTACTACTACTACTACTAACATCACAACCAACACTACTATCATGACTAATGTCAACAACAAATACTTCTACTTCTTGTATCCTACTACATAAAACTTGAGTATATGTTCAGTGACAACTGCTTCTATTAAATCCACTCGGATGCCTGTGTCATGCATCGTGTATTAATTATTCACGATGCAAAATACCATTACATGTGGCTATCAGCTGCGTTTGATTAATCTAAACTCTAAAAGCGGTGCCGTTCCTAATTGGCGTAGCTTATCTTTGATTGGTTTACTTTAGAAGCTGCCAATTTGATGAACGCCAGATCTCTATTGAAAGATTGTGCACTTCATTCATGTCTAAATGATTATATTTTCCTACGTGCTAAGAAATAGTAGTATACTGTGGAAATCCAGTGTGGTTTATGTTATTTCACATTTTTATTTTAATTTTCATATTTGTGATCCATTCCCAGCTCTTTTGATTTCATTTGTTTGAATAAGAATTTGTTTATCTATGATAACTCCATATACAATTGTTTACCGGTTGAAACGTATGCTTGTGTCCCACTTTTCGACAATCAATTATGTTCAGGACATAGCTGGATTGGCGTATATAAACATAACGCACAGAATTTATGCTAACAAGTGAACAGTGTTACCAACCATACACAAAGACGCAGTATAAATTCTAAACGGGCCTTAACCCTTTATATTACCAATCCTTGAAAATTACATTGGTTTTCTTCACATTTTCATGCCAATGGTAATGAGAGAGTTAACCTAAAGTAGGTTAATGCCCTTGAGGTGTGTTTTCACTACCAGGCAACAGCAACTGTCTTTCATTTTCAGGATATGTACAATTAGGTATACACAGCACGAAAATGTTATAATCTGGCAATTTTTTTAGAGTCATCGTCTCTGGATATTATCCGCGGATTCCCCGAGAGAGAATGAGGGCCGTGTGCAAAAACTCCCAGAGCGAGGAAGGGGGGTTGTAGTATGACGTTAATGATACACTGGGATCTACCCTGTCAGTCAAACTGTGAATCTCACAACAATGAAACTAATGCTAAATATGTTACTCATTGCGGATAATTCGCTAGTGATAATCGTTTATTCATTGGTTTCATGACGCAATATCTTTTTGGTACATTGTTTAAAGAGTTTCCAATGGGGCCCGACCTTTTTTGTTTGCAAATGCACCAAATCAAATTACACAGTTGTCTCAAGCTGTTTAAATAAGACCAGCACTGTGCTCGTCGTGCTTTCTTTGCCTTCAACCTAATGGGCACCACACCAACAAAACAATGAAGCTCCAATAAATGTTAAACTATTTGCTCCTAAATTGATAACCAATACATATAGATAATGTTATTTTCGGGCATATTCATGATATTTGTACGTCTTTTGACTTAATAGGTTTATTTTACAAGAGGTGGCCAAATATTGACATTAATCATGTATTTCATTGTACTCTATTTCATGATAAATAGAAGATTTGGGGGATATTTTAACCAATATCTGCTTAATTCAACTCAAATTGTTACACCTGTTACAGATTTGTTTCCCTTTAAACAATGACCAAATTGTTTTCCTTATTGCGACAGCTTGAGACAAACGGTAGTAATTATTTCCCCCATGATTCACAAATGAACCTGCTGCACTGCTAGGGACAAGATTGATCGACAACACATGGATGTCATTATTGGACTGATGCTGATAACGTTATCAAGTGAACGGCGTATTAATTCTTTACTTCTATTTCTCTTAGGGGTAGCGTATCCGTATTAGATCCACCCCCCCCCCCCTTCTCTCCGATCACTCTATTTTGTAAAAGCATGGACACGAAACATGATTAATCATGTGCAAACAAATGGTCAAACTACAAGCAATGAGGCTTGAACAATTAATACATAAATGAACACTGACACGTACTTTAAAAATATATAATTAAATTTACATACGGATAAACATTTCCATTTTCAGTGTAATAGATCAATGTTTGAAAAACTTTTAAGCTCTTTTTAATACGAAGACACAAAGTCAACATATAGATTCATAATGCTGATGTCCATGGGTGCTTGAAATGTTAGTTTGTGCGATTGCAGGGATTTAGTTTGACGACAAGGGTTGGGGTGAAAGGAATAGAGGTGTGGGGTGGCGGGAGGGGGGGGGGGGCGTGATTGAGATTGAGACGAGACTGTGCCGTTCTAGTGGCGGAAATCATGTGCAAAGCCATATCCATTTCATTTTTGGCCCAGACAACGCAATAGGGAAATTGGTTGGCGGAATGCATTTCTTATACAGTTCACTGTATGTTCTAAACTTAGATTTACGTGTGTCTCAGTTTTAAAAAAGCAGACCAATGTCTAGAGGCATACATGCACATCCGCATGCAAAGTACTCCCCCCCCCCCCCCCCCACCCTTGCCCCCTCGGGCCCGCGCGCGAAGCCCATGCCCGTGACGGATGCCTCCGAGAATGCGATCTGTTACCCCCTCAAGCCATGACCACCCCCGTGACTTTGTGACTACCAGAGATAAGAAGGGGAGCATCCACCAGCTGTAATTATGCCGAGATTATCTATCGCAACTCGTCTACCTCCCCGTCCGCCCGCCGTGCTCCGAGGCTATTTATGAGCCGCCCCTATGATACCATATTTATGTTCCGCTCTCACACCATACTTAACACATGCATTATCCTTCCTTCAGTTCAGATTCTATATTTATCACGTCTGAGGAAGAACCACCCCCCCCCCCTTCCCTCGCCCCTCCTCTTCTCCCCATCTTCACGAGAGTACTCTGGTTGCCCCGTTAAATTCTGGAATAACATGTTTTTTGAGAGAAGCGCAATTTATTGGAAATCTCTGATAGGCCTACTTGTCAGTATTATTTTGATTGCCCCATGCACTTTGAGTTTTTATCTCAAGTAACTTTAGAATGATTTTACACCATTGTTTTGATTGTGGTTATGCAATATTTCTACCATATACTGCCCTTGAAAACATGTCCACAGATAGGCTAGAAACATCTTCCAATCGCCAGCAGAATATCACGAGATTTGCTGTGTGAATGAAAATTGCTCCCATGCAATATTTTTTTTTCAAAGAGTTCAAAACAAGAATATTAAAGTAAAAACTTTAGGTAGTTTACAGAGAATATAGTCAATGATGTAAATTAACGCGAGCAGAATACAAAATGGCTCAAAAGCAATCTGATTAGTTGAGCAACATTTAGGATAAGAAAAGAAATCCAACTGTTATTTAAAGAAAGATAAGTCAAAAAGAAGTGTCATGAGCGTGCACCGGGAACTATTGACAGTTGAGGACATGAGAGAGGGGGGAGGGGGGTACTTTGATTATAGTGTCACGAGTTCATTATCAATTCCTATAACTCGTATGTGATTATAGGGAGGAGGGGATAAATGTTGTGGACACCCACACAATCTCCAGGGGTGTGGACTATGTCCCCCTCCCAATACCCTCGATAATCCGTGCACAGAGTGAACTCCACTATTTTCAAGTCACGTGACTGCTGAGAGAGTGTTCATGTAAAGTCAACATTCTGCAAGCTACGCTGCGTTGGAAGGAAGTCATGAATTCCGCAAACTGACAGCTTCGCTGTTGTGAAGAATACAAACCATGCTTAAAAAGAGAAGAACATGAGTCTGCCCACAACATCGTAGTCCTTCTGAGGGTGTGTCGAAGAATTATCGTCAATTAGCGAACAATTAACACGAAGTCATAACCCCACCTATATAACGCCCATTAATTCCCGGTAATATGCCAAGAAGTCGAAATCAACGTTTGAGTGCTTTGATTTGTTTGTTTTCCTTTTCTTCATGAATTAAAATCCCCACTGTTTTCTAGTGTTTTCTAAAGAGAAGAACGGTTACACCCTCGTGCAGAAATTATATTTACACATTAATAAACAAGGTTCATGTTTGGCTGCGTACACGAAGTTAGATTTTTATCTGGGCATCTCTTATTTATCTCCTCCCTCTATAATGTGTCCATATTATAATTATCACTATTTTTTGTGACCAAATTGCAGTTATCTTGTTACTCTACATACGCCCCTGACACCTTTGCTCCAAACCCGGTTCAAGAGGTTTTCTCCGATATATGACCACGGGAAGTACTTTCACGTTAATATTATACTATCCGCCTTGTGCCCCCCCCCCCCCAACAAAAAAACGTCTTGCATTGGTATGCAAGGTAAATAAGTACTTGTTATTGTTGTTGTAATTCGGTAAGAAGAGAAGTAATCCATACCACCATGATCATGCAAGTTCGTTTCCTAGTTTTCTTTCGTTCGCTCTTGAACTGCCCAAAGCGCCTATACAGTATGCCTTTTATTTTGTATCAGTACTAGTATAATAGTAGTAGTAGTAGTAGTAGTAGTAGTAGTAGTAGTAGTAGTAGTAGTAGTAGTAGTAGTAGTAGTAGTACTAGAAGTAGTAATAGTAGTAGTAATAGCAGTAGTAGTAGTAGTAGCAGTAGTAGTGGTAGTAGTAGTAGTAGTAGTAATAGTAGTAGTAGTAGTAGTAGTAGTAGTAGTAGTAGTAGTAGTAGTAGTAGTAGTAGTAGTAGTAGAAGTGGTAGAATAAGTGGAAATAGTAGTTTATGTAATCATAATCATAATCTTTGATTTTTACCGCCATTGCATAGCGTCGCACCCCCTCCCCCCCCCCCCACCCCACCTACTACATTTCACTTACACCATCACTTCCACCCCACTACTCCACGGACTTCATGGGTATCTCGGTCACCACGGGGGGGGGGGGGGGGGGCAATCATCATGACACATACAGTCACATGTAATGCAATCAGTCCGTCTGATTAAGCTCAGAAGGAAACATGACAGGGGTAACACGTACCCCCTTTTCCCGGACCAAAGGGTGCAAGTAGCTTACCCAATCCTATTCTGCAATTTGGTCAACTTCAGGGATTGAGTTTACAATGCATTTCGCAGCTTGGTGTTCCAGCAAATAAAATGAGCACCCTCCCTTATCGCATCAATCTTGCATGAATGATGGTATTAGATTTCATGCCGTTGCACATAGATAAATGGAACGTCCTTAGTGTTAACTTTGACACAATGTTGAACCGCGTTCTTTAGTTTTGATTTAACACCAAATTTGAACCGCTTCTCTTAGTGTTGATTCAACACCTTCTTCATGTTATTTTTTTATTAAATCCAGTGCCCTTTATATTAAAGCAAACATTTGGTATTCAATTGGCAACATGGGTGTTAACAATCAAACTCTTCTGGTATCTATATGGGGAAAAAAAAGAACCTTACTCTTCTTACAATTTGCACTCTCAACATTCGCAGAAGACCAAGTGATCTTTCATAAAGGAGTGTTCGAAAGACATTCTTTATATTCACAGCCGCCATACCTCATAAAAAACACTGGTTAGGGCAAAACATTCCTAAACTAGCAACGTGTTAGGACTAGAACGTTTAACATCGGGACATAAGATGCGTGGATAGAGTGAAATGCATCATTTCAGTTATGATTTGATATCTTTTGAAGTATTGTCGTTTGAAGTCTTTTTGTAAGAGTCTGGTAGCAAAGCGACAATTGCACATTAATGATGATGCATCGAGCTATTGTCTCATTCGCCCGCGGCATTACATCATGTAATTAAGAACAGCTTGCAGCTTGGTGATGATCGCAAGACACTCGTTGTACCAGGGACCTACGGGGGCAGAAGGAGTTTAAAAGGGGCGGATAAATAAATGAATACATAAATGGGAGGGGGTTGTCGTGGTTGTAGGAGGGCATTTCGTAATGCATCCATCCAAATTCGATGTATTGTACAAACTGCTATGCTTGTGAGATACATGGAGAAAACCCGGTTTTTCGTTTTCCAAGCAATACACACATGCCTTCCCAGCCCCCCCCCCTCTCTCTCTCTCTCTCTCTCTCTCTCTCTCTCTCTCTCTCTCTCTCTCTCTCACTCTCTCTCTCTCTCTCTCTCTCTCTCTCTCTCTCACACACACACACACACACACACAAACACAGACATACACACGCGCGCACATACACACACACAAACAAACAACCATACCGACACATATACACGCACACACATACACATATATACATACATTTGGTGAGAAGAAGAAAGGTGAAAGAAGATTAAAATTGAGAGAAACGTTCATAGAGAGGGGGAAATGAAAAGGGGAAGGGGGAAGCAAAAAGGAAAGAGAGAGAATATGAGAACTGCTGTGAAGTATATGCTTTCTGTGTGACACACTGCTATAACCACAACGGAGTCCGGACATATTATAGACTTATCCCTTCTCCCTTTCCATCTGGGAAGAGGAGAGTGTGCCCGGTCTACAGGTCCAGATTTCCTTGTAATTGCAGTATATGAACATGACACAGGTTGCATCTCACAGCCTTGAAACATATGCTAGAAAAAAATATAGAAAGACAAGACGTGTCTATTGGGCATCGAGGGTATAGGATGACGTAATATAGCATCACAGGTGCTCGTCATGATGTCGAAACTGTTCCTTTCAGCTCTACTTTGTCAAAACAAGAGGCCTGACGGGTATCCCGTACTAACTCATGAAAGATGAACATCCTAAACATTTCTAGTGGTAGTGATTTCAACAATCTCAAACCAAAATTATTTAAATAAGGCCTTTTCTTGTCTTTTTGACGTGTGCAAAGGAATAAGTATACATGGAGTAAGATAAATCAACAGGGAAAAGATAAAACAACGGCTCTAAAGTTTGTTCTTACAAATCAAACCTTATAATACCCGATGCATCTCTATAAAAAAAAGATACACGCTTAAGTCATAGTATCATTGCTATGGGGCAACCAGTTCCCGCCGCGTGATCGCGTGATAGTTGCGTAAAACAATAGCAGCTCTACAAGACTTTAATCCAGTATTATCATTCACAAAGCCAGAAAAGCTCTCTGATTAAGGTATTTATAACTATCATTTTCCGTAAGGATTGTGCGCCGGTATTGTTTTTTTTTTTATCTGCTTTGTAAAATTACACGAAGACTTCCACAATTGCATGTAGTACAAACAAT
This sequence comes from Arbacia lixula, assembly GCA_963669155.1. Taxonomy (NCBI): domain Eukaryota; kingdom Metazoa; phylum Echinodermata; class Echinoidea; order Arbacioida; family Arbaciidae; genus Arbacia; species Arbacia lixula. The sequence continues at coordinate 1,630,792 of OZ022578.1, read as the reverse complement.
ATAATTAGCATATTTGACAATTATACCCTGGCTTCATTTTACTCTTTTTCATTAGTGGTAAAGGCGCAACATTATTTTTTAGACCTTAAAATAACCTTATTCAACGCACATCACGTATACAAAACGCAAAACCCCACTCCAAAGCAGCCACGACCATATAGAGCTGTATGATCACTCATGTATATGGATCATATAAAAAATCAATCAACCTATCAACCAAACAACTAATCAACCAGTCAGTTAACCAAACAGCCATTCAATGAAAAATGCGTTATAAACTGCTAAGAGCGTGAAACATAATGTATGTGTAAGAGACTTGAAGAGCCATTCTGTTATGCGACTGGTGACCAAGCAAGGTATGTATTTCTGAGAAATGCATACTTTCCATATTTGATTCGCAATTCGTATAGTGTCTTATGATATTAAGTTTTTGTCTTTCGGTCATTTAACGTTGGAACCAATCAAACAAATCGTATATCGTGGCAATGTAGACGCAATTTAACGATAGGATTCAAGAGGTAATTAAAGGGTTACTAAATTAGAAAAATAAGTTCCCACTTATCTATGTAAAATTATCCACTAAAAACGAATTTCACATTCGTTTGCCGCAATAAAGTCTCATTTTGACGAAAATTTGAAAAAAAAACCGCCATAAATGCCAACAGCGTGAATAAAATGTTTTATTCACAGAATTCAAACAATACGTTACCAATGGGAACCCGAAAGCTTGTCCGAGGTTTGTCTGAGTAGCAACAACTAATAGATTCAAAGTGCATTCCATCCATTGAATCTGAATGACAAGATACAGGTGAATGCAATAACGCGTTACTACACAGTTAGGGGGGGGGGGGAAGTTGTGAATACATTACGAAAATGGTCTATTGTTGACTTCCGTACAATCTATGGAATTTTGACTTCTCATACGTCACTGATTTTCGTCAAAATGAGACTTTATTGCGGCAAACGAATGTGAAATTCGTTTTTAGTGGATAATTTTACAGAGATTAGAGGGAACTTATTTTTCTAATTTAGTAACCCTTTAAGACCAATTCGTTGTGCAAGCAAGGGAACGTGAGACAGGGAAATTGTAACACCGTCTGCCCCCCCCCCCCCACCCCCTCCCCTCCACCTCCCCCTCCGACAGTGAACTCTGGACTGTGTCAAGGAAATCTTCATTAGAGATTATAACACTTTTTGACAACTCGATTAGAAGCGCGTGAGGAAATTTAATACTGTCTTCTCGAGTTGATGATCTCTCTGTCAGTTCGTCTTTGATCTTTTTAATTCCACATTTAACGTGTTTAATTGCTCGTTTCATCGATGCCTGACTCGGGAAGAGCGCGTGCCTTGACGAGTTACTTATTGTCTCAAGTTGATTTATAATTACTGTTTAGATTTAATCACATGTTTTGATTATAACATTTTGTTCTCATTTTCATTATCACGGGTTTGCAGAAGAAAAGCTCCGTCACGAAGCAAATTGCCGTGTTTAAATAAAATAAGGATGAAAATGAGGATGAAAAGCTTATGACGTAATGATTGTATAGTCTAAAAGTTTGGTAATTTTATCAATTTATCATCTGCTTCTTTGACAAGTATGCAACACATGGGGAAATTTTAAAAATGATAATGAAAGAAAGGGATGTATGCAATTAAAAATTAGCATTTGTAAATCACACAAGGACAATGATTTTCAACTGTAGCTATCACAGTTCTCAAGAACATTGCGTCAGTTTTAGCGTTAAGACAAAATTATTCATTCTAATTAGGACACATAAACTATTTACTTCATTGAACATGTTGACCATAGAACACACACAGTGATAGGCCTATACTTAACGAGTTTACACATATGGTCAGGTCTGATGACGAGTCCACTGAATGTAAAACAGTTCGGATGGACTCGTATGATTTTGTATAAATAGTCAATAATGTAATTCTAACACATCTGTCCTGCCAAATTAAACATATTACGCACGACTAAAATAAACATAAAATACGGTGTCTATCGATCGTCTAAGGCAAAGTGTAATTATATAAATTTAGAATAAACAACGAATTTCATGAAGAATTAAGAC
>OZ022578.1:1451214-1623714 GCA_963669155.1 Arbacia lixula | reverse complement strand
CCCCCCCCCCCCACCACCACCCCTGGTCTGATTAGGGTTTACTGGCGCGCCTTTTTTCCACCTCTGATACCTACAATCATGATAATAGAGACCAGTGTTTGTACATCAAGAATAGTCTCATTCCATCCTCATTCACATACCGCCTAATTTTCTTCGATCATTAATTCATCCCAAGACATTATTCAGATTACTAATTCTGACACGGACCGGAAATTTACAAGTCGTCCGTTACGACATGATTGGATAAAGGGATGCTATAGTCGTCCAACCACAGCTGCTGTAGAGTCTATAGACAACTCGCCCTCCTCCGTAAGGCGCCCCCACCCCCACCCCCACTCCTTCCTCCCCGGAAGATGAAATACGATGAAGTAACATCCTTGTAATGTTGAGGATTAGACAACGCGACAGGTTTCATTGTATATCAACAACGAAGACAATCATACTTGCAATGTGTCTATTAATACTTGTAGCCGCGGTTTTAACCTGACGAGTACTGCTCGAGACGTTTTATAATTCATGTTTTTCCCCAGGTCACTGGCTGGATTCTTACTTTGTGCACCATCTCCACTGCATTTCTTTCGTGTCAGGTGAAATATTTTTATTGAGATAATTATATTATAGAATCTAAATGAAATGATGACATCGAAGAACGTACAATGTCGATTGTAGGACAACTACCTTCTTGATAATTACCCCCGATCAACTCCCCCCCCCCCCCCCCCCCCCGGGCAACAACCCCCCAGGACAACATTGTGTCCATAGTTTCATAGTACTCTCTGCTTGGGATATTTCATTTTATATTCTAGGGGAAATTGTCTGGGGGTAATTGTCCTGAGGGTAGTTGTTCGGGGGAGGGGGTAGTTGTCCTAGGGGGTAGTTGTCCTGGGGAATAGTTGTCCTGGGGGATAGTTGTCCTAGAGGGTATTTGTCCTGGGGGGTAATTGTCCTGGGGGGTTATTGTCCTGGGGGAAGTTGTCCTGGGGGATAGTTGTCCTGGGGGCAGTTGTCCTGGGGGGTAGTTGTCCTGGGGGAAGTTGTCCTCAGGGGGTAGTTGTCCAGGGGGTAGTAGTCCGGGGGTAGTTGTCCGGGGGTAGCTGTCCGGATACGTACAATGTCATCGGACAAAATTAAGCAAAACGGAATATACTCGTACAATAATCCTTAAACGAGAGCATTCCTCATGCCATCATGAGTACTCGATCAAAACCATTACGTCACGGAATATAATATTTAGTGCAATGGAAATCGAAAAGGAAGGAGGGGGAGAGATTAAGAGAATATTACATAATCGAATGTACATAAATGAATGTAACAGAAGAATATCGAATAGAAGTAGAGTAATTAGATGCATGGCAGTATGAAGTGTGACATTCTACACCGCTAAGTTTGTTCGTAGAATGGAAGACACCTGATAGCTGTATATCTGTATGTTCGTAACGCAATGACAACATGCACAATCCTGGGTGGCATTATCATCTTGAGCCGTACTGGAAAACTTAGATCCAAGGGTTACTGACTTTAATCTGATCGTATGAATGCCAAACATATGAACTCGCTATTATTCATTTGTTTCTTCTTGTTTTGTTGTTGCTGTTTAAGTGTATGTTTTGTTGTTGTTTTTTTTTTTTTTTGGGGGGGGGGTGATTTTACATATTTGTCGAAGAAAGGTATAAATGTTATAATGTCAGAATTATAACGGCGTATTTGGTGCACTACTATGATGACTATTTACGATTCATTAAATGTTTTCTTTTATAGGTTGAATTTTTCACTTTGTGCTAACCATTTCTTTCCCTTTTTAACAGTTTAAAAAAAGATTTAGCACATTAATAATCTATCCAGTCTACTCATTTTGTATTCATATTTTATTTCGTCTTGATTCACAAGCCTGTTACGCGGTCTCTCAACCTGAAGAATGTACTCAAGTATCTGTGTAAAACATTCGGTTCCGTGTAAAGTCGTGAATTGGCAATTCTTCAAAGAGGGAGGGAACGTGTTTTTTTTTTGGCCGATCATCATTCCATCTTTGCTCACGACGATGGAAGCAATGTCTGCGCGCTGAGAAGTCGGTGTGGTCTATGTAGATGGTATCATTTTCTTGCATGTCATCTTTGATACAGGTGTGAAAAGGGTAAGGCGCTAGACGGAGAGCAGAGGGAGGACGGAACCATTTTTAAATGGGGAAGGGGGATTACCGCGTCTGTATCGATGGGTGGAGGAAGGCAGAGCAGGAAAAAAGGGGGAAGGGATAAGGGAAGAAGATTAGAGTGTAGACATAACAAAGCAAATATGTAGAGGACGAAAGGGCGAAAGTTTGGGAGGAGAGGGAGTGGGTTGATATGAAAAAAGAACATACAAAGCAGAAGAAAGCGAAATATTTGAAAAATGAATAAGAACAGAGAAAGGAGGATGTGACTTACACTCATGATATTAAGAAGGAGCACATTCAGAAGAAGGAATTTAAGAAAGAAATAGTGAGACAAGAATCATAAGGAGGACTCGAAATGATTAACGTGAATATGTGTGTCCGTATCATAAACTTGGCCTTTGCAAGAGAAAACCAAAACTTGAAGAGGAGAGAGAGGGTGAAGAAAAAGAAGAAGACATTGATCATGTTGTTGAAAAGGAATAACAACAAATGGAATAGAGAAATTACGAGGGGCTTGTGCGCTGAGAAAGAGGAGGAGAAAAAGTAGGGTGGAGGTGGTTATAAACGTCTTGTTATTGGTACTTCCACCGGTATAAGCCGTTAAACATTTGAGGGTATAGTCAAATAAAGATAAATATCGAAATAAACCGAAGTTGCTTTTCATTTTGTCCTTATTTAGTTACAAAAGGTACAGCATGCCGCACCATTAGAAGCTAATAATGGAGGAAATTCTGGCTGCGTCTTGTGATCTGGCAAAGGGGAAAATTCTCAAAGAAAATTCTCAAAGAAAACTTTGAAAGAAAACTCGGTGCCATCGAGTGCCTTTTTTAGAACTTGTCGAGTAGTGGGGTGGGAGGAAGGCTGGGGCGGGCGGGGTGGGTTGAGGTGGGGCGGGAGGAAGGCTGGGGTGGGAGGAAGGCTGGGGTGGGAGGAAGGCTGGGGAGGGAGGGTGGGGGAGGGGTGGTGAGGACAAAGCAGGAGAACCTTTCTGAGTTGAGAGTCACCACGATGTTGGATTGAGGTGGAAGGACTTTGAGGCTTGTAATTCAAGCTCATGAAACGACCATAGTAAATACTAGCACCAACCTCTGTTTGGAACATGCATCACAGAAGAGACATGCATGGGTGGGGAGAACGAGAGGGATGGAGGTAGGACAATATCGGAACCCCCTCTTACCTTTCGGACTTTTGGGTCACCGCTGACGGTGGTCACAAAACACATCGGCGACTCCTCGGTCGGTGGGATGAGGACGGTAAGTCTCGCGGAGGCGAGCACGTTAAACCGGCCGATGCCATCGGCGTACCCGCACTGGTAGACGCCGTCGTCCGCCAGCACGACGTCGGTGATTTGCAGCGAGAAGACGTCCTGCTGCCGGTCTCCCACGATGGAGTAGCGACGCCGGGCGTCGGCGGGCACGCGGGTGTAGATGGTGCGGTCGTGGCTGAGGTACTGCTTACTCTCCTGACGGTACCAGTACACCGTGATGCCCCCCTTCTGGTCCACGTCGCACGTGAAGGTGACGGTGGCGCCCGGCCGCACGGGGGCGGCCAGAGGACCCTGTCGGAGATTGATGGCCCCAGCTCCGTGAAGAAAGCCACACCAAATTGCCAACAACATCGGCACGACCACTTTCCACCGCATCATCCGTAGATTTTCCATGATTTCAAATTAAAATCCGTCGTAAAATTCCTCTAAATTCCAGCTGGATTAATATACAGTCGCGCAATAAAGCAAATGAATTATAATCGTAATTCGTTGTTCGTTGACTTCATTTACAGCACTTCTTGAAAGAAGTGCCCAAAATAAATGGCCTCCACGAAGCCTTCTTCACCGGCCTTCCCAAACGGAATATTTCGCAAGGTACTTTGCTTTGTTTCCTCTGCCAACCGAGATGCAATCTGCGCAGATCCTCAGCAAGCGGTTCGACTCGCTCAACATGCCCAAGGTTCGCTCGATAATGAGGTGCCCCTCCTGAAGAAAGTTCCGTCAGCCGAAAGTTCGATAACCACTCACTCTTGTTGTTGTGACGAAGTCCTCGAGAACACGCAATGACCAATGAGCGTGCGTCTTGCTCTCGCCTTGACTCTCTCTCTCTCTCCCTCTCTCTCTCTCTCTCTCTCTCTCTCTCTCTCTCTCTCTCTCTCTCCCAAACACTAACCTGGGCAATGTACGAGTCAACCCGATCAGCCGTACGTGTACTGCGCAGCCGCAGTCGGTCTCTCTCTCTCTCTCTCTCTCTCGTTAACGATATCTCTGCTCCGATTCCGCTGAAGTTGCATTCGATCCCGTGATCACTTTTCCTCTCTTCTTCGGAGATGTTCTAGAATCCTTATTTTATGATTATTATCTCTCCGTTCCCTATCATTCATAAAGAAATCTACGAGAGTGAATTCGCTTTATTATGTAATTTTATAGTAAGTGTATATGGATGTGATTTGATAATACATTTAATTCTATCATGTCTATGTAAATTGTTGAGTATTGCTGCGTCTCACCACAGCGTTAAATCGGAAGAGAACTAAAGCTAGAAGGGCAACCTATATCAGTCGTTCTCTGACCGCAACATGGATTGTTGATACTAGATGATACATGTACATGGATCCATGTTAATCAAGAGTGCAAAATTGAAACCACAGTTCAACCCTCCTCCCCGCCCCCACCTAATCTCTATCCCTCCCTCTCTCTTTCTCTCTCTCTCTCTCTCTCTGTCTGTCTGTCTCTCTCTGTCTCTCTGTTTCTCTCCCTCTCCCGCCCCCTCTCTCTCTCTCTCTCTCTGCCTCTCTCTCTCTCTCTCTCTGTCTCTCTCTGTCTCTCTGTTTCTCTCCCTCTCCCGCCCCCCCCCTCTCTCTCTCTCTGCCTCTCTCTCTCTCTCTCTCTCTCTCTCTCTCTCTCTCTCTTTCTTTGTATCTCTTAATGGAGAGTGTAATGATATAACCATGATATCGAAGGGAGGGGTGAAAATAGGAAGAGAGAGATGAGAAGAATAATCGTGCCCTATACTGGTCATGATTACAGCAAGAAGTGAACCATGTTAACTGGAGCTCATCGAATGGATTTGTACTGAAACTCTGCAAACATTGGTTAATTATTTGACCAAATACTAATTAGAAAATACGTAGATAATTTGAAGTGCATCATGGTTTTCGAGACAGTGTTTCCAAATTTACATGTACATGTAACCATGGTAATGTTGTTATTTTTCTCCCTATCATTGGATTTATGAAAATGTGTTCCATATGATGAAATGATGATAACACGTGGTTTGGGGGAATGCTGGGTCCTCGGAGAATATTACAGACTGTGACGATACTCCATTGCACATGCGCAGACCACATGCCGCGTGGGAGACGGACGAGGTTCAAGAAGTGGAGGTGGGCCGAACGCTAGTGATAAAAGGAAGCAAGTAGCAAGAGTGGTGTTTGACGATAAGCAAGAAAACGTGGCCTCCGCTTTGATTGGCATCAGTTTAATGCTGTGAATCCGCGACTTCACTAAACACTGTCAAAACCTTTTCCTGCCACTTTTATTTATGTAAGTAGGCTACACAAAGAAGTGAAATATGCCATAAGACTGTAATCAAAGGGAATTTATAGATGTGATAATATTGGCCCCCTTCAGCACGGTAGAACCGATCGTCTTGGCGATGATCCCGTACACGGTTGCCTTCAGGACTCGAGATAACTACCGTCAGCACTTTGAGGCGATTCCTACACCAGTACGCGTCGACCTGAAATCAAACGGAAACAGGACGCGTGATGGCGGGCTCCATCATTAACCACTACTCTATACCTCTTTCAGCACCACTGATATATTCAATGCACATTAAATCGTATGTAAGAGCAGTTTGAGTGACCCTTTGTGTGTTAACCCTTTGGTAACCATGTTTGACCCTTTGGTAACCCTGGTTAACCCTTTGGTAACCCTGTTTGACCCTTTGTGTGTTAACCCTTTGGTAACCCTGTTTAACCCTTTGGTAACCCTGTTTGACCCTTTGTGTGTTAACCCTTTGGTAACCCTGTTTGACCCTTTGGTAACCCTGGTTAACTCTTTGGTAACCCTGGTTAACCCTTTGTGTGTCAGCCTTACGGAGCATTGAGCACTTTGTGCTCAATGCGGCATCGCCCTGGTTCACATTTTCCAAGAAAATGGGAAAAAATGAATTTATCCTTAATGATCAGTCAATTTGAATAAGAGCGGAAAAATCAGGAAAAACAGGTGAGGAAAAGTTAAAGAAAATTTTTCCTAGAACTGACTTTTTAATCATTAAACTTCTTGGGCAACTCAATCCGAAATGACGTACTGTAGGTCATTTTTATTATGATGTGTCTCATGAGTAAGGAAGACAATCATAAATAGCACATTACAGGGCTTGATAAAATATTAATAATATTACAACATTATTTTTTTTTAAGTTTATCATAATCAAATTACATATCATATCTGATTTTTCTAAAAACCTTTGTTTGTCTGCTTTTATTATCAGGGCGTCGTTTCCGGCCTTTTGAAAAGAGGTCCCTAACAAGTTTATTGTAACATTGTCACTTGTTTCCTTTTGTCAAAGAGTAAGTCCCATCACTTGTTTTGGTTCGACTTTCGACCCCTGCGTCTCATTTTTCTCTTCGTTATGGTTCTCTCTTTATAAATGCCTATTCACAGACCAGTGACTCATCGTACGTGATCGTACAGACGTTACTCCTACGCGAATGTTTATACCAATTGACGGCTCTGTGGTTCCAGAAGAACTATTCGTCATCGTCGATATTGCTATCATCTTACCTAAATGGATGAATAACAAATTATGTCACCTGCTTATATTTACTATTCATTTTGACATGGGCCAAGTCAATGAGGGTCTGGGGTACAATGATGTGGACTCTCCATTCACCATTGTCGCATTTCGGCAAAAGGATAATACAAAAAAAAATCCCCAAATACATGTATAGCGTTTTATCTACCAAAGAATGCTTGCAGTTGCGTGCTTGTGGGGACAAGCGAACACGAATTTTAGCAATTATCTACACGAAAAGTTGGGTCAGACATGACATCTAGCTCGCATTCAATAGCAATGGACTTACCATTTATTAACTCTGTAAGCGCCATTGAAGCCTTGGCTCAAGTAATACACACGAATCCCATAAAGCAACGGTTTATCAGTCACACAAAGGGTTCAATAAAAGATTAATATAGTACGATAATATGTATCAATACATATAGCATTTAATATTTATAATATATAGCATCTATATATTATAATATATAATATATATATAATATTATATTATATATTTAATATTATATATCGTATTTGATATATAAATATATATAAATAAAATAACTATAATTCTTGAGGCTTTTGATAGCTCAATATATTTTATTTCTTGTGTTTGATAGCTTCACATGAATTGCTATCATTCTTAAACATTTGTTTAGTTTTGTTTCTTGGGTGTGTCATATCACCTTATCGTCATCCGGGTATATTAAGCATAATCTATACCTTTATTAACGTACTCTCTTCTTTTCTCATTTTTTGTCTTCATATGAATATACGGTTCTCCTCTGTCAGTCATTTAATACTATATTTGCCTTCTATGAATATTCATGAGTATTCTGGGAACGTGATTGGTCAATTGATGCTCGCAGACTACAAATGACCATGTACTGTGTTTATATAACGTACCTATAATATAATCGAGTATTTAATGCCCCTTATTTGAAATTAAAACAGAACAGTAATTCATTTAGTAATGACATGAAAACATTGATTGCTGCATACATACGCACCATGAGAACAACAAAATGCAAGACATCATAGATGTTTTGTAATGTATTTTTAATCATTCATGTAACATGAACAATTAGCACTTTTTTTTAATGATTCGTACCGAAATGATAGGTTCATTAAATCATTCATAATGGAAATGATTATGGAGTAAACAGTAACATTTAAGTAAGTTTTATTTCTGTATACCGGATTCCTATATATGTTTAAGATGAATCAATTTTATGTATTTTAAATAACTCAGTACATGTATATAGTTATTGCGATACGTTGGATGTAAGATAAATATCAATCACTGTAAAGAAAGAAGGACGGGTTTATGAAGACAGTTTAACGCATTTTTTGTGATCACCCGCAACTTCTTTTCTGAAAGAAGCATCACGCGTTATTATTGACACAGGAGTGGCAGTTGTTAGGGGATTTTGAGGTGTGATACACAATGGTCATTGTTGTGTTCTGTATTAATTATCTTATACCAGGAAGGCGTGAGAACTGGAGTCGGCACGAAGAGTAATTTATTCCAACACCAGCTGCGTTCATTGATAGCACAGTAGAATATTTGACGGTTTGGTTCTTTGATCGAGGGAGGCCGCCGCCAAATAAGCAAGACAAATTTTGAATGCATTTAGAGGAATATATATTCTGTATGCGCATAAGATTTCAGAACCACTTCATGTACTTAAGTGCATGTGCAGTATTATAACATCGTATAATGATACGATTCTGTGAATTTCAGATTACATTGTTGCTTCGGTTCTTTTCATAAATCGAGAATACTGTCGAAAACATGTCAGAGAAATGCCTCCATATCGCACATTGGGCAATCATATTTCCTTACAAATATCTTGTAAATCCTTTATTGAGTGTTTCACCTTCCATGGAAACAACCTCGATTTCATGTCCGGAGATGTCCAAAAAAGTTACGGACCAAGTTCTTTCTACAATTTTATCAAAATTTCCCTTCGCTCACCCCAATCTAATTACCAGTGTGTGTAATATGATCAGCTATGAACTCCCAGAGAAGGCTGAACGGTTGACATATTTCTCAAACCAGATTTTCTTTTGTTATTCAGAGGAAGGCACTGCCTAATTAGAAATACAGGGTATTGTTTGAAACAGCTGAATGTCTTGAATTTTTATGAGGCGGCGGTCATCATAGATCAAAGGAAGTCTATCCGAGCGCAGTCCATCCAGGGATGTGTTAGGAAGGAGAAACAACTCGAGCATAATATATTCAAACGGCTGTATGGATACTAAAGCGTGCTAATGAATGTCAAAAGCATTCCACAATCACTACAACGCTTTGATGTCCCATGCGCGGCACCGACATTTAGCTGCTGTCAACTTGGAGAGCAATATCTTTAATTCACTGTTTTGTCTCTGGAATCTATGTTTCTTATCACTTTTTTGTTTAATTTTCAAGACTGTTACGGGCAACACCACTAAAGATCCTATACTCGTTTTTTTTTTTCTAAATAATTGTTGAATGATGCACAAACGGCGATATAAGATAATATTCTTACTTACACAAGTAACAAATTTCTTCACTTTCCGCAGATTTCCGCAAATGTGGGATTCAATCATTATCAAAATTATATCTTAAGCTGTTTATTTTCATCAACAGAGTTTGCGTGCATTTGCGTGCAACTGAGATATTTTAGTACAAAAAACTGTCTATTTTTGTTCGCTGATGTCTCTTTTCCTCACAAAAGTATTGATGCAATCCAACAGAACTGGACAAGCGAAATAAGACTCTACATTTCTTTTGTTCTATCTGAGAAACCGTTGCTACGCAATCCTGTTCGTTATTATCAAAACACCTGAAAAGCACATGCTGAGAAGACATTTTTTTCGGCGGTGGTACGCATGGGTTCAAAGAAAGAAAGTTGTTTCATATTCTTCCATAACACATCCCTGGTCCATCCATGCTCATACACACAAATTTTGAGGTACAAATTGGTCCCAAAGTGAAAATGTCAAGTAATATCCCAAGGATTATTGCAAGAGAAGTAATCGATGAAATGTCACAAAATCCGTCTTTGAAAAACTTGACATCCCCTTGGCTTTATGATGTGTCAATTTCAGCTTGATTTGAGTTGAAATTGATTTTTAATCATTTTTCAAAAGTGAGAAAGCACATTGTAGTAATCAATCTCATTTCGAATGTCTAGGTTTGGTTTGAATCAGTGTCTTATTATTTTTGCTGATGAGTATTTTTTTTCCCATTTACGTTACGCAGGCCAACATCTGCAGCAAATGATATCATGCATCGGAGCTGCGTACGCTTTCATCGGCACTTAAACAGCCTTCAAGAAGCCGCAACTGTTTCGAAAGGTTGCCATGGTTACAAGAGTTAATTAATATTCAAACAGTTTTTTCAACTCCGGGTCTGTGATTCTCTCTTCATAGATATGGTTGAAAACTTCGTTTTGTGCCACGGTGAAATAGTTCTTCCAGTCCCCGACCTTACCTGAGAAAAAGAGAAAGAAGAACGAGAAGGAAAGGGAGGGAGAGCGAGAGTGAGAGAGAAAGAGAGAGAGAGAAGGGGGCGGCGATAGAAAGAGTGAGACTTATTCTATCATGCCCAAAATGCCAACGATCATTGCGGTTCTGCGAGAACGGTGAAGTGAGTTTATCATTCGATGCAGATATCGAACATTTCCACACAAAAACTAATTTCTTTACCTACGTTTTACCCAAGTGCTAATGATAGTAGTAGTTTCCGCATGAATTCCGCATGAAGTAGAAGACTTCACGTTGCTAGAATTTAATAACATGGGAATTTAAGTAGAACTTTGGTACAAAATAAATCTGTCTATGTATTTTAATCATTCTGTTTTTAAAAGGAATGCATATTCACTGAAGATGCATATTATGCAGCAGAATGTTGCCATTAACACAAATCGAACCAATGACATTCCTCATAAACGAGTTACCAATTCGCTTCAAACATGTGATCATCGTATCATTTAAACATAACTCGAATTGAGGCATCTACATATCTACAGGGACCCGTCTTATTAAGAGTTGCAATTGATCTGAATCAATCGATATCTAGTCCATATGCCTATCTCTAGTGTATAGAATTATGATCGATGTCAATCACAAGTCAAGTTGCGATCAGTCGCAATTCTATATCAGGCAGAGCTCTGGTAGAAACTATTCGTCCAGTGACTAATAATGCAGTGTGAGCACTAAAGGGCCTACCTTGGGTAACAACCTCATCGTTTTAGTAAGTCAGATTCAAACAAACATTCTAATAACTATGATATGGGGGGTGGAATATTTCGATCGTTAAAACGAAGGTACAATTTACTAATAGAAACTTGGAGGCATAAGTATCCGACAAGATTAAGTTTGTTTACAGACTGCATTGCCATTGATAGTGACATCATGTGCGTTGGGAGAGTTGGCTTGAAATGTTGTGAAATCGTATTCTATCCAGGCGAAAAGTACATTGTCAATAGGTTTAATAATCCAATGCGTGGTTTTGGAATCTACATTGGGCAACGCAATTGGTTTATGAGTTGGTGCAGTGCATAGGCTCGAAGAACCCTTTCCTCATACCTTTCCGCATGAAGCTCCGATCCTGCCTGGTGTTGTTAAACATCGGGAGCGCGTCGGGGTTAGACTTGGGATTGCTCTTCATGGTGTCGAACGACGAATTCTTGACGATGCTGTCGATGACGTCATCGTCGAAATTCTTCCCTAGGAACTTCGCGACCTTCTCGACGACGGCTTTCAGATTCTATGCGAAGGAAAAATTTGTCTCCTATTATATGGCACGGGGTACTACCCAATTTCTTGATAAAAACATTGCGTGTAATAAATAACGAGTTTATTTCCTGTGTTGCTAGGTCGTCTTTTCATAAAATGTGAGTATGTTTTGTTTTGTTTTGTCCATACAAAATAAATGACATAAAGCCCAAATAATATCAATATTGTCCCATTGTATATGACGGTTGTGTCGCCCTGACTTAGCTATACCTCAAAGGGCGTAGCTGTTCTTGATCAGGGGTCCAGTAACGATGAACTCTTTATCGGCTAAATACACGGTCCATACACATATGTGGTGAGAGCAGAATCTCCCTGGCGCGGGAAGGCTTAAGCGAATGGAATACTAATGGAAATGGAATACATATACATGAAAAAAAAAATGTCTTGTCGATATCACCATGATGATCAGCGCCAGAGTTGGCTTTCAATAAAGGAAAATAATTTTACGAGAAAAGACAAGACAAACAGCGTTTTCCATTTTCTCACTTAAGTTCAGGCGCGTATGCATGGAGGGGGGGGGGGGGGGGGGAGGGAGTTGTGGTTGGGGGGTTCACCGCCCTCCCCCCCCCCCCTTTTCGTTTTTTTGCAGGGTTTAAACCCACCCTTTTGTGGTTCACACCCCCCCCCCCTTTTTTTTTTCTTTATTCATTATTATTATATAAGATTATTATATCTTATTATAAGAGGTCGGTCTGGTAGACGAACGGTACCCTTACCTAATAATGTATGACGCAAGAAATTTTGCAGCGCTGAAAATTTAGCTCGATAAAAAAAAACAGCTCCCCCCCCCCCATTTGGAAAGGGGCACTGGTGAAGTGTCTTGCATACCTGTGTCATTTCTTCGTAAGTGACGAAAAGAACATTTGCATCATGTCGCTTGTTCCACCAGAAGATAGTAAACTCGAACCAAGAACCTCGTGGGGCTGGTGGATAAAGAGAAGGAGAGACAGAGGGGAAAGCCGATAAAGAGACAATGGCACACAAACACATACACACACACCAACACACCAACACACCAACACACACACACACACACACACACAAACAAACACATTTTTTTTTTGTTTTTCCAATGATCTTTATTCTGATTCCATAATAATACAAATTAAATTCATACAATCAGTTTAAATATTAACACAAATTAAACAAAACAATCATGCAAATTATATATATATGCATTTGTAAGTACAAATTAATTACAATAAAATAGCTGAAAATTAAATACAATTACTCAATTGTTATAATCATGTAACGATGTAACATGATGTTACACACATACACACACACACACATATATATATATATAGAGAGAGAGATAGAGAGAGAGAGAGAGATAAAGAGACAGAGACAGAGATAGATAGGGAGAGAGAAAAGCAGGGAGAGAAAGAGCAACAGAGATAGAGATAGAGAGGGTGAGGAGATACAGAGTGAGTGAGTGAGAAAGAGTGAGAGAGAGTGAGAAAGGGGGAGACAGCTTCAAATAAGTGTATGATTGTTCAAATACAGCTATATACTTTTAATCACAAGGATATAGTTTACAGAGCGGGAATGTCCTTAATCTCATCATGAATTGATGTTCTAGCCTTCATAGTGTATTTTTTTTATTCACAATGCTCCTGGCAGACCAGACCCTGTTGATTAGCATGCGCGGAGTACTATGGGCATTGTTGTCTTTTCTTAAACGTTGAAAGTAATATGATCTAAAAAAAAAAAAAAGAATATCAACTTCATGATGTATCACAAAAAAATGCTCCCAGATTTTGTTTAAACGTTCTTTGACTACATGATGGATTGATATCAGCTTGAAAAGAGTAAGTGCTTTATATAATTTTGTGATAAATTTGCATAATTGATTGATTAAAATTACAAATGTACATTTAAAAAAGTAACAAAATAATCTTGTAGGTTATGACACAGGTGTAATGCGTGCCAAATTTTGTTGCAATCGCGCGACCAATGGCCGAGATCTCAAGGGGGGGGGGGGGGGGGGGATGAATCCCCCCCCCCCCCCCCCCGGCCACAGAACAGTAGAAAAGCCCGGTATGGTTAGGGTTAACGACTCCCATTTCCAAACCAACCTATTGGTCGCGCATCTTCTACTGTGTGCCCACCTGCGCGCTGCTTTTGTGGACAGGTGGCCACAATGATTGGGTTTTATGAACGGGGCTTACAATAATTAACCCATTTTAAAGGACCGTTTTTAACGGGTTTCGTAAGGTACGTACTCAAATCTTGACAAAGACCCGTGAAGAAATGCTCCCAAGATGGATACTGTGGGAGGGTTTTCGCGTACAGACAGAAGTTGTAGTTGGAGACGGCTGTGTCCTTGGGATTCCGCGCCATACACACGATCTGGAAACAAACAAACAAACAAGTCATCAAATAGTAGTCTAACCAACAAAGAGATGCAAGAATACATGAAAGGAATAGTCCACCCTTGGATCAATAAAAGCAGAAACTTGAAAGAGACATGTTCGTGAAGGTTTGACGAAAATCCGCCAAAGGAGAAGAAAGTTTTGATCTTTTAAAATGTTTGATTTTGTAATGTCACGTGCTAGGTGCCCTCCCATGTGTTGTGTGGTGTATGATTCCATAAACTCCATAAAAAGTGCTGGTATATAAGTCATGAAAGTTTTACTTACACCAGGGCCCTGTTGCATAAAACTTACCATTGATGGTAACTTTGCTATCAATGGCAACTTCTATATGGAAACCTTGCATTTGATTGGCTGTTGAGTGATGTTACCATGGTTGTTGCCATTGATGGTAGAGTTACCATTAATGGTAAGTTTTATGCAGTGGGATCCTGATCAGATACCTTGTATATTTTGTGCACTAGTTTTGATAGCGCAGAACATTGTCATAGTCAACAATAATGAGGAAGGGAGAGAGAGAGAGAGAGAGATCAAAGTTCACTCTTCTTTGTCTATACTTTGCTCTGGTGCACTAACACAATAAATCAAAATACATTCGTTCATTTGGATGGGAAAGGCCATCGTGAGCATATTATTCTTCGACAGTTGAGCCCTGGGCCCCGTTACATTAAACTTACCATTAGTGGTAACGCTACCATTAATGGTAACTACCATGGTAACATCGCTAGTCAGCCAATGAAGTTCAAGGTTTCCATAGAAATTTTCATTGGAAGCAAGGGACCGTCAATGATAGTTTTTAATGCAATAGGACCCTGGTGTTTTGCGATCTTTACACCTTTAGTTTAAGTAACGAACAAGCCGGAAAAGCATTGTCACGATAGTGATGCTATGATAGTGATTCTATGGGGCGTTGCGTCTTTTGGCACCATGCACAGTGCCATAGTTACCTTTGGTTTCTTCTCGAAAAATGTTCTTGGGAGAAGATGCGGCATGAGGTGTGTCTTCATGAGCCGAGGTGAAGGCATTTTCTCAGCGATCTCGTATATACCTGGTACTGATTCACCCTACCAGGGGAAATAAGAAACGGATGTAGGCACTGCGCATGAACAGACTGTTGTTGGTAGAAAATGTCCTCAGGTTATTGACACTACTTTTATAAAGAGTAAAGTAGAAATTCATGAGATCGTCGACCACATTTCAACTTATTATCATACAGATATGGAAATGGTATTCAGCTCTGAGAAGGTAGTGAAAGAACATTCCACCATGTGCACCTACTTCTATTGTTGTTCCGGGCACACTGTAAAATATCTTTACATCCATCATCCAACACAGCTTCATAAACAAATCCCAGACTGCAGTCTAGTAGTATTTATTCAATGGATTTTTCGACCATGGTGTATCTACGAACTGGTATATTAAGATTCTGATAATGATAATGATAGTAGTAGTGGAGGTAAGGATGATAATAACGATATTAAACATATAATCAACGTTGGTGAAGGTGATGGGATGAACTATCACTTCCGAGGCGATCTGGATGTAGCTATCTTTCCGAAGCGCAGCTGAGGAAAGATAGGGTATACATTCAGATCGCCGAGGAAGTGATAGTTCGTCTCATTGCCTGAAACCAAAAGTTGATTATTTGATTTAAATTCCACATCTAAAACCAACTATCTATACCAAAAATGACAATTTGACGTACAAAAGTAATGTTTACTTCTCTACCTAACCCCGAGTCGCTGCCATGGGGAACACGCGTTAGAATGCGCGTTAATTAGGACGCGCATTAGGACGCGCATTATGACGCGCGTTTGGACGCGTTAATGGGAGCTGATAGTCCGAGTGTAACGCACTTTTATTTCGCGCATACTCAAAAAATTGATCACGCGTTAGGACAGTGAGGAGTGGGGAGATCAGCGAAACCAAAAAGTATTCTCAGGTGATCTGATGGGAAAAATTACGCCTCATCACGTGATCAACTCTTGACCAATCATATAGCAACATTCTTAGTATGTGGAATATAATTATTATTATATTGATAATAGTAGAAATGAATGTAAAGATATTGTTAGGTGAAAGTAACGATAATGATAAACTTCTATAAAAAATAATAATGATGTTGATAATCATATTATTACAATGATGATGAAATGAATCCGAAATTAGCATGTGATAACAGCAGTCTTAAAGTGATACCAGCATCGCACATACATCACATTCATTCAAACTTCTTACCTCTTCGGAGTAGGGGTTCTGCTTTAATTCCAAAAAGGGGACTTGGTGTAGCAGGTGTTTTTCTCTGACCGATGCTATGTCGCCGTCAGCGCGCAGCAGGAGGAGGATCTGCTGCATCCACGTCGTGCCTGAAATAAGATTACAACTCACGGTGGTCATCGTGGTCGTCATCGTCATCATCGACATGATTGATCATGTTTTCGGCGTTATAATGGAGAGTTTAAGATGGATAAGGCGCAGACGTGGACGCGTCCACTCCATATCTAAACGTTGTGAGTCATCACAGCGGATGAGATTTGAGTGGACTAGGGTGGGGTGATCCTGTCGACCTTCTGAAGAACACGTCCACGTCCACGTCGTGTCGCTTTGAAACTCTGATGATCCTCGTCACCATCATAAGCAATAACGTTCGGAGAATGTAGATATTCACGCATGTTAACCAAATCAAAATAAGCTCTGAAGAATGGTAGCCAAATGTCAAATCAGGCTGAATATTTTTTTTTTCAAACCATAGAGCTTTTAATTTAAATCCATTTTCCAATCTATAAACTATGAATTACTGATCGTGTTCTTCGTGTATTACACTTTGTAAATGTCAACTTTAAATGTATCACTAATCTTCTATACAACCTTGAATTGCCCATTATGTACAATGTATTGCGAGTTATATAAATTTGAAATAAAGTTTATCTTGAATCTGAAATCTTGAATGTATCAACTATTCAGTTATGTAATAAGTATCGCACAGGCGTATGTGTGTTGGGGGAGCCCGTGTTCGAGGCTGTGGGGTACATGAATACAGTCGAGTCAGCACACAACAAAGTATGGCAATAAAGGCTAAAACCCCTTCTTTCTTACCCTCTCCTCACCCCGGAGAGGGAAGAGCAGGTAGGAATGGGTGGGGTTACTTTCCCAATTCCCTGTAAATCAAGGTGACCCTTTTTTGTTGCAATTGAAATCTTGTCACAACATTTTGATTATATTGCAGGGCCGTCGCCAGGGGGGGTGCGGAGGGTGCGAACGCACCCCCCTTTAGAACCAAAAAACAAAAAACAAAAACAAAAACAAACAAAAAACAAACAAACAAAAAAACAAAAAAACAAAACCGGAGGGGGGGGGGGGGGTGGGTGGGGGTAGGGATAACTGCATGAAATTGAGTTAATACGTTGTTTTTTTGTGTTTTTGTGGGGTTTTTTTTCATAAAAAGCACCCCCCCCCCTAGAAAAAAGCTGGTGACGGCCCTGTATTGATTTTGTTAGTTTTCGATAATAATGAGAGCAGAACAATAAATAATATCATCGTAATTGTCATGGCTGTGCGGACAATATTTCAGTTTTTCCCACAAAGGTTTGTTTATAAGGCGACGAAATCAAGTGCATTCTCGAGCAACTCTGTAGGAGACCGCTTTGAGCTTTACTCACCGGTCTTCGGATAACTCATAAGAAAGGTGTCCTCATCGCGGACATCGAAGTCTTTGAGGTCGGCCAGATATCTTCGAGGAGAAGTGTTGGGCATGACGATACCATCGACGTAATAGCAGGTCTCCTTGATGAAGTCGTCCATGTTGTCGAAGGGGGTATGTCCTGAAGCACCTGACATCGAACTGTACCATATACACAAAGGCATCAGTAATACAAGTCCCTCTCACTCTCCCTCTCTTCACACTGATATTCACATTTTATCTGTATGCCTTTATTAATACATCTGCAGGTATATTTCCATGTAGGAAGTATCAGCTTCTCTAAGAAACATATAAATAAACGAAATGAATATAAATATTTTTGAAAGCTCCTCTTCACTTAAATAAATTAATATAAAACATGAAAAGGATAGTTTTCACTCGTGAAAAGCTCTCAGGTGACGGGAAGAGAAATCAAACTTAAAGTTCACGAATTTTCAAATCTTACCTGGCATAATTGTTTGCTCTAGACAAGTGGAGGTTCTGTATGAATAGAACAAACAACAACAAGAGGAAAATCGATTATCGTAAGTAGTAGCACTACTATACTCATTTAGGGAGGCATTATAAAAACAACATGCCTATCAGCAATCGAAATAGTCCTTTAATTTCTTTCTTACTAATGGTTGATAACACACATTTACAAGCGATATATTCCGGCAAGAGCTCCATATGCACCCCCCCCCCCCTAAAAATTAAAAAAATAAAAATAAAAGATATATATATATATATACATAATTTTATATATATCATCATAATATACCATAATTAGGAGGGGGAAGTGATAAAAATTAGGTTAAGGGTTAGGGCCTATATTCCCCCTTAAACTTGGCTTTTTTGATAAGTTCATTTTACAGCCACACCAGCATTAGTGACGTTAAAACAAAACTCCATATTCATGTTTAAGTTTATTTCTGTTTACTGGACCTAGGATTAATACTGAGTTCTGAAGGGGGAAGCTTGTGTTTTGAGACATTCCCTGGATCATATTTACATATTATAAAATTTAATAGAGAGAATAAAGTGGACATATATACGAATAATGACCTGATACACTTAGATGTTTTGTAACTTGAAGTTTTCGGGGAAAAAAAAGGAACAACAACTAACGATTGAATTTGTATGGACAGGGTGTGGGGCATGATCAATATACGTTATTTCTGAAATATAAATAATCCGTCTAAATTCATAAGAGAGACGTTGCCCCTACCAATTAAGCAATGATACCACAGCTTAAAAGTGGATTTGTACATCAGCGTGACTTTAGATGGTATACATACCTGAAGACGCAAGCACCAAGCTGTAGGTATTTATGATCTAATATCGTTTAACATTAGCCCATTGATTCTCAACAGACGAACTCGACGATAGATTCACACGAACACACACTGGTGGACTTCTAAGTTAATTCTCTTGAAAGACAAACTCAGTGGTAGATTCCCACGTACTCGGTGATTGCAGGCACTTCTCTTATTGACATTCCGTCAGTGAATGATAGACGAAGCCAATCGAGAAAGTACGAAAGAGTATATATAGGACGACGCAATGTCGTGTACATGGTATTAATATACAGGACACGTACACCATGAACATGATACACTGGTACTATCACTTTCATTGGTTTAATCAGGGAGGTGTTATCCCTGGTTTAATGGCACTATCACGATAACTTCTCCTAAACAATGGTCACTAAGAGCGGGTGCCAGCAGGGTTAGTCAACATTCAGGTATTTTAAGCAAATAATCAACGTCGGTGAAGGTAATGGGACGAAATATCACTTCCGAGGCGATCTGGATGTAGCTATCTTTCCGAAGCTTTTAGCTGAGGAAAGATAGCGTATACATTCAGATCGCCGAGGAAGTGATAGTTCGTCTCATTGCCTGAAACCAAAAGTTGATTATTTGCTTTATATTCCACATCTGATACCAACAATCTATAAAATAAATGACAATTTAACGTACAAAAGCATTCGTGTCGGTGCGGCTACATATTCACTCGACGCTCCGAAACCCGGAAGCAAATTGACTTTGTGCACGTTGCTATATAGACTCTACAAATTCCAACGAACACTATGACATGATGATGCTAATTTGTAAGATTTTGACGGAAAAGCAAGAAGTAATCGAAATTCTCTTACCTGTGCGGTATCGGTGAGAACATAGATCCTCCGAGAATACTCTTAGTAATTCTAATAAATTACAGAAAAGTGAAATTCTAGGTCAATTTTGGTACGAGGTGGTAGAGAATTGCACACTTGCTTTGGTGAAATACTGTGTGGGGGAAATGGAAGGCTTGCACTGCTTTGTACGTACGCGCGCGGCGCAGCGCGCTATTACCAAAAATTTTAATTTCCGCGCGCGCACCGCGGTGTCGTCTGCGCCGATAGTCCGAGCTACGCACTTTTATTTCGCACGTACTCAAAATATTGATCACGCGTTAGGACTGTGAGGAGTGAAGAGATCAGCGAAACCAAAAAGTACTATCACCTACAGTGTAACGAGCTTTTCTGCTCAGGTGATCAGATGGGAAAAACTACGCTTCATCACGTGATCAACTCTTGACCAATCATATAGCAACATTCTTAGTATGTGGAATATAATAAACAATACTGTTAGGAACATGAACCTTCCCCTAACGCGCATAGACATTTTAGAGACAGTTTCGTAGCATAGAGTGTATTTAACGTGTTTTTTGGTATTTGTGTTAAAAGCAGCGATTCCTGCTTATGTGTGTGTAATTAGCCTGCTTAGTACAGTTAGCTGTTATTGTTAGCCAGTGCTCGTGATTACGTGATCAATGCTGATTAGGTGACAGTTTTGTGACGTTACATTTCGCGCCTCTCTCTCTGATTTTGCGCTCGCGGGCGCGCGCGCCGGTATTGCGCGCGCTCAGGTGACCGTGACTCGCTATAAGTAGTGACTGATTTTGGCGGTAAGGTCAGAGTTTAGCCAGATTTCTCAGGGAAAGGATCCACGCCAGTCGGGGTCAGAGAGAGAGACGGAACTTGGACTTAGCATACTTCTGGAAGTTAAGCTGTATGTTCGGCTCGGGAGCCCAGGTGTATTGAAGTCGTGAAAGTGTAACCAGTCAGCTTAGCTAGGAGTTAAATAGGAAAGAAAAACCCGCAATAATCGGTATGTCAGCATTTTTTAGTCTGTAACTTAACTTATCCTTTGTGTGTAAACTTAGAGATTTTCTAGCAGCGTGTTTTCGAGACTTAGAGTCTTGTAAGTTAAAGTTATGTTAAAGTTATGCTGCTGTAATTTATCTTAAGTTTAGCTGGCTTTCTAGGATTTAAAGTGTATGTAACCACGGTCGACTTTAGAGGACTCAGAATTGGTTTAATCTTTATTTTCTATAGAATAAGCTCGGTGTAACTTAGTAGTTTACAGTTTTAAGTCATACGTTTTTTAGACGTTTAAGATCTAATCTTAAACGTCTTAAAACGTATGACTTAAAACCCCAAGATCAGGCCATATGGCACCGATGGGAACTCGCCAAGTCGTGGCTGGGCCACGCAACCAAAACCCCAAGATCAGGCCATATGTTAAGCAGGTGTTTTCATATTTTACATGTCTTTTTTATGATGAAATGTTTAAACTTCATATTTTGTGTCAGGCATTTAGTAGTGTTTATTTTTATTCTCTTTTGTAGAGAATCGGCTTTGTGAATCTACTTATGAGTGCGTGGAGCACAGAAGCGACAGAAGTCGCGCTCAAGGAAATAAAACAAGTCGCATCTACTCGTCGAGTTTTTCTCTGTCTCAACTGGCTAGACTCTCACATAAGGCAGTGGCCTTAACAATACACTGTATTTATAATTAGGCAGTGCCTTCCTCTGAATAACATTAAAAAAAAATCTGGTTTGAGAAAGATGTCAACCGTTTAGCCTTCGCTGCGAGCTCTGAGCTGATCCCATCAGGGATGTGTTATGGAAGGACATGAAGCAACTTTCTTTCTTTGAACCCATGTGCCAAGCCGCTGAAAAGTTATGGTGTTCTCAACAGGTGCTGTTCAGGTGTTTGAACAAGTATGAACATGATTCTGTGGCAACAGCTTCTCAGAGAGAACAAAAGAAATGTACAGTCTCATTTCGCTTGTCCCTTTCTGTTAATGGCATTAATACTTCCATGAGCATAACAGGTATCAGCAAACACAAATAAACAAGTTTTTCAAGTAAAATAGCTCTGCTGCACGCAAACACACTCAAACGCCGTTAATGATAATACACAGCTTAATATATCATTTTGAGAGTGGTTGAATCCCCCAAATGCACAAAATGTCGGAAAGTGAAGAAATTGGTCAATTTTGTAAGTAATACAAATAGCTTATATGTCCGATTTGTAATGATTCCTCAATACTTTTCGAAACAAAAGCAGAGTAAAGGATCTATCATTATCTGCCCTTAACTTCCTTATAGTTTGCAAACGAATTTGTCAAAAACGAAACGTCTACAGACCAATGGGAAGTTAAAAAAATTTCTTTTCAAGCTGACATCAGCTAAATGTCTGCTCGGCACATGGAACATCAAAGCATTGTCATGATTATGGAATTCTTTTGACAAGCATGAGCACGCTTTAGAACCCATACAGATGTTTGAATGTATTATGCTCGAGTTTCTATTCCTTCCTAACACCTCCCTGATCCCATTAAACACACTGTGAATTAGTTTGGGGGTGAGGGAAGGGGAATTTTGATAAAATGGTAGAAAGAATTTCCGGACACGAAATTGAGGTTGTTTCCATGAAAGATTAAACACTAAATAAACGATTTACAAGATATTTGTAAGGAAATATGATATATCATGCAGAATATGTATTCCTCTAAATGCATCACAGTTTTGTCATGCATATTTGGCGGCGCTAGTCACCGGATCGAAGAACCAAACGCGTCAAACATTCTATTGTGCTATAAAAATTAATGAGCGTGACTGGTGCAATGTCGTGTACATGGTATTAATATACAGGACACGTACATCATGAACATGATACACTGGTACTATCACTTTCATTGGTTTAATCGGGGAGGTGTTATCCCTGGTTTAATGGCACTATCACGATAACTTCTCCTAAACAATGGTCACTAAGAGCGGGTGCCAGCAGGGTTAGTCAACATTCAGGTATTTTAAACAATACCGTTAGGAACATGAACCTTCCCCTAACGCGCATAGACATTTTAGAGACAGTTTCGTAGCATAGAGTGTATTTAACGTGTTTTTTGGTATTTGTGTTAAAAGCAGCGATTCCTGCTTACGTGTGTGTAATTAGCCTGCTTAGTGCAGTTAGCTGTAATACACCAGTTCGTAGTTAGCTCTGGAGCAAGTTTGGTCACTATGACCTTTCCCTTTTTCATTAGGATAAGCAGTTGATTAATATATCATTTCAAAAGGAGATGTTACGTAATGTGCTTACCCGACATAGCAATTTGCGATATTCAACCTCTAATAAAGGAACCATCTCAAAACAGGTGACAAGAATAGTAGGCTACAGTCTGTGAACAATTGGGAAAGCTTCTGTTACATTGTCTATTGTAAACTAATTGTTGTCGTTTGGCCTGTTGTCAAATACCCCATGATTGAACACCTTGGTGTTCTTTTATAAATTGGATAACAAGCATATTCTAAAATAATTTATTAATGATGATGCTTATCTCAGTGATTTAAAAACCAACAAGCTGGTTTGGTCACTATGACCTTCATCTGCTCATGCGCAAATTGTAATTACGAACTGGCTTATTGTTAGCCAGTGCTCGTGATTACGTGATCAATGCTAATTAGGTGACAGTTTTGTGACGTTACATTTCGCGCCTCTCTCTCTGACTTCGCGCTCGCGGGCGCGCGCGCCGGTATTGCGCGCGCTCAGGTGACCGTGACTCACTATAAGTAATGACTGATTTTGGCGGTAAGGTCAGAGTTTAGCCAGATTTCTCAGGGAAAGGATCCACGCCAGTCGGGGTCAGAGAGAGAGACGGAACATGGACTTAGCATACTTCTGGAAGTTAAGCTGTATGTTCGGCTCGGGAGCCCAGGTGTATTGAAGTCGTGAAAGTGTAACCAGTCAGCTTAGCTAGGAGTTAAATAGGAAAGAAAAACCCGCAATAATCGGTATGTCAGCATTTTTTAGTCTGTAACTTAACTTATCCTTTGTGTGTAAACTTAGAGATTTTCTAGCAGCGTGTTTTTGAGACTTAGAGTCTTGTAAGTTAAAGTTATGTTAAAGTTATGCTGCTGTAATTTATCTTAAGTTTAGCTGGCTTTCTAGGATTTAAAGTGTATGTAACCACGGTCGACTTTAGAGGACTCAGAATTGGTTTAATCTTTATTTTCTATAGAATTAGCTCGGTGTAACTTAGTAGTTTACAGTTTTAAGTCATACGTTTTTTAGACGTTTAAGGTCTAATCTTAAACGTCTTAAAACGTATGACTTAAAACCCCAAGATCAGGCCATATGGCACCGATGGGAACTCGCCAAGTCGTGGCTGGGCCACGCAACCAAAACCCCAAGATCAGGCCATATGTTAAGCAGGTGTTTTCATATTTTACATGTCTTTTTTATGATGAAATGTTTAAACTTCATATTTTGTGTCAGGCATTTAGTAGTGTTTATTTTTATTCTCTTTTGTAGAGAATCGGCTTTGTGAATCTACTTATGAGTGCGTGGAGCACAGAAGCGACAGAAGTCGCGCTCAAGGAAATAAAACAAGTCGCATCTACTCGTCGAGTTTTTCTCTGTCTCAACTGGCTAGACTCTCACATAAGGCAGTGGCCTTAACAATACACTGTATTTCTAATTAGGCAGTGCCTTCCTCTGAATAACATAAAAAAAAATTTGGTTTGAGAAAGATGTCAACCGTTTCAGCCTTCGCTGCGAGCTCTGAGCTGATCCCATCAGGGATGTGTTATGGAAGGACATGAAGCAACTTTCTTTCTTTGAACCCATGTGCCAAGCCGCTGAAAAGTTATGATGTTCTCAACAGGTGCTGTTCAGGTGTTTGAACAAGTATGAACATGATTCTGTGGCAACAGCTTCTCAGAGAGAACAAAAGAAATGTACAGTCTCATTTCGCTTGTCCCTTTCTGTTAATGGCATTAATACTTCCATGAGCATAACAGGTATCAGCAAACACAAATAAACAAGTTTTTCAAGTAAAATAGCTCTGCTGCACGCAAACACACACAAACGCCGTTAATGATAATACACAGCTTAATATATCATCTTGAGAGTGCTTGAATCCCCGTAATGCACAAAATGTCGGAAAGTGAAGAAATTGGAATATTTTATAAGTAATACAAATAGCTTATATGTCCGATTTGTAATGATTCCTCAATACTTTTCGAAACAAAAGCAGAGTAAAGGATCTGTCATTATCTGCCCTTAACTTCCTTATAGTTTGCAAACGAATTTGTCAAAAACAAAACGTCTACAGACAAATGGGAAGTTAAAGAAATTTCTTTTCATGTTGACATCAGCTAAATGTCTGCTCGGCACATGGAACATCAAAGCATTGTCATGATTATGGAATTCTTTTGACATTCATGAGCACGCTTTAGAACCCATACAGATGATTGAATGTATTATGCTCGAGTTTCTACTCCTTCCTAACACCTCCCTGATCCCATTAAACACACTGTGAATTAGTTTGGGGGTGAGCGAAGGGAAATTTTGATAAAATGGTAGAAAGAATTTCCGGACACGAAATTGAGGTTGTTTCCATGAAAGATTAAACACTAAATAAACGATTTACAAGATATTTGTAAGGAAATATGATATATCATGCAGAATATGTATTCCTCTAAATGCATCACAGTTTTGTCATGCATATTTGGCGGCGCTAGTCACTGGATCAAAGAACCAAACGCGTCAAATATTCTATTGTGCTATAAATGAGCGTGACTGGTGTAGGAATAAATTACTCTTCGTGCCGAATCCAGTTCTATCACCTTCCTTGTAACTCCAAGAGACCCAGTGGGGAATGATTGGCATACGTATTCCAAAGATACCCAAATGACTGTCACCATGGTCACTGCATTTATTTCATACAAAATGATTTGTTTACAAATGTCCACACAAATGACACACATTCATTATCAACAATAGAGAGAGAGAGAGAGAGAGAGAGAGAGAGAAAGAGAGAGAGACGTATGTGCATCCAGGGTGTATGTTTATCGCCGGGATCCACATTACTCGTTAGATACTAGGTGTTGAAGAAAAAACTGTTGACACTTGAACAAATACATGTAATTGAAAATAAGTCCCGACTTGAATCAAGCTAAGCGTTACACATCGTAAAATCAACGGATGTCAACATTTGTAGAACCTTTCGTGACATTTTATCATTAT
This sequence comes from Arbacia lixula, assembly GCA_963669155.1. NCBI lineage: Eukaryota > Metazoa > Echinodermata > Echinoidea > Arbacioida > Arbaciidae > Arbacia > Arbacia lixula. Next base: position 1,597,598 of record OZ022578.1, on the reverse strand, counting down.
TTTATTAATAATCCTTTGAAAATTTATTGAGATTTTCACTTTTGGACAAATTTTGACCTCTAAATGTGTGTGCAGGGATCAGAAAATCAATTTAGACCGCGGCAAAACCCATTGTGAATCACACCTGTACATCCACTAACAACTGACAAGTGTGTGTCATTAATAATGCATGATGTTTCTGGCAGAAGAGATCTTATGGTTTCTTTGCTTCGTCTGTGTATAGGCAATTCAATTTATCCTGGGTGTGAACTGCTTCTATTAGCATTCTATTTCTGGCATTTTCCCCGAGAAATAAAGTAATAAATAAGAACTTAAGTAGAGTATACCATTCTATCGAGCACAGAAGGGGGTATATGGGGTATACCACATTACTAATGCTTGCATACAGTTAACCCATGTGTTCATGTACTTTTTTCTCGGGCATATTGTACAAACTGTGACCTTGATTTCAAAACAATGAACCTAATTTGCAACTCCTTCTTACTTAAGTAGTTTAAACGTGTACTTGAGTTATGATTTATGGGGAGTGTGTCAGGAAAGGTATTTCATAAACACTAATGGTTATAACTAAATTACTGTACATACACGAATCGTTTTCAACCAATCACAATTTGACTAGCGCAGCAGTCATAGTTCAACCATTTAATCTTTGAAATAAATATCATAAGCATGAATTAAAATCCACATTGTTCTTCTGACATAAAGCTACCGACCTGCTTCTGTTGATTTTGTTTGTATGTGTGGATTTAAATGAACTTGTTATGATGGTTTTCTTTCTTTTTGTGTGTGTTTCGATACGAGTTTGGTCGGTGCCTTATTTAGACCAACACCCTCCGTCCTGTCATCGCTTAAGTATCCCGTCACGATGACATCGATCGGTAGAGGCGTAGAATTACTCCTTCCCGACCCGGCCATCTCATCTTGCCATTGGTGAAAATTTGACTTTCTCTCGGAAGGTTTGGGGCGTCATGGCTTGATATGCTAGTTTCTATCCTCTAAAAATAATCTAAAAATACAGATGTTGAGACGAGGAAGAGAAAATGTGGAAATCGAGACGAAGACGTCATCACTGCCTGACTTGAGTCGACATAACCGAGCCATGGGTCATGTTTCTAAACCGAGACCACTTATTTCCAGCCGCCTGGACCTGTCAGGCTGGTCGGGCGGGTTTCTCGGCGGAGAAACGATACCAACACCAAGTTCAGCTCTAGTAATGTGCAAGGGCAGTGCGTTTTCGGCTCAAGTGTCCATTCACGAGTATCGCATCGCCCATCACCGCATAATGCTGCGATCGTCGACTGGCTATGGACATATTCTGACATAGCTTACATCTGGCGATATGGCAGGACTGGGGCCCAGATAGCTAGCACTAGTCCTTGACTTGGAAATATAAGACAACTAGAGCTGAGGTTAGTTGCCATCTATTTGTGAAAAAACGCCCAAGGCTTTTGCACTGTCATGTCTTAATCACGTGACTACGGCAGATGGTTCTGATCTATCATACACAACCAGGCGATTGTCTCAGATCGGTTACTATTGTAATGCTCCAAAATGAACATGGCTCATAAAAAAGTATATGGAGGCACAAAACAACAATAAGGAAGGTAACCATTTTAACTCTATATTTGCCATGCAAATTGACGAGCATCTGTGCCAAACTTATTAATTATATTTCTACAAGGTGAATCTATGAATGAGTGAATGAATTAATAACTTGTTTGCAGCATCAGAGTTTCTTTAAATAACAAAGTGTTAAGAAAGGATTAACAGTTATACAGGTACCGTTCAGATACAGCCAATTTGGTATATTCTGTTAGAGACCAACCTGCAAACAGAGGGAAGGTACTCGCATTGAAGAGGAGGATATTAGCCAATGGGCTGATGCATAACTGAATAAAACAGGTTTCAAATCAATAAGAAATATAAGTCTCAACAAACTTTCCAAACTCCTTTTTGAGGAGTTTATTTGATACATTTTATGGCACAAGAAGAATTAAAGGGGAATTCCGTTCAGATGATTGCTTGGGCTTGGGCTTTGTTGGTAAATTAATCATTTTTTTTCTTGGATGTGCATTATTTCTGCGTGTTTCATCCAGAAAATAGTGTGTGACTCAAGACGCCTTGAAAACACTCGCCTTACAGTTGTTTTGGGGTGAGAATCCTGTCGCCCCCTAACGATCAAAATCGGTTGGCGTATATATGTACTTTTGGCAATAAAAGACGATCTCTACTAGCGACAACGAAAAGTGTGTGCTTAAAATCGACCTCGATCGAGTGGATACGTTTTTTTTTTTACTTTCTTTAGATTCACCTACAGCTTCTTCTTTTTTTTTTACTTTTCTTTGTCTTCTGAAAATGATCTGCTCCTTTATCTGCTCTTTGCCATTCTTCATCCTCTCCTCATTCCATATGACCGAAAAAAATATGACCGTTTATGATTGACTTTCTTTGACTTTCTTTCTTTGCCAGTATTTTCATCTTTCATCTTCCTTCTTCTTATGTGCCCATTTCTTCTTCTGCTCGTCTTCTTGTCCTTCTTTTTACTATGCCGATGGGGGAGATGATGGTGTACAGTGCCAGGAAAATATCGTCGCCTTACCCCCCCCCCCCCCGCCCCTCCACCCTTTCCCCCGTGTATATACACTCGTGCCCACACGCCCCGATTATCCAACATAGTCATCAAACTATGCATCTAACCACTTCAAGTGATAATTAGATTATCGCTCTATCAACCCTCTTAACTGCTCCTTGGAGAATATGCCTCAAGTCTTCCGTGCGGCATTTCCAGCCGGAACTGACGGAACGTAGACACAACTGTCCAAAGCGGGTGAGGGGGGGCACCCGTACCAACGTATGTATTACCTCCTTTATTTTATGGGTATTACGTGTAAATTAAATTAAGTAGGGCATGTAGGGGTTTCAAGGGAGTTAAGGGAACGTAAAACCGAAATATTTAGATCTCGGCCTGTTCAAGGAAGCCGAACACTGCTTAAAGGGTTACTAAATTATAACAATAAGTTCCCACTAATCTATGTAAAATTATCCACTAAAAACGAATTTCACATTCGTTTGCCGCAATAAAGTCTCATTTTGACGAAAATTTGAAGAAAAAAAAACACCTCCAAGTGACGTCAGAGGAGTCAAATGCCATAAAAGACTCCGCTGTTAAACTTAGATTATACGGAAGTCAACAATAGACCATTTTCGTAATGTATTTACAACTTTCCCCCTAACTGCGTAGTAACGCGTTATTGCATCCACCTGTATCTTGTCATTCAGCTTCGATGGATGGAACGCACTTTGAATCTATTAGTTGTTGCTACTCAGACAAACCTCGGACAAGCTTTGGGGCTCCCATTGGTAACGTATTGTTTGAATTTCGTGAATAAAACATTTTATTTACGCCGTTGGCATTTATGGCATTTTGACTTCTCATACGTCACTGGAGGCGTGCGTTTTTTCAAATTTTCGTCAAAATGAGACTTTATTGCGGCAAACAAATGTTAAATTCGTTTTTAGTGGATAATTTTACATAGATTAGTAGGAACTTGTTTTTCTAATTTAGTAACCCTTTAACTCTTTGTTTGCGAGGTGAATATTCCCAAATAATACACACAAATCCATTAAGCAGAATTGTGTCAGCCACAGACAGGTTTAAACATGGACCAACCTAAATACATCTTGGTGCGATTGTGCGTCCATGAAAAAGATGGTTTCCTAAAATATGCTGTCATCATTTCATTGTCTTATAAACTCACTCACTTTAATTATCATAGACAAAATCAACCATTGCTTCAGTATTTAGTCAAGCGTATAGATTTTCGATGACTCATGAAGTCAACCTCAAATAAGTTACCCTTTTTTTTCAAGAAAGACACTGCTTGTGACATTTCCAGTGACAGGGAATGTACATGGGTCCACTATTTTAAAGGGCGTATAATGTACTGGGAAGGCAAAAAAGCCTTCAAAAGGTAATTGTTAGCAATCTTCTTGCCAATGGTCTTAAATTCATGTATTGTACATTTTAGAAGCTTGCTGAAAGTTATTTGCCCTCAAATGATCCACATATGGAGTAATTAATGATTAATGATTAAATCTTCAAAATGTTCGGCCCGAACATTTTGAGGCTTTTTGATTTCATCACTCATTACTCAAAATGTAGATCATTTGAGGGCAAATAACTTTCAGCAAGCTTCTAAAATGGACAATACATGAATTTAAAACCATTGGCAAGAAGATTGCTAACAATTACATTTTGAAGGCTTTTTTGCCTTCCCAGCACAGTATATGCCCTTTAAACTCATTTATTTTCTCGCCGTGCAAACCTTCTATAATCAGGTGTGCACAGATTCTAGCAAAGTAATCCTTTATCTTTCAATAATGTACGTCAATTTTTCTCTCTGATTGTTTAGATAAAAGAAATTATCAGTTAATCATAATTTATGCTTGTTGACGTCTTGGATAACAAAGAGAGGGAATGAAGGAGAGAACGAGCGAAAACGAGAGACAGAGAGAGAGGGAGAGAGACAGAAAGAAAAAAGAGAGACAGATAGAGTGGTGAGAGAGAGAGAGAGAGAGAGAGGGGGGGGGGGTGGGAGAAAGTGAGAGAGGGATACAGAGAGAGGAGGAAGGAAGAGCTAGAGAGATATAGAGAGATGCATATCAATTATTTCATGTGTATATACATCAATCCACTTCGAAAAACCATGGACACAAACACCGGGTGTGACCAGGGAGGTGTTAGGAAGGAGTAGAAACTCGAGCATAATACATTCAAACATCTGTATGGGTTCTAAAGCGTGCTCATGAATGTCAAAAGCATTCCATAATCATGCCAACGCTTTGATGTTCCATGTGCCGAGCCGACATTTAGCTGTTGTCAACTTGAAAAGAATTTTCTTTAATTTCCCATTTGTCTGTAGACGTTTTGTTTTTGAAAAATTTGTTTGCACACTATAAGCAGGGATGTGTTAGGAAGGAGGGACAACTCAACCATAATATATTCAAACATCTGTATGGATACTAAAGCGTGCTAATGAATGTCAAAAGCATTCCACAATCACTGCAATGCTTTGAAGTCCCATGCGCGGCACCGTCATTTTGCTATCGTCAACTTGGAAAGCAGTATCTTTAATTGCCTGTTTTGTTTCTCGAAGCTGTGTTTCTTATCACATTTTTTTATAATTTTCAAGAAAGTTAAGGGGCAATACCTCTAAAGATCCTGTATTCGTTTTTCTTCTAAATAATTGTTGAATGATGCACAAACGGAGATATAAGATAATATTCTTACTTACATAATTAACAAATTTCTTCACTTTCCGGAGATTTCCGGAAATGTCGGATTCAATCATCAAAATCATATATTAAGCTGCTTACTTTCATTAACAGAGTTTGCGTGAATTTGCGTGCAAATGAGATATTTTACTTTAAAAAACTGTTTATTTTTGTTCGCTGATATCTCTTTTCCTCACAAAAGTATTGATGCAATCCAACAGAAGTGGACAAGCGAAATAAGACTCTACATTTCTTTTGTTCTCTCTGAGAAACCGTTGCTAGGCAATCGTGTTCGTTATTGTTAAAACACGTGAAAAGCACATGCTGAGACCACGCAATTTTTCGGCGGTGCCACGCATGGGCTCAAAGAAAGAATGTTGTTTCATATCCTTTCCTAACACATCCCTGCTATAAGGAAGTTAACGGCAGATAATGACAGATCCTTTACTCTGCTTTTGTTTCGAAGAGGAATCATTAAAAATCGGACATATAAGCTATTTGTATTACTTACAAAATTGACCAATTTCTTCACTTGAATTTGAATTGAATTTGAATTTGAATTTGAATTTTATTTCCACATATAAACATAAACATACAACGTACAAATACATGAAATGATTCGTTCACATGCATATACAGATAAATGAATAAAGAGGGACATTAACAAGGTAAATACAATGCATGTAGAAAACAAACATTAGATGACTGCTTGTACAGTTCGATAACAGAAAATTTATAACATATAACAATGTGGGGGGAGCCTATAAAAAAAGCGAAGCTTGTAGGGTTATAGGCTCCCCGTTACAATATATGAGATTATTCAAAGATTTATACATTTCTTAAATCAAAGTGCCGTAAAGGAAGGGGGGGGGGGGGAGTTAAAGGTGAAGGGCATACGTATGTAGGAGAAAATAATCTAAGTATCGGGAGGTGTGCGATATGCGTCGATTAGGCTGCGCTTTAACCTGCGCTTGAATGAATAGATGGAACTTACGGATGACTGCAGTTCACTGCTCAGTGAGTTCCACAGTTGCGGTCCTTGATATATAAAAATGTTCTCTGGCGACATAATGTCCGGGTCAGTGGGAGATGATAAATTTATAAGGCTTGATTGTCTTGTGGGATAATTGTGTACGTCTCGGTTTCTGCGAAATAAATCAAGGATGTTTTGAGGTAATGTTTCTTGTGCTAGCTGGTACATGAACGAACTTAGACTTAAATTGTAGAGATCGTGATATTTTAGGACTCGGTTTTGGTAAAATAAATTGTTTGTATGTTCTCGGTAGCCTGTACCACTTATTATTCTCATTGCTCTTTTTTTGTAGTAATACTATCTTATTTGTTTGTAACGTGAAACAATTGCCCCATGCCAGAATACAAAAATTCAAGTGTGAAAGCACCAAAGCGGAATAGAGGCATACAAGTGCGTGTTGAGGGAGAAAGTGTTTGAGTTTGTTGATAATTCCGATGTTACGTGAGACTTTCTTGCATAACTCATTAACATGGAGTTTCCAAGTGAGGGAATCGTCAACGTATACCCCCAGGAATTTAGTGGATTGTACTCTTTGTAAAGTAGTAGTGTTGAATAGAATGGGGTTTGGGAGAAGTGAGAAAGTTTTGCTGAATAGCATGTAATTCGTTTTGTCAAGGCTTAGAGAAAGTCTATTTGCATGTATCCAGCTGTTGACGTTTTTTAGTTCCTTATTCATAACATTGACAAGTGTATCGGGGTTTGAATGTGAGAAGAATATATTGGAGTCGTCTGCGAATAATATGAATGATAATGATTTGGAAGATTTGCATATGTCGTTTATGTACAAAATGAATAGTAAGGGACCTAGAATTGAGCCCTGGGGGACGCCGCATGAAACAGTCCTCATTTCAGATTCACAGTGTTTTGTTACTACATATTGTTTCCTGTTGTCTAGGTAACACTCCGACATCTTGTGCATTTGGGGGATTCAACCACTCTTAAAATGATATATCAAGCTGTGTATTATAATTAACGGCGTTTGTGTGTGTTTGCGTGCAGCAGAGATATTTTACTTGAAAAACTTGTTTATTTGTGTTTGCTGATACCTGTTATGCTCATGGAAGTATTAATGCCATTAACAGAAAGGGACAAGCGAAATGAGTCTGTACATTTCTTTTGTTCTCTCTGAGAAGCTGTTGCCACACAATCATGTTCATAATTGTTCAAACACCTGAACAGCACCTGTTGATGACAGATAAGTTTTCAGCGGCTTGGCACATGGGTTCAAAGAAAGAAAGTTGCTTCATATCCTTCCATAACCCATCCCTGGTGTGACGTCTCTCTCCCTTCTACCTGTGCTTTCTTTCACCTGTTGCGATCAAACTGTACATCAATCAGATCAGTGATTCGCGGTTCGAATAAGAACAAAACTATTTAAATCTCCTGCTAATACTCACCAATTTTAATGGATTTAAAATGGACTAGTGTGGCAAGAAGCGACGTCACACGCCCCATGGTTCACAAAGGTGTATTTTCCATTTGTATCAACATCAAACATTAGAAGATCAAAATAATATGGTGATCTGTTAATGACAGTGTCGTGATTGGTCACTATAGTAACAAGAAATAGAGATAGCCAACATGCGTGCATGGTATTTAATAATTTGCCCAACGTTTCTGTAATTATTTCATTATTAGTTGTCCTGAGTATGATATCAATATTAATCATAATTTCCTATTCAACCATCACTTGACACCATTCAATGTTACCCGCGAAATGTGAGTGATAAATTGGCATTATAGTTGTTACAATTTCATGTATTTTGCCTTTTGCCTTTGTGTTTGATATAACCCATAGTATACTTTTTTATATTTACAAGGAGAGAACGTTCAATGCGGTGTTGGTTCTGACGTCATTAGTGCAGGGGTCATGGTTCCAAAACACCACGACATGAGCAGAACAAAGAAGGAAAATTCGAGAAAGGAACACGAAATAACAAGAAGTAAAAACCCAGCCATTCAAAAACAACACGGGCTAGATATTCTCTACGCGTCATTTTTTTTTTTTTTTGTCAGTTTTTATTTCAAGAGGTCAGTTCACGCGGGTCACATTTCGCCCCTGTGGTTATAGCTCCCGCTGCGTTGGCAGCGAGACAGGCCCCTCTGACTCATCTCGAACCTTGTACGTGCTCTTTCGACGCCCCGCATAGTTTCGCCGCACGTCATGGCTGAAGTATTCCAATTTCAGCGCAAAATTGAGAAGGAGCACAGCTGGAAGTGCATAGACTAATGTATGAAATATGGCCACCTCTAAGACGGGAGTTCAAAGCAACAAAATATAACATACAGTGTGCGTTGAAGTATGTAAATGTGGAGGTGGTTTATTAAAACTCTATACAAATTCCGATACGAAACCTAGCTAGACACAGAAACAACTGGATGTATTGTCGATGTCATGAAAAGGATTATGATGACGATAAAAAGAGGACAGATATAATGCTAACAAAAATGACACGTAAAATATAAAAAAAAGGCAAACATATATGCACATATGACTTAAACAAAAGAGCAAATAGTACGGGGGAGGGGGGGGGGGGGAGAGATAAAATTACAAATCGCAATCACTCCCGGCCCTAGCTTTTTCAATATTTCTCTCAGAGTAACACAGTTACTACAGTATATAGCCTACTGCTAACAGTAGGATCCCTTCTTCCAGCCAATCAGCCATCATGGCCACGCTTTCGGGTGATGTGACGGAATCTATTTTCGTTTTTACCTTGAACGAGAAAACAATTACAGGTAGGTTGTGCTTGTATAAGTACGGCAACGATTCGACGCGATGCATCGCGGAATCTATTTTCGTTTTTACCTTGAACGAGAAAACAATTACAGGTAGGTTGTGCTTGTATAAGTACGGCATTTTTTCTCGCGGAATCTATTTTCGTTTTTACCTTGAACGAGAAAACAATTACAGGTAGGTTGTGCTTGTATAAGTACGGCAACGATTCGACGCGATGCATCGCGGAATCTATTTTCGTTTTTACCTTGAACGAGAAAACAATTACAGGTAGGTTGTGCTTGTATAAGTACGGCATTTTTTCTCGCGGAATCTATTTTCGTTTTTACCTTGAACGAGAAAACAATTACAGGTAGGTTGCGCTTGTATAAGTACGGCAACGATTCGACGCGATGCATCGCGGAATCTATTTTCGTTTTTACCTTGAACGAGAAAACAATTACAGGTAGGTTGTGCTTGTATAAGTACGGCAACGATTCGACGCGATGCATCGCGGAATCTATTTTCGTTTTTACCTTGAACGAGAAAACAATTACAGGTAGGTTGTGCTTGTATAAGTACGGCAACGATTCGACGCGATGCCAACCTTTAAGTTACCCGTTGATCGACAACGAAAAACGAACCCTCAATTTACTCTCGCATCCGTCAAAACCCGCATCATATATATATATATATACACAGACATTGGATCTAAGAGGTCCATGTTTGTACGCGGGGAGGGTAATGCAGATGACACCTCAAAACCTTTGACTAGTGCTTACAGTTTCACTGTGTGTATACGTAACAGATGTCTGTAGAAATTTGATCTACTCCGGTGTATCATATAATTTCCATCGAGTCTACGAGCACTACCTTGAAACAACTCTTAAAAGACTAATATAACTTAAACCCACACTACTAAGCATTAAAGCTGGTGCTCATTGGGCGAAATGGTGATTAAACCAACTAGGAGTAAAATGAATGAGTGACTCCCTAGAGATAATTTGTTATTTATTCGTGAACAATCCATCAGTGTATCACTCGGGCATCATTTGAGCTCCTAGCGGCAATGCTTTAAGGTTTACGTTTTTATTTTAATTTTCATTTACACTTGAACCTGCGACTATTACCTTGAACAAAAAGGAACGGTTCCTTAAAATCGACATCTTTTACGAAAATGGTGATAGACATCATCCTATGGGAAGGTTAATTGCCACCAAGTGATGCTATTCGTGCATCCTTGCGCTTCCTTCGTTTCCATGGCAACCCGGGTATTGATATAATCTCCAGTTTCAGTGATACCTCAGCTACTGTCAGCTGCATTAAGGTTAGAATTAGTTTATTTTATGACCTGACGGTTGGGGGGGGGGGGGGGGGGTGTCGGAGCTTATGTTTTATCACACTGTGTCCGGATAAAAATATATATATATACATGTACATCATCCGTAACCATGGTGATAAACATGTTCCGGTTTCGAAATCATTTGAAGTATTCTTTCCTTCATGTGCAGACATTTAGTGTTCTCAAACAGTAATAAAAAACACCTCAAACGAGATCCAACTACTTAAAATCTAAAACCCATGACATGTATACCTTGTGACATACACATCTACGGGTACACGTACCAGGTCATTAAATTAAATAAAGTCATTAAATAAAAGTTCTCAAGTTTCAAGACACCCTGCATTCTCCATTTCTGTCAAATAGTAATCAGCTGTCACAACATGCATGACAAGGGTTTTATCACGAATTCCCTCGTACCGTTTGGAAAATATGATTTGTGCGTTTCACACTATAAAACGTTGGAATCGACAAAAATAGCGATTACGTTCGAAAAACAACTTTATTCTAAGAAAAAGGTCGATGCTCTGGTAGGTACGTGAGTGGGAATGAAAGGGTTGAATTAAGGAAGCAATGTGGTCGGGAAGGTTACCTTTTGGTTGGCATTACCACAGGTTTGCTTCCAACAAACGATATTTTAAAAAATAGACTCTGATTGACGGGTATGATGTTGCAATGGGAACACTCGCGCTGCTCATCTTACACGAGTAACTTGCTTTAACCTATAAAGGGGAATTCCGCCCTAAATTAAGGTGGTTTTAATAAAAACAAAAACATGAAAGAAACATTTGTGAAGGTTTGACGAAAGTTATGATCTTTCACAATGTTCATTTTGTGACGTCACGTGCGAGGTGCTCTCCCATATGTCGTGTGCTGTATGATTCCATAAACTGCTCTTTTTCTGTTTTTTGATGAAGGATTTTTATTTCCATAGAGGTATGTGTGTAAAAATGATAATTCAAATGCACAGGTTAAATAATGCATGCTTTTGAGAAAAACGTTGTTCACAACATAATGGGTGAGCATCTCGCACGTGATCTCAAAGAACCTTTTTTTTTTTAAATGACCTTTGGCGGATTTTCATCAAACCTTCACTATGTTTCTTTCATGTTTCTGCTTTTATCAACTTATTAAGTATCAGTAACTTAATTGCAGGGTGGACATTCCCTTGAAGCGCTATTGATGCAATTTTTGGAGAAATAGACGCTAATCCTATAAAGCAACATATCGTTTGGTACAAAAGCTTGATTATAGTCCTGATCAGGCGAATGTGTTTTGGAATACTGTAATAGGCCTACTATGTGTTGATATTTGATTTCATTTTATACTCATAGACTACATAAACAAATGTGTACAAACGCACATGCACACACATACACAATCTCTCTCTCTCTCTCTCACACACACACACACACACACACACACACACCTACACACACACACACACACACACACACACACACACACACACACACACACACCACACTCACACCATGCACACAGTCACCGTCACTACATACATAGCAAGCCCACGCGTAGTACTCTATGCGCACTAACTCCACTCCCAGCAAAACTCTTAATGGCTGCCACGTTACTTTACACGTTCCTGGAACTACCTTCACAAACAAAATCAATGAGAAAAAAAAAGACATTCATAGAGAAATAAAATGGCAAGGTCTACCAATTTTATTTAGCTCTGATAAGAGCTAAGTTGCACTGAGTACATGTCAAAACATATACGTAAATACGGATATACATGTATATATCTCGAGTGATTTCATCCCGAGGCTCTGGGACAAACAGTAACGATCAACTTCACCCAATAATGTAAGTACTGTAGCTAGACTGTAATTAAACAATTGTAATGGCTAACCTTGAAGAAGTAATCCCTTAACCCTAATACCCCCTGCCGAAGTTTTGTCGGTACTTCCTAACGCCTCAATATTTCGAAACGAAATTTCTTGACTTTTTTCTCTGATCCTTCCCGCACATTTTGATACAAAATTTATGGCGATCGGACCTACCGTGCGGGTGTCAGATTACGTTTACCGAACACATGTCACTGAAATTTCGCTATTTCTCTATATGACTGTGTATAACCCTATGAATAAAATCAGGAGCTTTTCCAATTTATGTAAATACTTTTCTAATAAGTGTTATCATTGTTTCAAATAGTGTAAATAATTACCACACACACACACACAAATGTATTTTTGAGCAATATAAAAATGAAATGTGGTTGTAATTTTGTCAAATAGCAAAAGCCGCTTGACAAAAACAAAGAAATACATAAGAAAATTGAAAAACAATAAAATACATAAGTGCAATTTAAAACCATGCTGGTAGGGATTACAGCATCCTGGAACCTACGGGAGGATTTTCATGCACTCTATGATGACAGGAAGGGCAACCTCCTGTGAGACAGCAACTGTAGGAGCAGCAACTGATGTGGCTGGTAGACGATTCCAGATGCAAATAGTCCGTCGATAATACAAACATTTGTATGCATCAATCGTTGCTTCAGGTACATACAGTTTGAGCAAATTATCTCCTTTCTTGATGTATGTTGCAACTTACAAGAAGATAAGATACGAGAATCAGAGAGAAAGAGAGAAAGACCTTGTGCAGTTCCAATACCAATGAGGTCAAATACAAACTATAATTAGTCTACATTCAGACTTTATGTCATGCAGTATGAAGATGACTGAAATACTAACTAAATTGCAGGCACAGACTCAAAACATTGATGTTGGCCCTGTTGCATAAAACTTACCACTGATAGCAACTTTGCTCCCAATGGCAACTTCTATGGGATCTTTGAATTTGATTGGCTATCAAACGATGTTACAATGGTAGTTACCATTGATGGCAGAGTTGTCACCCATGGTTAGTTTTATGCAACGGGGTCCTGGGAGATAAGACTACCGCCTGACTTGCAAGTTGTACGGACATAATGATAGTTAGTCTAGGAAGCCTCAGACTCATAGAGTTTGGCTTACCGACTGTCAGACAAGCGTTTGGGCCTGCAAACGATAGGCAAGCAGGGGGGTGTTTCACCAAGCTGTTCATAAGTTACGAACGACTTTACGAAAGACTGGTGATCCCTTCTTGTGCTAAATCATATTCTCAATGAACATAGTGTGGTATTGCATTTAGCACAAGGGATCACCAGTCGTTCGTAAAATCGTTCGTAACTTACGAACAGGTTGGTGAAACACGCCCAGGGCCCTGTTGCATATATAGGTTTTCAATTATTGTAACTTACCATCAATGGTAACTATCATGGCAACAGATACAATAATGAGAGCTCATTGGTTGTTGTCATGATAGTTACCATTGATTGTAAGTTACAACAATTGAAAGTCTATATGCCCAGAGGCATAAAAAATTGTTTAGGCAAGATTAGAATGACAATGAACTCCTTCAGTCCTTCAGTTTGTGAGAGAATACTGCTCCGATATGATTTATGCGTTCTTTGATTACACAAAAGAAGTACACTGGTGCTGAAAGAGTTAATGCCCTGACTGTGTGAGTTGTCATCACTACATTGCTCTTTATTAGAGAAATACAGTCATCTTAAAAAGCCTCACATGCATATACAACATTTTACTGTTTGGTCCGTTTAATCTTGTATTCAAAGATACATGAAGGCTTTTCACCTTGGAAGAACTTGACAGAGATGTACAATGATTTCATACAGAAATACACACATCAACTAAAATTGTTTGATGCAAGTAGATGTATGTTTAGTTGATGATCATAAACAATTCATGTACAAGCACACAAGAGAAAAAGCAGGTGCAGAAAATGATCTTCAATTTGCATAAATATTTCTATAGTCCAGAGGAAAAAATTATAAAGTACCATGTTTTGCAAAAATATACGTTTTACATGAGCTGTATAATCATTATTTACACATACATACTGAATGGTGCAGGATTTAGCTATACATGTCTTGAATGAGACAATCATCTGTTGACCATTAAATTCTGTGACCAAAAATATACAGAAATAAACAGGTGCATAAATGTTCACAAAATACAGAATTAAAAACATTGGCCTACATCTTTCAATTATTTAGGCCTGCAACTTCATTTCATTTGTCATCAATTACAAATATTTGATTTGTTTGTTGGGTACAATCAAATTACAATTTCAAAGCTGTTTTTGTGAAGCCATCACCCTCACAAACAACTCACCCATATTTTATACAGACTTTTATACAACTTCAAAGTTTCAATGTTTTTTTTGGGGAAAAGTAAAGTCTCATTGCACTTACTGCAACGCTTTACAGAACAAGACAATAGATGGCGCTATTCTATGAACTTCATAGGGACTCTTTAGATTTAGCATTCATTTGATTGTGAGCTCTCGGTTCCAAGCAAAAGTCCCAGCCCTCAAAAACCCTACCTGCTATTATGTCAATTTCTGCATGAAGCAAGTGGTAGATAAATGTGAATAACAGAGCTGTAATGTAAGAGCATTTTATATGCTACTACGTAAAGAACAAGTTACATTGCAAAGTTGTAAATAAGGCAACTCAGATATTGAGTTTAAAGGGTTACAAAATAAGAAAAATAAGTTCCTAGTAATCTATGTAAAATTATCCACTAAAAACAAATTTCACATTCGTTTGCCGCAATTAAGTCTCATTTTGACAAAAATTTGAGAATTTGAAAATGCCATAAATGCCAACGGTGTAAATAAAATGTTTTATTCACGCAATTCAAACAATACGTTACCAATGGGAACCCCAAAGCTTGTCCGAAGTTTATCTGAGTAGCAACAACTAATAGATTCAAAGGTGCATTCCATCCATTGAATCTGAATGGCAAGATACAAGTGAATGCAATAACGGGTTACTACGCAGTTAGGAGGAAAGTTGTGAATACATTACAAAAATTTTCTATTGTTGACTTCTGTACAATCTATGGAATTTTGACTTCTCATACGTTACTGGAGGCGTGCGGTTTTTTTTCAAATTTTCATCAAAATGAGACTTTATTGCAGCAAACGAATGTGAAATTCGTTTTTAGTGGATGATTTTACATAGATTAGTGGGAACTTATTTTTCTAATTTAGTAACCCTTTAAGATAACTTTCAGGCTGTTGGGCAGTTCTAATCCGAATCCTTCAGTATACAGGCCTGGCTGTACAGTAGTAGATGGATCATTCTCTATTTCTGTTCCACAGTCTGAGAAAAGGGAAGAATTATGACAAATCTTGGCTGGAAGTGAAGCTACATTATTTCCAGCTCCTGAAGACATTTTAAGTAGAAAATGTAATTGAACATTAAAGGTAGCCCATCCCTTTGCAGACCTAATTATCAAAGGTCCCTGGCTTTGTCATCATTTGAAAGAGAGTGGCTAGATAACCTTTCCCTGGAATCGACAAAGTGTAATATTCAGTTTGAGGAAATAATCTTCAATAATTGATCAAGCTTTCTTTTTCTGTACCACGCAAATAGTCAAATCTCAGTGAAAACTAGTCAGATTTTCATTTATTCTACGGGACTTATAGCACCCCTGACCTTAAAATTTCACAGTTGGTTTCCCAAAGATATGTGCTAAATATGTGCAAACTTCAAGGAAGTTTGCAGATGTTTGTAAAAGGGACAGGCATCTTTAACATGCTGTTGAGACAAAAAAGTCAACTATGTTGCCACACATCTCCTTTTATATGATATCCTCTCAAATCATTGACAAGTGAGTTGACAGATGTTCTCATACTCCTACTACCTTACTGTTATTAGTGCTTTGACATCATACAAAATTCTATCCACAAATTCATCAATTTTGCCACAGATCCTCTTAATAGTGCCCATTTCTAAATAAACCTATAACATATAACAATTTGCTATCAAATAAACGGTAAACAAATCTATATAAATTTTGCAGCATATCCTCTAAATACCAGTAATTCCATACCATATTTCAGATTATATGACACATAGATAGATCCCTGTCATTTGATTGGTTGTTTGATATCGATCATTCAGTTCATTTACAATGACATCATCAACTGTGCGATTTTAGATCCATTCATCATGCAATTTTAGATCCATACGATATTGTCCATTGCACATCGCGTGCGCTTTCTTCCACTAATCGTGCGTCCCCCAAATTTTACCCCTCACCCGAGGGGTAAATTGTAAGTTGACAGAAATTTGGGGGACGCGCGATTAGTGGAGGGAAGCATTCAGTGGGTGGAGCACGCGCAGTGTGTGGAGGAAAACATAAATTCCGAAGGGCCAGCATTGGAGGAATTGTGTGTGCAGATGAATATCGAGCTAATTTGCCTATAACATCTGACACGGTGCGCCGGTGCACGTGAATCAACAAACGTAAACATGGCGGAGTTTGTTTTGATGATCTTCTGTAGGTGTTATATAAAACAAATAATGAATGTTTTTTCATTCATGCAATGGTCAGAATATTTTATTCAGTGAAAGATGAATAGATCCGTTCAACTCGGCTACGCTCTTTGAAGGGATCTTTCCATCTTTCGCCTCATGAAATATTCTGTCCATTGCACTCATAAACATTCATTATTTGTCTAATACTCCTACACTCTACTGTATATGCAAATATGACATTCTACGAGATGTGAGACAGATGATGATCGAGGACCTATCTTGACAGGGAGAGCTATGTCCAGTCGGTGCGATACCTCTCCTTGACACCAAGGTGTTTGCAGAAGAAGTTGACGATTTTGCCCCAGGCGAACTGCTGATCTGCCCCCGCCTGCTGGGTATCATCTCCCCCATACATGGTGTAGTACACTAACAACCAGGCAGCAGGGAGAGGGGAGAGAAGGAGAACACAGAGATGGTATCATCTCCCCCATACATGGTGTAGTACACTAACAACCAGGCAGCAGGGAGAGGGGAGAGAAGGAGAACACAGAGATGGTATCATCTCCCCCATACATGGTGTAGTACACTAACAACCAGGCAGCAGGGAGAGGGGAGAGAAGGAGAACACAGAGATGGTATCATCTCCCCCATACATGGTGTAGTACACTAACAACCAGGCAGCAGGGAGAGGGGAGAGAAGGAGAACACAGAGATGGTATCATCTCCCCCATACATGGTGTAGTACACTAACAACCAGGCAGCAGGGAGAGGGGAGAGAAGGAGAACACAGAGATGGTATCATCTCCCCCATACATGGTGTAGTACACTAACAACCAGGCAGCAGGGAGAGGGGAGAGAAGGAGAACACAGAGATGGTATCATCTCCCCCATACATGGTGTAGTACACTAACAACCAGGCAGCAGGGAGTGGGGAGAGAAGGAGAACACAGACATACACAGACATACACAGTCAGGACAGATGGACTTTCTTTAGCAAACCTAACAACTTTCCATCAACACCCTTCTCCTATTTATCTTCATTCCATTGCAGTTTCAGGGCAGTGAAGCCATCGGCTTTCTGGTGATGCCTTTTATTCATTGTTCATGAACAATGTTTATTCTTGTTTGTTAGATGAATAAAGAATTGAATTGAATTGAATTACACAAGAGCTCAGAGTGATTAAGAGCCTGCAAATTAACTATATCTTTATTCCTTTTGCAGAGTATAAATGAATACCCCAATTCTGTCTTGTACAATGAAAAACGAGTAGTAAGAAGTAAAAAGGAGAGCACAGAGAAACCAAATGATGACATCAGATTCCCTTTTATTACAATTTGTTATGACTAGCCTTCAACTGTTACATCATACACCTTTTTCTTCCATTTCACTTCAATAAGTGTTTTAAGCCGTTGCTCACAGTTAAATTTTCTGGCTTTGTGAACCCTGGTCCAGTAAGAATGTCAAATTATGCCATGGAACTGCAGTTACCAAGTTGGTGTGGTTTAGTTGCGACCTATAGGAAATATCAAGTTTTTATTCACAGCCTGTCACCTACTGTCCAAACAACAGATTAGGTGGGAGTCAAGCTCTTATGGATTTGAGTGGAGAAACACCAGCCCACATATATGCATCTCAGTAAAGACAGGTTAATACTAGAATACATGGCTTAAAATAGTTTATGGATAATGCATGTCTTCAAAAGCACAACCATTTCATTGTTCTTTTCATTTTTTCTATTTTTTTTTTCTCCCCATTTACAGGTTATTTCAATGAAAGAATAGCAATTACGTGGTGTTCTCAGCAGTCATTTATTGGTCCAAAAAAAAAGTATAATCATTATTCATTAAAGGGAGTATATTGTACTGGGAAGGCAAAAAGCCATCAAAAATGTGATCATGAGCAATCTTCTTACCAATGGTCTTACATTCATGTATTGTCCATTTTAGAAACTTGCTGAAAGTTATTTGCCCTCAAATGATCCACATTTGGAGTAATTAGTGATTAAGTCAGAAATCCACAAACTGTTCGGGCCGAACATTTTGAGGATTTCACTAATAATCATTAATTACTCCAAATGTGGATCATTTGAGGGCAAATAACTTTCAGCAAGTTTCTAAAATGGACAATACATGAATGTAAAACCATTGGTAAGAAGATTGCTCATGATCACATTTTTGATGGCAGTTTGCCTTCCCAGTACAATATACTCCCTTTAATTGATCTATTGACAAAACTACCAGCTGAAAAGTTTCATGTCATTCTGCTTACCGGTGCATGCAATATAAGAATCACATGGATGATAATGATATTAACTAATATACACAGAAAAACAAAAAAATAACGGGCAAGAGGCTAATTTCTCCTTCTTGATCTTCTTTGAAATGAGAGGTTTATATTTTGGCAGGATCCATCCATATAACATTAGGAAAGTTTCAAGATTTGATGATACACTCTTACCAGAGAGACCTTTAAATAATGTCTACAACTGATGTCACAAGTGAGTGTGTGAGGGGGATGGGGGGGGGGGGGGGAGGGGGTAGGGGAGAGGGGTGGGCGCAAGGCCCTGTGACACACTCACTCCGTGGCTTGCCGTCGAACGAGACGGGATCGGAGAGACTGGAGGGTGGGGGGGGGGGTGAGGGGGTAGGGGAGAGGGGTGGGCGCAAGGCCCTGTGACACACTCACTCCGTGGCTTGCCGTCGAACGAGACGGGGTCAAAGAGACTGGAGGGTGGGGAGGGGGTGGGGTGAGGGGGTAGGGGGGAGAGGGGTGGGCGCAAGGCCCTGTGACACACTCACTCCGTGGCTTGCCGTCGAACGAGACGGGGTCGAAGAGACTGGAGACGGTGTTGATGGACTGGAAGGGAGCCTCTAAGAAGTGCCCGGTCCCAGGGAGAAAATGGTAATCCACCAGGTGCCCCTTCCCCGCAGCCTCCAGACGATCTTTCAGCTGCACATGGGAGCACATACATATAAGCTTCAGTTAGTCACTTTGAAGAACAATCAAAGTTAGAAAGATATGGCAGGTCACCTGGTATGCCTCCAACCTCCTGCGAAGATGATACTGTAAAACTTCTTCGTCCCATGCCTGAGAAACTTGTATGACTATTACTTTCAATATTTGGCTTTTGACATGCAAAGAAATTGAAAGAAACCCGTCATTTATCATCATTGTACCAAGTTTGGTAAAGTTGCTTGTATTTTTGCAAAAAATAAGACCACTATATATGCCAAGTTCAATATTTCAATGAAAAAACGCCAAATGATACCACCTTTATCATACTAAGTACAATAAAATTGCGCTGGTTAATATAAACCAATTCAAAGTTCCATTTTAGTTTGTGTACTCTGCAGGAAGTCCTTAAATGGATAGACGACCCTGAAGTTAAGTTGGGTTCAATAAAAGCAAGAACATGAAAGAAAAATATTAGTGAAGGTATGACTAAAATCAGTCAAAGATTTATAGAGTTATGATCTCTTGAAATTTCAACTTTGTGATGTACTTTACGTGCAAAGGACTCTCACATATGTTGTGTGCTGTATGATTCCATTTATTGCTTTTTTTCTGTTTTTGATGAAGGATTTTTTTTTTCTTCATAGATGTATGTGTGTAAAAATGTGTTTCTTATGATGTATGAAATGCACAGGTAAAATAATACATACTTTTTTGAGAACATTTTCATTTTCATCAAGCCTTCACTTGTATGTTTCTTTCAGGTTCCTGCTTTTTTAACCAACTTAATTTCAGGGTGGACTATCCTTTTAAACAGGATGTTGTTCTTGATGCTCTGGTATTTACACAAATTTATATCTTTGGCTGGCAAACAGGATGCGCACTCTAGGGTTAACCCGCTCAGTCCCATAAGGCAAGGAATGAATTGTTATTGATATGGGGCTGTCAGTGCTTGGTACTGAGAGGGTTAACTCACTCGGTCCCATAGATAAGAAACTGAGTTGTTATTGATGTGGGCTGTCAGTGCTTGGTACTTGGTACCAGCTCAGTCCCATAGATAAGAAACTGAGTTGTTATTGATATGGGGCTGTCAGTGCTTGGTACTGAGAGGGTTAACCCGCTCAGTCCCATAGGCAAGAAACTGAGTTGTTATTGATACATGTATGGGACTGTCAGTGCTTGGTACTGAGAGGGTTAACCCACTCAGTCCCATGGGCAAGAAACTGAGTTGTTAAAGATATGTGGCTGCTAGTTCTTGGTATTGAGAAGTAAGATAAGCATACATCTAGCGTTGATGAGAGAGAGGGGATGTGGGTGTCATCTCCATGGCCGAAAATCATCAGAGGGCATTTCAAATTCTCCACCTGAAATACAACAAAAGAATATAACATGAACATGAAAAACTGTTTACATTAATGATTAACTTTCAAACTACCTCCATTTGGCACATGCACACACATTAATACAATAGATGTACAAAATAAAGTTTCAATATCGCTAAATTTTAGTGCAAACACTGTAAGACATATTAACTTTCTTTTCAGAGCAAACAGAATGTGATAAAGATTACATATCCACAGTACTATTAAACTAAATTTTCATTCTCCTATCAAATCACATCATTATCTAAAACAAATCATATATCATATCTCACACAAAGGCACATACAAAATTATAGTGGAAGAGATGGAAAGATAGTAAGAGATGTGCCTAAGTAAAAGAGAAGGAGAGGTAGTAAGAGTTTAAGAGGGTAGACAAGGAAGGAGATAAATCAAAGAGTGTGAGAGGGCGCAGGAGAAGGAGAGATAGTAAGAGTGTGAGAAAGTGAAAGAGAATGAATGAGCTATAGTAAGATTGAGAAAAAAAAAAGAAAAAAAAAGGAGAGGAGGGAGAAATGGCATCTAAGAGCAGGAGATATGATTGAGGAAAGATTGGGAGCAAAAGAACTGGGAGAGATATAATATACTATATCCCTCAATGATATATATTCCAGTTTGTTGATTAGTTGAAAGTGTGTCACACAAATAGATCAGCTATTTGTTAACAGAGAGCAACAGAAGATCAGAGTGTGAAGTCTTTAGCAGGGAAATATACCATTTTGTAATGTCAATGGAAAATAGTTGTCAATTATCTCCTGTCTCGTTATTGATTCATCCCTTGCGCCACACGCAAAATAATTTTTCTAGCTGCTTTTTTGTGTTTTAGGGGAAAGCCAGGTGGCTAGCCCGGGCATGTCCAGAACTGTTGCCGCCATGGCACAACTTGAATTTCCACTGGTTTTCTCTTTTATATCTAATGTTAAAGAGGTCAGAGCATGGACTCTACTACAGTGTCCAAAGAAACGGGGATCTTAACCGAATAATGAACAAAGAATGAATCCATGAAGGATATAAACCAAATATTATATCCTATTGGGGATCTTTGTGGAATCTACTGGTCTCCTCAGTGAACTGGGGGGCATGGGGTACTCCATTGTATTTTAAAATAGTACCCCACGCCCTCTACTTCATCTCTACTTCATCTCGGGAGCTAATAGACTCCAGAAGTTCTCTCATGATCATGAAATATTTGTACGCTGTCATGACTTCTAATCTAGATGTATCCCATACCCACCCACTCCTCACCCCTGCCTAATTGGGGCAGCTACCACAGGTTCAATAACAATGGGAGATTATCAACATTCAAAGTAACTCTCTCCCTAGAAAGGAAAGGACGATCACATGGTGGGGGCATCATATTCTTCCCACCAAGCAAGACCCTTCCTCCAAGACATGCATCAAAGATAGTATATTTCAACTTCACATCGGGTGGAATATTGCAAACACAGAGCCAAATCTTTACCACAGGGATGTTGACGTCCTCCATTTTGGTGATGTCCTGCATTTTCCCAGATGCCTCTGTCTTGAACGTGATCCAGCCTTTCCCATTCTCATCATACCACCTGTGCACATGATCCTCAAATGGACTGCGAGGAGTTTGGTGAGAGAAGAAACAACATGAATGTTTCCTGATACCGTGCCTGCAATGACAACATGTTTCTAGAAGGGATTGATGTACTGTATGTTGTTGGTGATTATAAGACAGGTAAAAGAATGTAACCAATAGGAATTCCATATGCAAGTCACGTGATAATGCATTAATTTTACTAATTATTCCACCCGTGCATTTTTTTGTGCAGCACTGTGCAATTTTCGTTCAGCGTTTTCCCTTTTGTGTACAAACTCTATGCAAGCAGGGTTGCTCTGGGCTGATTAATCCAGCGCGCGGTGTATGCACGTTTGCGCGCAAATGCATGCACTTGAATTGAGCGTGTTGCTTTTTACACGAGACGCGACAGAAAAAAACAAGGCATTAGCAATATTGTGTCTCGCCCACTTGCGAAAATAACCAGAAATATCGCGATCTCCGTTGCTACGCAAAAGAAAACTGAAACAAATAAATAAGCAACTTTAAACAGACAACATCAAAATCAGGTGCAAAATAGTGACTTTGAATAAATTTGCATAAATGTGCATGAGTAATGTTTGCCTAAATCTACATCAGTAATGCTCACACATGCTCACACAATTCTGTGCACAAGTTAGGAAGCCTTCACCAAGAGTCTTGCAAGTAAACTTTAATGTATGACCTCAAATGACCTTTGACCTTATCATGTGACCTCTTACAGCACAATAACATGCAGGTGCCCCCAGTGCATCCATCATCCAAGTTTGATTGCCATTGTAGCAACATGTGATCAGTTATGTGTGATAAGAGAGTCTTGCAAGTAAACTTTAACGTATGACCTCAAATGACCTTTGACCTTATCCTGTGACCTCCAACGGTACCATAACATGTAGGTACCCCCAGTGCATCTATGACCCAAGTAAGGTTGTAATCCAAGCAACCTATGTGAAGTTATTTGTCAAAAGAGAGTCTTGCAGGTAAACTTTAACGTATGACCTCAAATGACCTTTGACCTTATCCTGTGACCTCCAACAGCACCATAACATGTAGGTACCCCCAGTGCATCTATGACCCAAGTTAGGTTGTAATCCAAGCAACCAATTTGTCAAAAGAGAGTCTTGCAGGTAAACTTTAACATATGACCTCAAATGACCTTTGACCTTATCCTGTGACCTCCAACGCCACCATAACATGAAGGTACCCCCAGTGCATCTATGACTCAAGTTAGGTTTTAATCCAAGCAACCCATGTGAAGTTTTGCAGGTAAACTTTAACGTATGACCTCAAATGACCTTTGACCTTATCCTGTGACCTCCAACTGTACCATAACATGAAGGTAACCCCAGTGTATCTATGACCCAAGTTAGGTTGTAATCCAAGCAACCCATGTGAAGTTATTTGTCAAAAGAGAGTCTTGCAGGTAAACTTTAACGTATGACCTCAAATGACCTTTGACCTTATCCTGTGACCTCCAACAGCACCATAACATGAAGGTACCCCCAGTGCATCTATGACCCAAGTTAGGTGGTAATCCAAGCAACCTATGTGAAGTTATTTGTCAAAAGAGAGTCTTGCAGGTAAACTTTAACGTATGACCTCAAATGACCTTTGACCTTATCCAGTGACCTCCAACGCCACCATAACATGAAGGTACCCCCAGTGCATCTATGACCCAAGTTAGGTTGTAATCCAAGCAACCCATGTGAAGTTATGGATCATAAGAGAGTCTTGCAGGTAAACTTTAACATTTGTGACGGACGACGGACGACGGACGGACGACGGACGGACGCCATTTGGATCCCTTAGTCTCGCCTTCACCTCCGGTGGGCGAGACAAAAAACTGGCTGCCTCCACGACCCCAGCTTCTCTCGGGCCAAGATATTGAAGAATTAATCAGTGGAAGGACTCCAAAAAGTTATGATGACACTGTCAAGTCTACATAATTGTAAATGTGTTCACATCAAAATTTAGGATATCTAGGCGTAAGTGTTCCACCGTTCATGTTGGAATGTCGCATCATAAAAACTTTTAGTGTTCTTCTGTTGATGTCTAAATTAGCCATCTGTGGAAGCAGCCATTTGATTTCTTTGTAATGTAAACTCTTGCAATATTGGAGCTACAGCAAAATCTTCAAGGTAGTGGTGGACCCAAGTGTAATAACCTTTATATTCAGACCTGTCTTATAAAACAAACAATGCACAGTTTTAACGTTTGCGACACACAGCACACAGTTAACACCCTCCTACTGTGCGTTGCACTGCCCCAATGCACTCAAGCATTATTTGTTGACTATAGTCAATGTCTGATTTCCTATGCAGACACTGTGGTATGGCAATAATCCCTAATAGTTCAATTTCGATGCCCACTCTCTTGAATTTACTATTGACTTTTAATCTTGATAATTGGCTGTGACGTACAACGTCATGGAGACTGGTCATATATTACCATGGTATATAAAGTTTGGCGATATGTGTTCAAATATTCCGTGAGATATCAGTTAACCCTAATACTCCCGGGGGGGGGGGGGGGGGGCCATTATGGCCCCCCCCCCCCCTGTCGAAGTTTTGTCAGTACTTCCTAACGCCTCAATATTTCGAAACGAAATTTCTTGACTTTTTTCTCTGATCCTTCCCGCACATTTTGATACCAAATTTATGGCGATCGGACCTACCGTGCGGGTGTCAGATTACGTTTACCGAACACATGTCACTGAAATTTCGCTATTTCTCTATATGACTGTGTATAACCCTATGGATAAAATCAGGAGCTTTTCCAAGTAAATACTGTTCTAATAAGTGTTACCATTGTTTCAAATATTTTTGAGCAATATTAAATGAAATGTGGTTGTAATTTTGTCAAATAGCAATAAAAGCTTGACGAAAAACAAAGAAATACATAAGAAAATTGAAAAACAATAAAATACATAAGAAATAATTACCACAACCTATCTTTTTCTCTCAAGAATTGATGAGGGAGTTATGAAAGACATTTGTACCAAAAATTGCTATTCCTGAGGCTTTATTTAGTGAGAAATACCAAAATCTATGATTTCTCGCATAAATTAGCATAAATTAATTAGTAAAAAAAAAATAAAAGGACTTTCGTAAATTTAGCTATACAACTTTGTAGATTACATAATTCTTTACCCTTGTGCAAAATTTTGAGGTAATCGGGCGACCCATGGCTGAGATCTCGGGGGGGGGGGGGGGGGGGGGAGGAGGCCATAATGCTTTGAAATACCCCGGGAGTATTACGGTTAAATAGTGGCATTTGATGATTTGACTCTCATGAGTCCATCTTTCTACCATGTTTGGTTGAAATTGAATGTTTGCATTTATAGTAAATGTGAGAAGAAAGAGGTTGAATATTTGGCCCAAGTTCATTGGGCATGTGCGGGAAGGATCAGAGCAAAAAGTCATGAAATTTAGGATGTTATGCCCAAACCTCCCCCCCCCCCCCCCCCCCCCCCCATCCCGGAGTATAAGGGTTAATTAAGTACACATAGGTATCATGTTTGAAGCAAATCCGCTGAATGATCCTTAAGATGCGCAAATTGACAAGAGACAGACAGACGCACATACAAACCAGAAACATAATGCCTCCGTCGACATTGTGGCGGAAGATTTAAAACAAGGAAAGTAATACTTGGCCTTGATACCAGAAAAGTTACCTTAAAGGTTCAAGTAGACTCCCATCCAGGTTTCTCCATCCAACATTCACACACAGCGCATCTAGGAATCCTGCACCAACCAAGCATTTGACTGGCAAGGGGAGTCTAGTTGCTGCATGCATCATCATACTTCCTCCATAACACGAGCTACTAATCCCTATTCGGTTTTCATCCAGCCGGGGGTGCTGCTTTACAAAGTCAACAATGTCCTGCAACAAGAAAATATCAATATCATATCAACCATTGTGGAATTGATGTCCTCATGAATAGAGTAAGACTGGTACAGTTTTTCAAATATTTATATATGTATGCTAACATGATATTATGATGTCATAAAAAATGAAATTATTCGATGATATTGATTGAAAGAGGATCAGGAATTCTTGGGGTGAAAGAGAAGTGTCACATAACATTGGTCATGTGGTCAGCCAGTCTCCATTTCAGATCCTTAGAAGGCATGGTATTCCATCAGTGTGATAGACTATGTTAAGGCCAATATGACTTGTTCCAAGATATGCAAGACCTGAAGAATAACTATTTTCAGAAAATGTGTATGTTTGGTGGGCAATGTACCATTGCTCCTATGTGAAATGAAAGTATCACATTTTCTTTTTTCAAGTTTAGCTAAGTTTGGCAATGTTCATTGACCTTTGACCTTTTACTTCTTTGACTTCCAATCTAGCCAGTCTGTCTAAATCCATCCTTGCATCAAGTTTGTTTAAAATTAGCCAATTTGGGGGTGAAGTTTATTGACCTTTGACCTTTCAGGAATTTTACCCAAACTTTACCAGTCTACCTCCATGAAGTGATACATTTCTATCCTATGTTTGGTTTGAATTGAATCATTAGTATTGGATTCAATGTGAAAAATATCTGTTTGGGGGCAATTTTTAGCCAATTTTGGCAAAGTTCATTGACCTTTGATCCCTGACCTTTGAGAAATTTCACCAAAAATGTCATCAGTCTAGTAGTGATCCATCTTTGCACCATGTTTGGTTGGTATTGCTCCATTGGATTTGGATATATTTTGAATATTCTCAATTTTTAGCTAATTTCTGGCAAAGTTCATTGACCTTTAACATTTGAACTCTCAGGAGTTTTACCTAAACTTTCACCAGTCTACCTCCATGAAGTGATACATCTCTGTACCATGTTTAGTTAGAATTGCGACATTGGATTTGGATTTCGGTTTATTGTGAAAAATATCAATTTTTGCAAAGTTCATTGACCATTGACCTCTGACCTTCCAGGAATTTCACCAACAATGTCACCAGTCTACCCCCAAGTAATGATCCATCGTTTCACTATGTTTGGTTGGAATTGCACCATTGGATTTGGATTTTTTGTGAAAAATTTTAAGTTTGGGGCAATTTCTAGCCAATTTTGGCAAAGTTCATTAACCTTTGACCTCTGAACTTTCAGGAATTTTACCAAAAATGTCACCAGTCTATCCCCAAGTAGTGATCTATCATTGTACCATGTTTAATGAGAATTGCATCCTTGGATTTGGATTTACTGTGAAAAAGGTCAATTTTTGACAATTTTTCACAAATTTCATTGACCTTTGACCTCTGACCTTTCAGGAATTTTACTAAAAATATCACCAGTCTATCCTCAAGTAGTGATCCATATTTGTACCATGTTTAATGAGAATTGCATCCTTGGATTTGGATTTATTGTGGAAAAGGTCATTTTTGGGCAATTTTTACAAAGTTCATTGACCTTTGACCTTTGACCTCAATCATATTTGACCCCAATTTTACACACTTTATTAGTTTTATGCAATACATACATGTACCAAGTTTGAAGCAAATCTGCTTGACGGTTCTCAAGATATTGCCTAAACGGACGGACCTACGGACGGACGGACGGACAACCCGAAAACATAATGCCTCCGGCCACTTCGTGGCGGAGGCATAAAAACCCATACCAGAGACTCTTCTGCAAGCATTTTGCAACATTTCAATTCCAACAGGGTGTCACTTTCTACAACAGATCTCAGAGTGATTCAAACTCTTTTCTCATCAAGCATCACGAATCTCAAAACCCAGCATGAATCTGTTTTTGTGATGACACCAGCGTTATAAAGTACTCACAAGGAAAGCTTGTCCATCCATATAAGTGACCGCTCCAGTGGTCTTCATCCTCCTTGGCATGAAGTAGTCAAAGGCGAAGACAGCAAAACCATACGATGCGAGCAAGGCAGCTCGGTCCACAACCACACGACTCAAGAGCCCACGAATGTCTATGACAAATGGCAAGGGGTCCGATGATCCTGTCAGAAAGATAATGAGACCAAGAGATTGTACTGATTAGTAGTACTCTCTCTCTCTCTGTATCTCTCTCTTTATCTCTCTCTCTCTGTATCTCTGTATCTCTCTCTTGCTCTCTCTCTCTCTCTCTCTCTCTCTCTTGCTCTATCTCTCTTTCTCTCTCTCTCTCTCTTTCTCTCTCTCTCTCTCTCTCTGTAGTCATGTGGCATCTTAGAAATTATGTCAATTTTGTTTAAATGGGCCGGAGTACTGCACTCTCTCATCGCAAACTATCAATTGATTACACAGTCACAGCAAAACTACCTAATTAATTTAGATACTAAATTTCCATGAAAAAAAAAAAGCACGTAAGCTGGAAAAATTTGAATGAATAAGATCATTTTATAAATATCTCCACCTCCCGTAAAAGTTATCCTATACCACTTCTCACAATTTGTTTGTGTGTTGCTGCGTAAGAAAACACAAGTAGGAAGAGGAGTCGGGTTAAAAGTCCTCAGAAATTTTTTCACCTCAGATTGTTCTAACTCCATTTTAACTGAGCCTGCATATTTACGGGCTATCTTTTCTCTATTCAGAAATTGAGCAGCGCGACTCCTACTTAATCTGCTGTAGGAACAAAAGACGACAAGATATAAATACAATTCTTACAGGGGGCAATTAAGCGACACCCCTTGGGTTCTAAGGCAAATGTTGACATTTTAACTGGACCAGAGTTCATGACTCCCAAAAATCTATTTGTAGAACTCACTTACACTTGCACAAATGTTGAAGGAGGATTCTATTAAATGTTTGTCCATCTCAGAAGGAAATATTTGTACCACAGTACACAATGCATGCACTGGCAGTATGTTATAAAGTCAATGCACAATCTCCATTGGACACACAATGGCAATGTCTTGGTCAGGTGGGCTAAAGATAATCGCGATTCAGGCTTCTAGCACTGGGCTAAAAATCTTGTAGTAAATGGATGAAGTGTGATTACTATTTTTACAATTCTCCCTATCACATACACTCCAGCTCAGAGGAATTGGCATAGGGAAACGGAAAGGGAAGAAAGGGAAGGAGCCGCAGTTTTAAACCGTTGTATATTTTGTCCAGTTCAGCATGAAACACAATGCTTTTTAGGCTAAAGCATCATGTTTCATGCTGAACTGAACAAAATGTACCGCAGTTTAAAACTCCGGCTCCTTCCCTTTCTTCCCTTTCCCTTTCCCTATGCCAATTCCTTTGAGCCATAGTGTATAGCCGATATCAAGCGATATCACCTCGCGATATCGATGTCTGATCGATTGCTCTCGGGACGTATACTTACGGTAAGTGTTTGGTACGTATTCAATTCACGCAATATCGCACAGAATCTGTAAGTTCGACCCTCTTAGACCTCTTAATATTAATACCTCTTTATACACATGGATGAACGACCAATCCACCAATCACTAATGGCGATGTTTTTGCCGATCTCAACATTGATTGTGGATGGACTAATGAAAGAATGAGGAGACACAAGCAAGACGATGGCTATAGAATGTTCGTGGACCAGAAGTTCATACTTCAAGAATTAAAGATAAAAAATTAGAGCACCACACGCGTTCAGATTCTGAGAGCTATATGCCATAGGGACAATTACCTTGTTGCTTTGGTAGAAACAACTCTGGCAGTATGTTATCAGTATAAAGTCAATGCACAATTTCCATTGGACACGCAATGGCAATGTCTTGGTCGGGTGGGTCAAAGAAAATAGCGATTTACAGTCTTGTAGTAAATGGGTGAAGTGTGATTACTTCTATTACAATTACCTCTTTGTTTTGGTAGAAACAGAATCCCCTCTGCACCTCCTGTTTTCAGAGGAATTTGTTCCACGTAGTCCGCTATGTATCGCCTCTCTACCATCTTGGAGTCCAGAACTGCCTTTCCTTCCGTCTCTCCTATCCCATCTACCAACTTTGAATGAAAAAAAGTTTCCCAAACAGTTCACAGAGTGTAAAATATATAGAGCTCAGCTGCTAATTGGCAGCACAACATTTTAGTTTTGTATATTTATTTTTAAATCAATCATTGCATCTCTTTTATCTATCAAATCTAATATATATAAAACTAGGATTTTAAAACTATTAGATCGTCATTCTTGTTACTTCTTCTTCATGTATCATTATTACTACTACTACAACATCTTCGCATTCTAGTTCCATTACTTCTAGCACTATTACTTCTACTTCTTTTACTTCTATGAATACTATACTAGTACTACTACTTTCTAATCACCAGGGGCTACATGTATATTCATGAAACCTTACTAGCCTAGTTAGTTTAGCTGAATGCACTTTAGCAACAAACTAGGCTTGGTAAGGTTTCATGAAAATGGCCCCAGGCCTGTATAATGACTTGCCCCAGTGGACTGTCATATTTGGCATGATAACTATCGATCTGCAAGCTTGTTGTTCACCAACAACTTCCAAGCATTCTCTTTGGGATTGAGATTAGGGTTGTCCGTAGGCCAGTCTCAAATGTTGTTCTTTGACAAGAAGTTCTTGAAAACCTTGGACTTTTGACATATAGCACCTGCATAACCATCTTGAGGCTCAAATCTCTGCTTACAGATGCTACTACTACTACTATTACTACTACTACTACTGCTATTACTACTACTAGTATTACTACTACTACTACTACTACTACTACTACTACTACTACTACTACTACTACTACTACTGCTACATGTACTTCTAGTACTACTACTACTTATCCTACTGTACTAACTCCTTATCACAATCTGTGCATAACGATATATTTTAAGGTTGTCTCTTCGCCTCGAAAAGAAAATCATTAAAAAAAAAAATCTTTTTAAAGATGTTCTAGCTTTGTTTGTTAATTCACATTTCATTAATCTTTGTTTGCGGTTCAATAAGAAAGTTTACTTTGGATCAAATTCATCTTGAGTCTAATTTGTTTTTATCTTTTATCCTTACACACATACACACACAACAGCTCAAAGGAATTTGCATACTCTACTTACTCGTAGAGTTTGCAAGTGATCTTTATGTTTTTTAAAAGGATTAGGAATATATTTTCCCCTGCCCATACATGTATGTTTGCATGTGAGAACATGGTGCATGTACACTACAGCTCAAAGGAATTGGCACTGGTAAAGGGAAAGGGAAGAAAGGGAAGGAGCCGCGGTTTTAAACCGCGGTAAATTTTGTCCAGTTCAGTATGTAACACGATGCTTTAGCCTACAAAGCATCATGTTTCATGCTGAAGTGGACAAAATATACCACGGTAATAAA
This sequence comes from Arbacia lixula, assembly GCA_963669155.1. Classification (NCBI taxonomy): domain Eukaryota; kingdom Metazoa; phylum Echinodermata; class Echinoidea; order Arbacioida; family Arbaciidae; genus Arbacia; species Arbacia lixula. Next base: position 1,565,752 of record OZ022578.1, on the reverse strand, counting down.
ACTGTGGCTCCTTCCCTTTCTTCCCTTTCCCTTTACCTGTGCCAATTCCTTTGAGCTGGAGTGTATATCAAATTCAAGGGCTGAACTGCCCGTCCTTTTTAAGCCTCATACTACTGACCTTGATGGTGTAGGTGAAAGGTCTGGTCACATCCCACTTCACCAGGCGTGGATGTTTGTGGGCCACCTCTGGCGCAGGCTTCATGCTCCAGAAGAGACCCATCGGTTGGACTCCCCTAAAACTGCCCCCAAGTGAGGCGTCTCTGTGAACTGAGCATCGTGTGGAAAGCAAAGACAAAGGGGGAATTTAAAGAAAGAAACTACACTGAAAATTGTGATAAAAAGCAAGTAATGGGGCACTGTAAAGAGAGGAAATACTCTCACTTTAATAAAAATGTTTTAAGTGATTCAGCCCCTACAATGCAAAAACAAACAGCCCCCACAAATAACAAGCCCTTGTCAGTAAATATTAGGCCTCATTTGGTATAGAATTTAAAACATAGTTTAGGGCAAAGCTTGACACTAACTTTTCTCAAAAGGGATGTGGACATTCTTTTTACTTCTACTCGTATGAACTATCCCTTCTACTACTTCTAGTTAACTAGTGATATAACTACTTCTACTAACCTTTGACCATCCCATCAAGGCCGGCTTTGTACTGCCCACTGGCCAGAAAGCGATACTTGTTGTCCTCTGTGTAGACTTGGGCCTGCAGAGTGACCAGCTGACCAGGTGTCAGGCCACTGGCTGTAATGTCCACTATCTCATCACACAGGCCTTGCTCTGGGTGGATCCTTTAAGACAAAATACATGTACGGTCAAACCAATAAAAAACTTACACAGGATCTCAAAGTGATACAGCCCCCTGTGAAGGAAAAATGATGCTCAGTGAAAAAAAAATATATGGCAGGGGACAATGCAGACATGATCAGGATTAAAAAGTAGCCCCATAAATATCTGTTTTTCATTATTTCTGCAAGTCAAACAAGACCACCTGTCAGTCAAGACGACTTCACTTGCATCCCTTGTCTGTCTGTAAAGATTACCTGTCCATTCACATCAATTTAGTCTGTTATCTCAAGGTGGTTCTTTTAGACTTGTAAGTTAGATGATCAATATATGATGATACCATCCACCTCTTTTTTATCACCATTTGTCCAGTCCTTTCCATCACTGTCTATACTCATTCTATGCTTTCTCCCACTGGATACTAAGCCCGACCATACATAGGATCATGGTGTTAAATCGCAAATCGGATGAACATTTTCATTCAGTAAATTTCACATTTTGTAGTTCCTTTTATGTGAGCAAATGTGCACCTTTCGTTCAATGAAGAATAATTTGTTCTTGTGTGATGATTACTGTGACATTATAGCTATTGCTTTGATGCAAAAAGAAAAAGCTCTGCAAAATTCATGCCACATTCTACATTTTTACCAGTTTGAAGATGTAGCGACCACAGAGTGAATGAGAATAATAAGCGAGGTATGGGAGGTAGTGAAGTGGATGTAATGAGAAGACTACTTATAAAGCTCCTTAAACCTGGAGTGGACTGAGTCATTCGTTTAACAAGAACTTCCTGCTTGCAGTGGGCGAAGTTTTTAGACTATTCAGAACATTTACAAATGAAAGGGAATGTGAGAGCATGTACATGAGGCATGTTTACAATTATTGACTGGAATGACAAAAAATACCCAACTTTATGAGCATATCCATATCATCCATATGGAAGTAATCAAATCACAATTTTTTATATTTGAAAGTAAGGTGATTCATATCTAGCCAAATATGAAAACTGTAGTTTAATATTCCTTTCCATGATAAAAACAACAACAAGACAGAAACACTTCGCGGCTCGCAGGCCAAATTGCGTGTGACTTTACAATACTGTACACAATTCTCTATAAACTTATATAAACATTCAAATAGGATTCTGTACATAATCATCTACAAACATTAAAATGTAATTTACTATTTACTACAGGTGGCAGGAAAGTAATTTTATCTGCATTCATCCCACTATTACTGACCTAAGAAATGTACTAAAAAAATTGTTGTGCAAATGATTTTTGTACGGAAATCATTATTTCAAGACAAGGCATTAGCAATATTGTGTCTCGCCCACTTGCGAAAATAACCAGAAATATCGCGATCTCCGTTGCTACGCAAAAGAAAACTGAAACAAACAAATAAGCAACTTTAACTCTTTGCCCGCCACGCACACTATCTCCCCTGCGCCAGATTAATTTCAGGGTGGCACATTCAGAGGGGTTTTGCATGCACTGTCTTATTCAACTTGAAATTTTTTATTGAAACTTTTTATTGGTTTGTAGTGATGAAAAAAATGTGTAGCAAAGTCTAAAAGAAATTAATACTCTTGACAATGGTATAATTTGTGTCATGTATAATATCATAGATTCTGAGAATTATAACTTTACATTCTGTCTCCAAATTATCGTTTTGGAGGCTATTTTATACCTCTTATATTCAATATGTCCTATTTAAGTCATTCTCTAGGTTAGTTCATACAAAAGATGTGTTCTTTAGCTTTCATTACAGACCAAACTCATGTCTTTATGGGAATAATGAGCCAAGCAATTTAGGATTTAAATAGGGCATTCAAAAAGAGTAAGCTAACAATAAACTAAACTCCTCTATTGAAATTGACCCTGGGTACTTCTCAATAGACTTCCTGTCCTGGGAGACTTCCTGCCTATTGATACTTTGATCCCCTTATGCAATACACGAGTCGCTATTGTATGTGTGTGCGCACAATACAATTAAATGCGTTCCGTATGCATTGTGTGCGAAATGTGACTTGAGTCGAACTTGGCAGCCCGCTGTATGTGCCGCGAGTCGAACGAAGCGGGCTAAGAGTTAAACAGACAACATCAAAATCAGGTGCAAAATAGTGACTTTGAATAAATTTGCATAAATGTGCATGAGTAATGTTTGCCTAAATCTACATCAGTAATGCTCACACATGCTCACACAATTCTGTGCACAAGTTAGGAAGCCTTCACCAAGAGTCTTGCAAGTAAACTTTAATGTATGACCTCAAATGACCTTTGACCTTATCATGTGACCTCTTACAGCACAATAACATGTAGGTGCCCCCAGTGCATCCATCATCCAAGTTTGATTGCCATTGTAGCAACATGTGATCAGTTATGTGTGATAAGAGAGTCTTGCAAGTAAACTTTAACGTATGACCTCAAATGACCTTTGACCTTATCCTGTGATCTCCAACGGTACCATAACATGAAGGTACCCCCAGTGCATCTATGACCCAAGTTAGGTTGTAATCCAAGCAACCCATGTGAAGTTATTTGTCAAAAGAGAGTCTTGCAGGTAAACTTTAACGTATGACCTCAAATGACCTTTGACCTTATCCTGTGACCTCCAACGCCACCATAACATGAAGGTACCCCCAGTGCATCTATGACCCAAGTTAGGTTGTAATCCAAGCAACCTATGTGAAGTTATTTGTCAAAAGAGAGTCTTGCAGGTAAACTTTAACGTATGACCTCAAATGACCTTTGACCTTATCCTGTGACCTCCAACGCCACCATAACATGAAGGTACCCCCAGTGCATCTATGACCCAAGTTAGGTTGTAATCCAAGCAACCCATGTGAAGTTATTTGTCAAAAGAGAGTCTTGCAGGTAAACTTTAACGTATGACCTCAAATGACCTTTGACCTTATCCTGTGACTTCCAACGGTACCATAACATGAAGGTACCCCCAGTGCATCTATGACCCAAGTTAGGTTGTAATCCAAGCAACCTATGTGAAGTTATTTGTCAAAAGAGAGTCTTGCAGGTAAACTTTAACGTATGACCTCAAATGACCTTTGACCTTATCCTGTGACCTCCAACGCCACCATAACATGAAGGTACCCCCAGTGCATCTATGACCCAAGTTAGGTTGTAATCCAAGCAACCCATGTGAAGTTATGGATCATAAGAGAGTCTTGCAGGTAAACTTTAACATTTGTGACGGACGACGGACGACGGACGACGGACGACGGACGGACGACGGACGGACGACGGACGGACGACGGACGGACGACGGACGGACGCCATTTGGATCCCTTAGTCTCGCCTTCACCTCCGGTGGGCGAGACAAAAAAAGGGTAAACAACAAAGCATGAGTCAAAAAAGGGTAAACAACAAAGCATACATGTATGCAAATTTATACATACCTCAATGTGGGAGATGCCTTGTGTGAAGTAGCACTGACGTGTCTGGCTGTGACGCAAGGCAGGGAATAGTTGAGATCAGAGAAAGAAGATGCCGTAGACAGTATTGTTTGAGCTCTTCTTCCTTCGACATGCCTCAAGAGCGTTTGGAGACGAATCAAACCCGCCATTGGCATGCCCTCAATCCTCAGCGTATTATGGTGCAACCAGGTGGTGATCAGAAAAGCCTTTTCCTCTGTAGTTGATAAACGGATAACAAAATTGAGGCACAGTGACTTTAAAGATTGTCCGTCCTTTTTGCAAGCTTAAAATTTGAAATCGTCAACCTCGATCGTAAATTGATGAGAGTGTGATTCAAGACCATTTCTAAGAATATAGCATGTTGAACCTTTCTGTATATGTAAAAATTTCAGCCGTTAAATATCAAACCGACTTTTTTCGTACTATGAAAAAAGTATTAGTCTTTGTTACAGTATCTACATGTATGTGGTTATTATGCATGTGTGAAATCCTAATTTCATGAGTAATTACCAAACTTTGGAGATGATTCCTTCTATAGAACAATTTTTTTCATAATGCGTTTTATAATTTAATAAACAGATTAATCAATAAAGCAGATATTTCAACACAAACTGCTAAGAGCCTGGGGTAAAGACTATTAATCAGACGTCATTTACGTGCATTATTTGAATTTTACACTACGTATCAGTTTCAAATTATGAATATACAGCTTGCTAAATTTCTCTTTATATGTTTTGCCAATGTTTCGATGGTTTTGTGATGATCTGAAAAAGGGACGGGCTGTCTTTAAGAACAGCTGCATGAACCCAATGCATGCTTCCAGGGGGAAATGCTACAATGAACATGCAGTGAATGGACAGAATTAAAGTTTTAATCCCTTTTAAGGCAAGATGTCATAGGTCATAAGGTCTACACATGCTTTTACTGAACTGCAACATCAATATCTAGATTGATTTAGTGTCACATAATTTTACCATCATAAAGGAGTCCAAAATTGACTTCACAAGTTCAGAAATGTGAGATGAATAAAGTACGTGGCTCAAATGAATGGCAATTGTTTGTCTAGATGAAATCAACATCATTGCAATAACGTGGACACATCATTTGGCACTCGGGATGTACAAGGAAGTGCATAAAGCCAGGGTCTACAGAAGTGTGGGTCCTACATTATGGCATGCAGTATCCACTAATACTAGCATGATGACATCGGTCCAACTAATGTACAAGTAAGGCGAGGTCTGCATGGATTAATTAACTTAATGTTATCTTTACTTTGTTACCAGATCTACGATTTTTCTGAAATAATCTTTAAAATTGGAAGGACTTCTTTAAAATGACAAGGCATTAGCAATATTGTGTCTCGCCCACTTGCGAAAATAACCAGAAATATCGCGATCTCCGTTGCTACGCAAAAGAATTGTATCCTAAATCTACATCAGTAATGCTCACACATGCTCACACAATTCTGTGCACAAGTTAGGAAGCCTTCACCAAGAGTCTTGCAAGTAAACTTTAATGTATGACCTCAAATGACCTTTGACCTTATCATGTGACCTCTTACAGCACAATAACATGCAGGTGCCCCCAGTGCATCCATCATCCAAGTTTGATTGCCATTGTAGCAACATGTGATGAGTTATGTGTGATAAGAGAGTCTTGCAAGTAAACTTTAACGTATGACCTCAAATGACCTTTGACCTTATCCTGTGACCTCCAACGGTACCATAACATGAAGGCACCCCCAGTGCATATATGACCCAAGTTAGGTTGTAATCCAAGCAACCTACATGTATGTGAAGTTATTTGTCAAAAGAGAGTCTTGCAGGTAAACTTTAACGTATGACCTCAAATGACCTTTGACCTTATCCTGTGACCTCCAACAGCACCATAACATGAAGGTACCCCCAGTGCATCTATGACCCAAGTTAGGTTGTAATCCAAGCAACCCATGTGAAGTTATTTGTCAAAAGAGAGTCTTGCAGGTAAACTTTAACGTATGACCTCAAATGACCTTTGACCTTATCCTGTGACCTCCAACGCCACCATAACATGAAGGTACCCCCAGTGCATCTATGACCCAAGTTAGGTTGTAATCCAAGCAACCCATGTGAAGTTATTTGTCAAAAGAGAGTCTTGCAGGTAAACTTTAACATATGACCTCAAATGACCTTTGACCTTATCCTGTGACCTCCAACGGTACCATAACATGAAGGTACCCCCATTGCATCTATGACCCAAGTTAGGTTGTAATCCAAGCAACCCATGTGAAGTTATTTGTCAAAAGAGAGTCTTGCAGGTAAACTTTAACGTATGACCTCAAATGACCTTTGACCTTATCCTGTGACCTCCAACAGCACCATAACATGAAGGTACCCCCAGTGCATCTATGACCCAAGTTAGGTTGTAATCCAAGCAACCCATGTGAAGTTATTTGTCAAAAGAGAGTCTTGCAGGTAAACTTTAACGTATGACCTCAAATGACCTTTGACCTTATCCTGTGACCTCCAACGGTACCATAACATGAAGGTACCCCCAGTGCATCTATGACCCAAGTTAGGTTGTAATCCAAGCAACCTATGTGAAGTTATTTGTCAAAAGAGAGTCTTGCAGGTAAACTTTAACATAGAAAAAGAGAGTCTTGCACATACTCTTTAATATATGACCTCAAATGACCTTTGACATCATCACATGACCTCTGACAACACCATAACATGAAGATACCCCTAGTGCTTCTATCAACCAAGTGTGGCTGCCATTGCTGTAACAGTTGCCAAGTTATGGATCATAAGAGAGTCTTGCAGGTAAACTTTAACATTTGTGACGGACGACGGACGACGGACGGACGACGGACGCCATTTGGATCCCTTAGTCTCGCCTTCACCTCCGGTGGGCGAGACAAAAAGCCATCCCAAACTGATCTATTGCAGGCAACCATAATCTTACAGCTAAATGTTACCCCTAGATTAAGATTGAATGTTAGGCTTAGCCGTACCCATATTTTTTTTTTAAATGATATTTTGCATTTGACTGTTGATGTTGGCAGTTTGGCACCGTCATGGTCTCGCTTAGCATTCATTTTGTGCATCTCCATCACCGTCACGGTGATTCCAGGGAAGATTCTTGCGATGCAGACACCGTGGCGATGGGATATTTATGCTGTTCTTCCCCAGCACTTTAGTCTTGTGCATGCACCAAGCAGTGTTTTGTAACGCAAGATTCCATTGGTCAGGATCTAATTAGCTATTGCAGGACAGAAGATCTTTTACTAGTATGTCCCTGTGTACGTGTACTGGACGTCAATGGATCTGTTGTGACCTTTATGTAGGCCTACTTTTTCAAGCAATGTGTAGTGCTGAGGGAATATGGTGCAGTGCTAGTTGTTGTTGTTGTTGCTGGTTGATTTTAGGCGCGTGTTCAATCACACCAGATTATGTACACGCCGACATTGTAGTGGGTCGAAAGCAGCTACACGTCACTGAGGAGGTGGCTGGCTCTCCGGAAAGGAGTCTACGACCCTGTACTGTGCATATTAAGTTTGTTTGTTTAGTTTACTGTTTAGAATTTATGTTGTTAATAATTTTTGTTAGAGGTGCATTGAAGTTGATTAGAAGTTGATTGTTACATTTTTTTTCTTTGATAATTTATTTAACTCTTTTTCTCTCACGATTTTCAGCGAGCATATTTTTCTCAAAAAAAAAAAAAAAAAAAAAAAAAAAAAGTTCTTACTTTCTTTTGACATGTATAATACAAAAACTACAGACTGAGGGAGAAGGAGATCGAGAAAAAGAAGAGAGAGAAAAAAAAATAAAAAAAAGGAAGGGCATAATGTTTTGGATACTGTAAATACTGTAACATGTTTAGCATTTGTAGTTCCTGTGAGAGGCAAGTGCAACCTTGTTAACGTTCTCTCATATAGATACTGCAGAACAAAGAACAACAAATTTAATCTATGGGAACAATCTGATAATCATGTATTCACGCTTCTAGAGAATGTACAAAAAAGTGATTGGTCTCAAACTATCCCTTTGAGATAGCTACTGACCGAACTACTGTAATTGATATCTTAATGCAATGCACAAGACACAAGACACAAGAATAAAATGTTTATTATTCTGCTCACCTTGTTTCATGCTTTTTGATATATGATATAGCAAGATGTCATGGGTATATCTAGACATACACACATACATACACACACAGAAGAGGGGAACAAACAGCGATAAACAACAAACTATACTTCATTTTATTTCCTCAAAACAATTTCAAACCACAATGTTGAAACAATTTCGAAACAATTTCAAACCACATGCACGTAACTACTTTTCCAGATGAACATACTGTAAGCACATAAGTGTGCTCGGAAAAAAAAAAAAAAAAAAAAAAAAAAAAAAAGTAAGAAAAAAGGGTTTGGTTTGGGAGGGCAACTACATACTTGTGTGATCGCTCTTCCAGTGATTAAATATACATAAATAAACCAGATACAATACATATATACGTACACACATGCACATATATATATAAATATATGTACACATATACATATATACACATACACATACACACATATAAATCAATGCTAATTTGTGAATGAAGGGGATGCGCATGTGGGACGGACTTCCTTGTCATTTTGCTGATTCTGGAGTACTTAATCAAATATACTTGTATTTATCTGTTGTTTTGATGTAACGTATAACTAGAGCATGGTTCTGTTTAGTACCTAACAGATGTTTTATGGTTATGTTTTTTTCCCGGATACACGTAAAGAGTTGTTTTCTTTGCTCCTTGTATTCCTTACAATGCAGTAAAAAATGTTCAATTGTTTCGTGCACTTTACAGTAATCGCAAAGCCCGCTTTCATGTCTGTTAAGACGAAATTTATAAAAATTTAAGTTACACTTTCCCAGTCTTAATCTGTGTATGATTTTCTCATCTCTTCTGTTACTGAGATTGATCTGAGATTTTGGTTGTATAATAGGTTGAAGAGAGTAAAAGAATCTACCCGTTGTATTGGAATCCCACTGCATTTGCCAAATTTGTTTGTAAAAATAAATCATGTGATTTACTAGTTCTTTTCTGCATCTGGGGACTGCTATGTCAATATTTTCTTTTAGGGCAGCTTTTTTAGCCAAATAGTCTACATGCTCATTTCCGGCTATACCACAATGAGCAGGAACCCATTCAAAATGAACCGTGATACCATAAGTATTCAAATATGTTATTTTTTCTGATATTTCCCTTATGATACAGGATTCTTTCAAATTATGTATTGCCTCGATAGCGGAAATCGAATCACTTAAGATGACAACAGACAGGGGGAGGGCCTCTTCAATCCATCCCAGAGCGAGAAGAATAGCAATTAATTCTGCCCTCATGATCCCTACTGGGGAAATTCTGTATAGTCTTTCTATTTTAAAATATGGTATATAATAAGCAACTCCTGTCATGCCATCTGCTAGCTTAGACCCATCCGTGAATATTTTTATATAATTTTGCCATTTTGTTGAGACGACTTCATTTGTAACCAACTGTAATTCAGCTGGTAAGCTATTTTGTTTGGATACTTGTGTGTGGATATCTAATGATATTTGCGGTCTAGCGTAAGTCCAGAAAGGTATATTGTGAATATAGTCTGATTGCTTTTCCAAGAGAGAGACCTGTAATTTACATGCTCTGTTGCGTATTGGTCCTTTACCTTCAGGCCATTTGTCATATTCATATTGCCAGCAACTTTTCAAAACCTCTTTTGTTGGGTGGTTCTCTTTTCGAGTTTCAAGATAGAATTTATATTTGTCTACAAAAAGATTTCTCCTAAGTTCTAGTGGGGGTTCTCCACATTCCACTTGGAGGGCGGCTAGCGAGGTAGTTTTTGTAGCGCCAGTAACAATGCACAATGATTCATGCTGGATTGAGTTTATTTTTTTTAAAACAGAGGAGGATGCCGCATCATACGCTTCACACCCATAGTCTATTACTGAGCGTATAAGGCCTTTGTATATCATGAACAGTATATTTGCATTTTTCCCCCAGGAAGTTCCTGAAATACAACGTAACAAATTGATGCGTTTCTTGCATTTTGCAACTAGCTTATTGACATGAGTATTCCGTGTTAATTTGGCGTCAAACCATATACCTAGAAATTTGTGTTCTTTTTTCTGAGTTATATTTTCGTTATTTATTTTCAATTCAATATCTTGAAATCGTTTTTTCCCAAAGACGATTGCACAAGACTTTGTAGAAGAAACACGTAGGCCCCAGCACTTGCATATTGATTCTATTTGTGATAGGGCTAATTGTAGTTTATGTTGAATAAACTTGATATTTCGGTTGGAGAACCAGATACATAAATCATCAGCATAAATGGAAATGTTTACTGTATTTGAGACATTAGAAAAATCATTTGTCATAAAATTAAAGAGTAAAGGGCTAAGTACGCTGCCTTGTGGAATTCCACATTCTAGTACTTTGTGAGATGAGAGTTGTCCCTCTAATCTTGTTTGACAAGTTCTGATTTGTAAAAAGGAATCGATCCATTTGAGAATATTTCCAGTAATGCCTTTTTCATATAATTTGATAACGAGGCCCCGACGCCACATGTCATACGCTTTTTCTAGATCTAGAAACACTGCAACTGTATATTCTTTGTTTGCTAAAGCTTTATGGATGTCAGTTTCTAGTCTAATAACATGGTCTGTTGTACTTCTCTCCTTTCTAAAACCCGCCTGTAAGGGCGTAATCAAATCATATCGTTCAATAAACCAGGACAGACGATTTTTAACCAATCTTTCCATTAGCTTACAAAGTACTGGGGTAAGAGATATGGGACGGTAGGAATTTGGATTAACTGGGTTTTTACCTTGTTTTAGAACTGGAATTAAAATGGCATGAGTCCATTGGCATGGCAAAATAGAATTCTCCCATATTTCATTGAATAAATTTAAGAGGTACTTATGTAAAGGTTCTGGTAGGTTAGTGATCAGGCATGATCGGATTCCATCCTGACCAGGTGCTGTATCTTTCATTGCTCTCAGAGCTTCCGTTAATTCCCATTGTGTGAAAGGTTTATTTAGATCTTCATTTGATTCATCATCTAAATGTATATCTACTTTCTGAAAGAAATCGTCTTCATTCTTTTGAGATGTTTCTTTATTTAAGTTTGAAATGTTATTACTGAAGATGTCCAAGAAGATTTCGGACTTATCTTTTGGTGTAGTAATAGGTTTTTCATTTACGATTAGATCTGGTATTTTCTTTTTGCTATTTCTAATGCGTTTAACTTTGTTCCATACTTCACCCAGATCTGTCATCCGATTCATGTTTTTGCTTTTGGAAATCCAATATTCCTGTTCAGCGTTGCGAATAATTTTCTGTGCAATTCGTTTTTTGTCTGTATAGGATAAAACATCATCCGAGGAAAAAGATCGTCTGTTTAGCTTATTCCTAGCAGTTTTTCTTTCTTGTATAGCTTTTTTACAGGATTCATTCCACCAGGGAACCGGATCTTTGAACTTACCTTCCTTCGTTTTACGAAGAATTTCTGATGCAGATTTCAGTATTGCCTCTACTATAAAATCATATTTACCTTGTATGTTTAAGTTTGAGTATGTCGTATGGCAAATTGCACCAAAGTATTTAGTTATTGACTTTTTATACTTTTTCCAATCAGCATTCTTAAAAGAAATATTGCTCTTCGGATTGATGCAGTTAGCGCTTGGTGGAAGAGGTACGCCTATATGACAATTTAAAAGAAGGTGGTCGCTACCAAAACAGTCGTTTGTAACGCTCCACTGACATTTGCTCGATATAGCTTTCGAGGCCAGAGTAAGATCAATGTTTGAATATTTTCCAGAGTGTGGGTCTAATCTGGTAGGGGAGCCATCGTTAACTATTACAATATCATTTGCGGTAATAAACTCCTCAATAGTTTTGCCATTGCTATCTGTATGGTCACTTCCCCATATAACATTATGCGAGTTGAAGTCACCACATATAACATAATTATCTTTCAAGTTATGAAGCAAGAGCTGCAAATCTTCAGCTTCTATTTTTTTGCAGGGGTTATAATAATTTACAACTGAGAAGACATGATCGAGATATATATTGACTTTTTGGAATTCTTTTCCTGGAGGAGTATCTATGATATCATAAGGTATTGAGTTATGAATATAAAAAGCTAGCCCTCCGTGATTATCTGCTCTGTTTTTTGTTAATAAAGTGTAGTTCGGAAAATCAATAGTATTGAAATCATGAAACCATGTTTCTTGGAGACATATAATATATGGTGTTTCACTGCTCCGTAACATCGAATAATAGAATTCCATTCCATGTGCGTTCATGCTCTGAGCATTCCACTGTAAGATATGAATCATGATAAACGAAAAGACTAAAAACGGTCTGGGTTTAAACCAGAGGGAGCGAGTAAACAAAAGCCCCCTATTCATGCTGTAAGTCGAGTTTGAACTACTTCGGGAGAGACTGCCGGTATATTTAAGTATTTTTGGGCAGCATCGATGACAAGATTGATTTTGTTAGAGTTAGAAGAATTTGGATTCATGTTATTAATAACATGTACAATGAAAGATAAAAAGTCGATGGGGTTAATAGAGATGGGAACTTGATAGGTTTCATTGCTAGTACCAGCTTCATCGTTTTGGGTTCCTATTGTCATCTGTTTGGGTTGTGTAGAAGGGAGTGGTTGGGTACTAGCATTGGTAGCACCGTTGTTGTGTGGTACCGAACGTTTGGAAGTGGAAGGGCGTTGAGGAAGTGGGGGCGGGGCGATTGTTGGTTGAGCTTGAGGGATACTTACCTCTGTGGGTACTTTCAATGACATTTCCCGCTTGGCGGCATGAAAGTTTTTTGTCGCATCTGCGTAAGAGATTTTTTCGTTTAGTTTAATCTGCTGGATTTTTATGGCGTCCTTATACCCAGAGCAACCTTTATACGCAGCAGAATGATTTTGGTTGCATCTGCAGCAGGTTGGATTATCTTTGTTGGGACAGTCATTAAATGAGTGGCTGCCCCCGCAGCGCACACAACGCACATTGTTCGAGCAGCGCTCCTGCGTATGTCCAAACCTTTGGCATTTGTAACACCTTGGAACGGGGGGGACGTAATCTTCCACTTTGTATAACTCGTAGGCAAAGGTTATTTCTTTAGGTACAGTATTGCGCTCAAAAGTGAGGAGAACAGATGGGGTATTCTTCAATACCCCATCTATTCTCCTCTTAAATCGTCGTACGTGGCTTACCTTTTCACTTTTGAGGTGTTCAAGAAGTTCCACTTCGGTAATGTCCGTACTTACCTTAATAACTCCTTTCTTTTGATTTGCGTTCGGATTAAACTCACTTATCTTAACTTCAGTTCCTGCGAGATGCGTGATTGATAGAAGCATGGCGTATTGTTTGGTATGAAAACAGGTTACGTGGATTGTTTTTTGGTTTCGTACGACTTTTTTAACATGGCCGATATTTTGGTGAAGGGACTGAGCGATTTTAATGGGGTTAGCTTTGGCTATATTGGCTTCCACGCCCGTAATGGTGGCCGTCAATTGTGTTTTATTGTTGATTACCGAGTCTTTTCCTTTCGCTGTCTCATTTTCTTTTTTAGGTGATTCTGTTAGGGTGCTCGTTCTTGGTCTTTTCTTTCTGCCTCTAGGACTAGTAGCGGTTTGCCATTTCATCGTTTCTTCCCTTTCACTTTCACTTTCCGTCTCCCGTTCTTCTTTTCCCTTTTCTGTTTGTTTTTTTTTCATTGGAGTCGAGCGCGCGTAAATTGCCGAAACATATTCCTCATAATTCTCCTCGCCTGAGGAGGCTACCTGTCATTGTGGGGTTATATAGTGACCCAGGAGATTAAGGTTGAGGTTATAAGGTTGGAGGTGTAAATAGACGATAATGCGTACTTTACAGTGCAATATTGATATTTTTCAGGCCCTCTTTCACTTCGGACATTTTCGCGAGCGTCGCAGCGAATAGTGCATGATGCATTATTGAATGTGTGCTTGCAGTACGACCATAATCCATATAGGGCCGCAATCGTACAGCATTTCTGATTGGCTGGTGTGACTGACACCATGACAGTGCAATATCTTTCTGATTTGTACTAACATATTACTCACGGTGTCCCAACACAAAACAAATTTAATGGCACCGTGACGGTGCCGATATACACTTCCTTTGCATTTTGGGAGGCTGGTGCTGTGCTTTTGACTTTGTGGTGTAAAAGTAGCCAAAACGAGATCTTTCCACAACAGACGAAACTTGTTATTGCTTTTTGTCCATGAGCTGTGATATAGTTGCAAACAATAGAAACAACAGACAGCAAATCACTTTTAATTATTCTACGTTAGTCATGATCGATATATATAAATAAAAACTTCCGTGACCAGCTTTTACGTGGAGCAAGAACGGCTGGTTTGGTCGATGATACGGGATACAGAGACCCCCGCCCACCAAGTTTGGGCGTGCTAGCGCTAGCCTCCGCGAGCTCCGCGAGCCTGTGCCAGGCCAGTGCACTCGGTCCATGATTTTGCCCTTGCTTTGGCTTGGGCTTGATTTTATCTGAACACAGACTGACAGAGCTATCGGTTCATCAAAATTCATATGGATTACCACCTCATCAATTTACAAACTGTCACACATTACACTTTCACAATCTCACCTTGTATTGCTCGAAATTATCCTTTGAACTTCAAATACGGCTATCACGTACACCGTAGACAGGAATAACCGTCTCATTTGGGGCGCGGCCTGATGCAATCTCAGCGGATCCAACGTCCCACAGAGACTGATTTTTCGGTCTACGTACACCGTACCGGGGAATATGAAGTTTAATGCTGCGCATCGAGTAACGTAACGCACCGGTCAAGGTCATGTGCAAAGACCGTAGTGCGCTGCTTCGCAGCGCTCTACGGGTTTTTTTTAGCTTTGGTCATGTCTGCTAATACCGCGGTAAATCCGATTCTCAATGAGCTGACTAACATCAACTAAAAAATCTTTGTAAATCAAAATTCTTGTTACTAACAAGCATCTGAATGTACAGTTTGTAATTTGTCAAATACGATGAGTAAGAATATGATTAAAAATGATAACTCCCATTATATAGGGAATAATCTATTTTTTTTTTCATGTAGCACAAGAACAGGTAACCAGTCGTGCATAAAGTCGTTCTAAATTTATTTATTATTTTTTTGTTGCAGCTCGGTGAAACGTACACCCCCGGTCATACCTGATTTGCTGTACATGCTGCATGCCCCGAGAATTATTTACCCAGGGTAACCCCTTCAGTGGTTGAACACTGTTCTACCAGGGGGCCCTGCTGTGACATCCCAGTCGTTAAAACCGGCATCAGTTTCATCATCATCTTTCGCCTCAGATGCTCCATCACCCTCCACGACAAATCTGCCTGAACTTCCGTAAGAACAGGTCTTTCTCCGACATTATCCAATTAATTTTGATGTAGACGGCTGTTGCACCACAAATTGTCGTCCCTGCACAAATTGACGCCGGCGTCAATTTGTGCAGAACCCTGAAACCACAAATTGTCTTCCCAGCTGCACAAATTGACGCCGCGGCGACAATTTGTGCAGGGGGGTGACACGTACCACAAATTGTCGCCCCCTCGATCACATTCAATATTATGTTGAAGCCTTCAAGGCCATTATAGGGGCTTACATTTTTGGTAATATAACAATTCCTGACAAACACAATATGAAAACCAACACACAACTCAAGGGTGTGAATACACACAAACCAAAATAAAAGGTCACGTTAAAGTTTGCAGGGTGTGTGTGCGTGAGTTTGTGTGTGTGTGCGTGTGTGTAGGTATGTAATTAACATGTATAATTATTTACAACAACAAAATAACGGGAAAGGTTAGCTTAATGGACACTATAAGTTATTCATGTAACATATAATTATTTACAAAAATATAATTGGAAGGGTTATATAATACTGCTTTGGTAGGTTATGGAAAGATTTTTTTTTTTTTAACTATGACAGTGAACGCGGGAGTATAAAGAGGTGAGCGTGAGCAGGTTGGGGAAGGGAAGGGTGGGGGCGTATACCGGTTGAGGTGGGAGGGTTAAAAGGAAGGGGGTATATACATGTAGAAGTTATTTATTTATTTCTTCTTATTTTTTTTTTTATTCATTATTTTTTTTTTTTTTTTTTTTTTTTGGGGGGGGGGGGGGTATATAGCGAATTTAAGGGAAAGGTAGTTTAAGCGGTTATGTATATATGGTTGGGGTGGGGTTGGTGTCAGGGGGTGGAGGGGGGGGGGTGGCTGTCCAGTTGGGAGTTAGGAATGGTTAGGACTAATTTTAGGGGTGTATTATAGGTTGGGGGATTAGTGGACTTGTTTATTTAAAACTTGATTCCGGAAGCTATTCGTTCAGTTTATTTGATGAAACATCGTTACATGATTATAACAATTGAGTAATTATATTTAATATTTTCAGTTATTTTATTGTAATTAATTTGTACTTACAAATGCATATATATATAATTTGCCTGATTGTTTTGTTTAATTTGTGTTAATATATTTAAACTGATTGTATGAATTTAATTTGTATTATATTCCACATCCTAAGAATGTTGCTATATGATTGGTCAAGAGTTGATCACGTGATGAGGCGTAGTTTTTCCTATCAGATCACCTGAGAATAAAAGTTCGTTACACTCTAGGTGATAGTACTTTTTGGTTTCGCTGATCTCTTCACTCCTCACAGTCCTAACGCGTGATCAATTTTTTGAGTATGCGCGAAATAAAAGTGCGTTACACTCGGACTATCAGCTCCCACTAACGCGTCCAAACGCGCGTCATAATGCGCGTCCTAGTGCGCGTCCTAATTAACGCGCATCATAACGCGTGTTCCCCATGGCAGCAGCTCGGGGTTAGGTAGAGAAGTAAACATTACTTTTGTACGTCAAATTGTCATTTTTGGTATAGATAGTTGGTTTCAGATGTGAAATATAAATCAAATAATCAACTTTTGGTTTCAGGCAATGAGACGAACTATCACTTCCTCGGCGATCTGAATGTATACGCTATCTTTCCTCAGCTGCGCTTCGGAAAGATAGCTACACCCAGATCGCCTCGGAAGTGATAGTTCATCCCATCAGCTTCACCAACGTTGATTATTTGTTTATTATTATGGAATCAGAATAAAGATCATTGGAAAAAAAAAGGTGTGTGAGTGTGTGTGTGTGCGTGTGTGTGAGTGTGTGAGTGTGTGTGCGTGTGTGTGTGCGTGAGTGTGAGTGTGTGCGAGAGTTTCTGTGTGTGCGTGTGTGTGAGTGTGTGTGTGCGTGTGTGTCTGTGCCGTGTGTGTGTGATTGTGTGTGTGCGTGCATGTGTTTGAGTGCATGTGCGTGTGTGTGTGTAATTTGAGTGTGAGTGTGTGTGTGTGCATGTGTGTGTGAGTGTTTGTGTGCTTGTGTGAGTATGCGTGTGTGTGAGTGTGTGTGTGCGTGTGTGTGTGTGCGCGTGTGTGTTTGTGTGAGTGTGTGTGTGCGTGTGTGTGTCATGTGCGTGTGTGGGAGTGTGACTGTGTTTGTGTATGCATGTTTGTGTGATTGTGTGTGTGCGTGCGTGTGTGTGTGTGTGTGTGTGGGGGGGGGGGGGGTTATGGGTTAGCGGTACCAGGTAAACGGATTGAAATCAAGGTTTGTGTACATGCCCGAAATAGTCCCCATTTAGTCGACTAGAATTGTGTGAATCAGTCAAATAGTGGGGCGGTTAAGCAACAAATATGAGGTGAATTGTGCACTTTTGTCTACAATTATGTAATATTTCAATCAAGATCAGACCCTGCCTGGACAGACATGACACAACTGGATTAATATATGTTCCCCACTGTACGTTAATTCACATTTGATTTTCTGCAATCATTCATTAAAATGGTTAAGTATGAAATTACGTTTGTCAACTAATTCAATGTAGGGAACACAAAAGTAATAAACAATTTGTTCAACATATATTGTAAATATTGTATATATTATATTGGAAATATTCAGAATTTGTACATTATGCCAATGTCATAACCAAGTACACAATTACTGCTTCCTTACTTAATAATTGCAAACCCACATGTTTGATATGGTTTATAATTAAAACAGCAATAATTTTGTTTATGTTGTATTGTGAATTCACATTTCATTTTCTGCAATTGATCGATTAAGTATGATTTAGTATGAAATTATGTTTGTTAATTTATTTAGTGACTATATATAGTCAGTGGAAAACAAAGCAATAAACCACTTGGAATCATTTGTTTAATATATGTTGTAAATATCATGAGAAAGGTAATGTTACATGTAAATAGGTCTAGGAATATAAATTATTATGCAATTTATCAGCACGTGATGATATTGGTTGTAACTATACCGCTATTCCCCGACTTAGAAATAAACTTTCATTTAATGCAATTAGTTGATTAAGTATTATAGAGTGTGAATTTATATTTGTAAAAATGTCTATATACTCAACGTGAGACAAAAAAAAATCACTCGTAAAATTGCCATAAATTTTAGAAATAAGGTTGATGTTGAATTTGATTATGTTTAGGAATATATACATCTGGGACTGAGTTTAGTAACAGGCGATAATAACACGAATATACCATAATACCTATACTCCAAAATTTAAACGATTTTTTTTCATCATTCTGGCATGTTATATTGACAGCAATCCCATTTATATTCTGCACTCCAAGATAGTTTTACTTTTTATCACGTTTGTCAAGCGTTTGTTACTAACTAAGTCAGAGAGAATGGTGCAAGGGGGGGGGGGGGGGGTAGACTAGGAAGTAAGGGAGGGGGAGAGTGACAGAAAGTAACACAGAATACCTTTGCCCCGGGGGGGGGGGCACTCACATTTATTGGTGGTACGGGGACGTGCCGCTTTGAAGACCCCCTTTTTGAGACCTCGATATCCGTTCTTTAGATCCCCTATATCCTACGCATGGCGAAAGTTCCGCGAAAAGTTCCGCTCCTAATTAGCCTACCCGCTGTGCCCCTCCCTCCGTTTCCCAGGTCCGCGTCTTGCGTGCAGCTTGCTACGCGTACGCTTCAACATCAACCCGGTGTGGTAGGCGATTTGGTCTACCAGGCGATCTTGCCTGCGGGCGGATTCCCCTGGTGGAAATTCAGGCGAATATACCCGCCCTAAGACTGGGGACCAATTCGCCTACAAAAATCCGCCGGTTTTGCCCGCTCTCCTAAATTCTCCAGGCGATCTCGTCCCAGGTACACCCGAACCAATCGGAAAGCAGGATTGGGGGTGCACCGTGCATATTCTGTAGTCTGAATTTCAGACCCTGGTCTAATTTTGGCTGTTGATTCAAGAATATCGTGTACGCTTTCCCAATTAATACACACATACGTGTATGTAGTCTGAATTTCAGACCCACGTCTGATTTTGGCTGTTGATTCAAGAATATGGTCTACGCTTTCCCAATACACACATGTGTGTATGTAGTCTGAATTTCAGACCCACGTCTGATTTTGGCTGTTGACTCAAGAATATAGTCTATGCTTTCCCAATACAAACATAGGTGTTTTGCTCTAAAATAGAGCTAAACATGAAGTACTTACCCAGTTTTGCTGTAATTACAGCGAGTCAAAGCAAAACACCTTCCTAATTTTGTTGTTATTACAGCTGAATGGAATTGCGCCGAGACTATATGCTTTTTGAAAAATAAGAAAAGCTTTCATTATTGATGATGGTTTGTACATGCTCAGTTAGGGCAGATTTAAAAAAAAAAACACTTGGGGAACTCGTAAATTACCGAGATCCTACATAATAATGTTCTACATGTAGTAATATGCACTTCATTATCACTGCATAGGTGGTAACACACAATCAACCCCAAACAGATTAAGTTAAATAAAAATTAATATTATCTATGTAAGTTTTTTTGGTCTTGCATGATTTTTGACATGTCAATTACTTGTGAATGTTTTCAGTGGCGTAGACAGGTTCGTACACCTGGGGGGGATGACCGGGCTGCCAGCGATCAAGAGGGCGCGAAAGCGCCCGAGCGAGGGAGCGAAGCGATCGACCGAGCCGGGGGGATGGTGTGGGAGGGGGGTGTCCCCCCTCCCACGGTAGGGAGCTTTTGCAATTTTGAACGTGAAATCGTGCAATCTGATGCATACTTAATGAGGTAAAATAACGACACAAGCGTTCACGCACACACACACACACACACACACACATTGTACTACCCTTAAATGGACAGTCATAGTTTCGACAAGATCTACACACCGTGGCATACGAGTACGGAATGGACTATTATTTTGCAGGGAGGGTTCGTAATGGATCCAGGGGTAGTTTGGGTACCATTTGGCTTGAAACAGACTTTTCTGCGGTTTAGTTTCTAGTACGGGAGCAAGAAGTTGGGGTGATTGGGGCTAACCAAGTCGTTAAAACCGGCATCAGTTTCATCATCATCTTTCACCCTCAACGGCACTTTCTTCTGGTTGAACTTCCGTAAGAACAGGCCTTTCTCCGACATTATCCGATTATGATGTAGACGCCTGTTCGCCATCATGTTCTTCTTTCTCGTTATGCTTGAAAAAGAAGTAATCTTTGATGTTTTCAACTTCTTATTATGAGCCATCCTAGAATCCGAAAATCAATTCACGCTGTGAATTATGTAAGGGACACACTCATATATAGTTTCCCCTTAAAAAGTTAAGGAAGACAAGGCCTCCAAGGACTCGCCACGTGTTTAGGTTTTCTAAACACAACAAAAAAGCACCCCCCCCCCCCCAAGCAAAATAGCACAACTTTTTATCGAAGTGGTTTTGGGAAAAATGATTTGCAGGATTATTCCTTAACTCATTGACTAACCTCTGTGTGAAAATGACATTAATCCAATTAGTCATGCATGAGTGGGCAAATTTTAAAGGCAAAAAATATAGATTTTTCAAAAGTCACAAGGGTAATTGTTTATGCCGTTTTAACAGTACATTTTGGCATTTCTTTATTTTCTACGATTTTTAAAGTATATTCACTCAACCATGACACGGAAATGACTTCCAATAATTACATAAAAGGTCAAGTTACATCTTTGTCAAAATTTCCAGTTGTATTTTTTCACAAAAATAAATGGTTTTTAAAAGTTTCAAACTCAAGATGGAGGAGTATTTTTTAAATGGGTTAAATGTCGGGATAGGTGTATCGAGAGATGGATGATAAACAATGAAAGGACATAAGTTATGCACCAGAGATGGAATTCATCAAAAATTCATATGACAGAAACCCCAAATTACCCTTGTGACTTTTGAAAAGTTACATTTTTGCCTCTTAAATTTGCCCACTCACACATGAATTATTGGATATTTGGATTAATGCAATTTTCACACAAAAGTTAGTCAATAAGGTGAAAAACAATCCTGCCAAATTATTTTGCCCAAAACCTCTTTGATAAAAAGTAATGCTATTTTGCTTAGTGAGGACAAACCACAAGATAACCACAAAATACTTAAGATTTTCTCTTTTTACCGTCTGAATTGGCTTTCACTGTGTGAATGCGGCTAATACCAATAAACACAATTACAATAATGATGAGGATTAATATCATCATGATAATTATCATTATTAATATTATAATTTTTATCATTATTTTTACTATTATTATCATCATGAATTATTAAGTAAGCAAATATCATTCCCTCAAACCGGGGGGGGGGGGATGATTGTACATGCCATCCCCCCCACCTTGTGAAGTGGGGGGGGGATGCATCCCCCTCACCCCCCCCCCCCCCCCGTTGTCTATGCCCCTGAATGTTTTCATGGGATATTAAACATGAAAATTAAGAAATATCCCACAAAAATTCTCTGACCTTTTTTTTTGGTTTAACGTTATGCATGTATTTTAGTAAATAGCACCCCCACGTGGTGACGAGAGTTTGAGAAGGGGCCACAATCCTTGAAGCACGAAGAAGAGACAAAAATAAATTGCGCTTTTTAGGGTTAAAGAGTCTGTTCCTACATTACATCATTATTATTATTATCATTATTATCATTATTAATATTACTATTATTATTACTATGATGATGATGATGCTGTGCGGACGACGGAAAAGAGAAAAGTAATGAGCAAGTATTAGTTAGAACACTATATAGGTAATCACATAGGAAGAAATGATCATGATCAGTGCAGTGCCTTGTGTATATGAATCAACAGCCAAAATCAGACGTGGGTCTGAAACTAAGACTACATACACACATGTGTGTATTGGGAAAACGTAGACTATATTCTTGAATCAACAGCCAAAATCAGACGTGAGTCTGAAACTCAGACTACATGCACCTATGTTTATATTGGGAAAGCGTAGACTATATTTTTGAATCAACAGCCAAAATCAGACGTGGGTCTGAAACTCAGACTACATACACCCATGTGACATGTGTATTAGGAAAGCGTCGACAATATTCTTGAATCAACAGCCAAAATAAGACGTGGGTCTGAAACTCAGACTACATGCACCTATGTTAGTTTTGGGAAAGCGTAGACTATATTTTTTAATCAACAGCCAAAATTAGAGGTGGGTCTGAAGTTCAGACTACATACACACATGTGTGTATTGGGAAAGCGTAGACAATATTCTTGAATCAACAGCCAAGATCTGTGGGCCCCATAACATAAAAGTCTATGATTGATCGTACGATCGATTGATTGATCGCAGAACCACTAAATCAATCGTACGATTGATATCAGTCGTAGAACCGTAACATAAAGAAAGCTACGATTGATATCAATCGTAGAAATCGATTGTAGACCCCTGAATCGATCGTAGACTCTACGATTGATTACTTATCAATCGTAGAGCCACTAAACATTCACCTTGGCAGCTGTAAGTGTACTATTAGAGGAGAAAGAGGTTGAAGGATTGCAAGTACGAAGACAGAGGCGAGTATAAAGGGATAGGATGAATCCTTTAATAAATTTTCGCACAAGGACATCCACAGAATAAACATGATACATGTATCAGTTAACATGAGGTGGACTGCAGGCTATTGGAGCCATTGGGCCTACAACAAGTACAACATATATAATAATCATAATATATGTAGGCCTATATGTCATACATTGTACTTACAGCAATAAAGCAATTCATACAATTATCACACACATTGGTCCAATATCTGATAAAAATTAAAACAAATAAAATAAAGAATAGGCCAAATACATGTATGTACGTTCATTATAGAACAATTAAGATATGTTACATCTAAACTGAGTCTACAGCCAGCATATATATAAGTTAGATATTTCTCATAGCTTTTCTCTTACAGTCAATTGCATGCACCTTAATAACAAGCCATAATACAATGACAGTTTGGTATAACTGACTTAATAAAGTTAAAAATTATTACAGTGTTATATTATACCTAACTGCATTAAGAAGATGCAGAGCCATCTGCCATATTTACGATCAAATATTCAAATTTCCAGACCAAGGAGACAGCCTCGGTTCTTTTTGAGCCATTTGTTGACTTTATCTATGATGGACCATGTATTACAATGGGATCTGGCAATTGTCACTTTCTCCTTGATCAATGTCTTACATTCAGTCTTGTGTGATTAATGTAAGCTATGTACTCTACAACCTTGTCCAGCTATTTGGAGAGCACCATGAGGGGACTGACGAAGCAGTAATGAACAATGATGAAGATGGACAAGAGCAGAGAGCAGTGCTGGAAACAGACATCAATGTCTTACATTGTTATTGCTGTACAGTATTTGAATGATGAACTTTTTCATATAAATTTCATGCTCACACAGGACTTCCACTTGTATTAGCACATACGTCCACTGTTCATTTTCCATTGGACGTACATTTAAACGTAAAAACAAGTCACACTGAGGGAGCACTTTATATATATTTTAAAACTACTTCCGCAGTCAAACAGAAAGCTGTATCTGTCGATGATTGAAATATTTAAATCTAGACTGCCACGCAGTCAATAAATGTGCCTCCGCCTCTTTGCTAGCTCTATCTAGATTTCTTCTCAGAAAATGTGTATATTTGGTGGGCAATGACCATTGAATTCCTATGTGAAATGAAAATATCATATTCTGTATTTCCATGTTTAGCCAAGTTTGGCAATGTTCATTGACCTTTGACCTCTGACCTTTCAGGAATTTCACCAAAAATGTCACCAGTCTATCCCCAAGAAGTGATCCATCTGTGTACCATGTTTAATGAGAATTGCATCCTTGGATCTGGATTTAATGTGAAAAAAGTCAATTGGGGGCAATTTCTCACAAAGTCCATCGACCTTTGACTTTGACCTCAATCAGATTTAACCCCAATTTTACACACTTCATCAGTTTCATGCAGTACCCATATCTACCAAGTTTGAAGCAAATCTGGTTAACGGCTCTAAAGATATTGCCTAAACGGATTTGGGACGGATGGACAAACTTATGTACAAACGGATGGACAACCTAAAAACATAATGCCTCCAGCCACTTTACAGCTCTTGTCTGTACTCCTGTGCATTTTGGGGTGCCGTTGAGGTTGGGATGTCAGCGATTTGCATCTAGGGGTGTTGTAGGTGGAGCGTCTTCATCATTTCGTGGAGGGGTGCGATGGCTTCACAATCGTCTGGAAGGAAGTGATGTCTTCATCCATCTCTGGATAATTATAGATATAAAACAGACTAAGTTAATTTGTATTGCAATTGAAAGTATTGGGGAAATATAACATTTTGGCCATATTTGATAATTTTGGAAAAGGTAAGTGACCTTTATCCTCTGACTTGACTTTGTACAACTTTGTACAACATACAGTTGAAATTGATCATTGAACTTCGAGTTATCGCAAAAAATATGTTGAGCCAATTTCAGCCAATTTTATTCATTGACCTCTTGCCTCACCACTCTATCTCCGTGAATTAATACACCTTTGTAATAAGTTTGATTGAATTGATTTATATATATTTTCAGAAAGATAACATTATGGTAAATTTTGACAATACATGTATTTGATTGGGGTTAGTCTCCCTTGATCTTAAAGAGATTTTACCCCCCAAAAATCACAAGCCTCCACATTGTGATGTATCTGTGCTATGTTTGATGGGACTTGGAAAATAAGATGTGTATTTATTTGCAAAAAAAAAATTAGGCAATTGTTGGGAAAGGTCAAAGGTCATTAATGCATACATTGTTACCCTACCTGGAATAATAAAGGTATGTTTCTTTTAAGTTTTAAATTTGTGACATCACATGTGAGATGCTCTCTCAAGCTTAACTTGCTTAACTTCTTAGAAACAATACTATTTGTAACAGATGATTTTCGATGTCAGTGGTTTCTTTGGAGAAAAAAATACATTTGTATTTCATTTTGTGTATTTCTTGCCTTCATAAGTAATACTTTAACCAAAATTAGAAAAATATATCATAGCATATGCATTGAATTATAGGAACACTGTTTGTTTTTTCTTGAATACACTGTATTACCTGTGAGTCTATGCAACTTTGATTACTGCCATTATGTGTCGTCGCCTCGTTGGACCCAACAATTTCCTGTCTGGACTACAGCGACATGGCCTCCAGTGCGCCTCCAGAGCTGGCCTCAACTTAGGTTCTGGTCCTCCAGCTATTTAAAAGAAATGCAAAGAAAGATAAAGAGACAGGATACGACAGAAAGAGAAAGAGAGAGAGAGGTGGCACAATTAAACAATAATCAATACATGTAAATGAAATATATTTTTGTGAAAAACAACATTTTTGACAAATCTGCACTAGGTACATGTAAATGATTGAAACTATAAATGTACAGTGTTCCTGTTTTCTACTTTGTTTAAACCTACACCTACAAAATTGTGCTATGCATCAAACAAAGCAAATGCTTAAAAAAAATATCTACAATTAAACAGCATCATTCTCTAACTGTGCAATGCTGTTTAGAATACATGTTTCCTGCATTAGAAAATTAAAACAATATATAACAAAGCAAAGAATGAGCAACTTTTCTAATTGTTTACTGTCAGTAAAGCTTGATACATGTATTACAAACCTGTTGCTTTTCACAAGAGTGCAGAGCATGATCGTCTCCTCCTCTGTCCACCTTGGGTTTCTTGCTCCTGGCTTTATAAACGAGACAAGAAAGTAAAGAAAAAAATCACAATCCTGAAAATATGTATGGGAAATGTTAGCTCCAACATTAAAGAAAAACACATTATCCTTGACAAAGCCAAAAAGTACACATTGCACCTTGATTGTTTAGGGTTGTGGGATGGAAATGTTTTTTCCCCAGTCACAAATAAAACCTCTGTGGAACCCTCAGAGAATTAGGGAAAAACTTAAAAGTGCATATATGAATGAATTGAAATCTCCACTGCATGTTAAATAGTACTACGATATTGACTGGTAAAATATTGTTTTCATTTCTGTTGTTTATCTTAACACCAACCTCCAAACAATGGGCTAATGCTGTCGATTTTGAAAACTTTCATCATTTAAGCCTGGAGTCTACCAAGATAGGAAATTAGGATGTGTGTAAACAAAAATATTTAATAACAAATTGTCTCCACTCACCAAGTTACCATGCTGAATGGTTTCAACTCTAGCCTCTAGCGTACGATCAGGAACTGGAACATACTGTATGGATATAGAATGGATAGGAATTATGCAGTTTAGCACCTTAAATGTAATTAATATAAGATACTTAGGATTATTTTGATATGATGAATGTATTTAAGTACACGTATTTATTCCTTGTGTTGTGACACTGCATGTTTGTAATAGTTTTCATTTGTGACCGTTGTAATCATTTTGACCTGCCATCTGTTTGGCACGAAACGGTGGACCTGGTCTATGTATGTATGTCTGCCACTCTTGAACTTGAATAAAGTCATGATATAACAACATGAACATGTACAAGTCACATGAGTACTCACTAGCAATGAGTGTGTAGGTGAGGAATCGGGCCACAAAATTAAGATGAAGCCACACAAAACCTCCCCAACCCGACCTAAATTATAACCATAACCCTTCATTACCGGTATACATGTAGTAACAAACCCCAGTACCAATAAGCCACCTATTAATGGACTCTGATGTTTCCGTTTGGTGCAGAAATTCAACACACATTTCTGAGCAGTTATGATAATATAATGGAAGGTCAGATAAGCCAAAATATATTTGGGCCCGTCTCCAGTAATGGGGTACATTTCTGTTAGATTTACTGTAACATATATCTCTTAAATTCCAATTATTTTTTATGGTCTCTTAAAGGGCATATACTGTACTGGGAAGGCAAAAAGGCCTTCAAAATGTAATTGTTAGCAATCTTCTTGCCAATGGTCTTAAATTCATGTATTGTCTATTTTATAGGCTTGCTGAAAGTTATCTGCCCTCAAATGATCCACATATGGAGTAATTAATGATTAATGATTAAATCCTCAAAATGTTCGGCCTGAACATTTCAAGGATTTGTGATTTAATCACTTATTACTCCAAATGTGGATCATTTGAGGGCAAGTAACTTTCAGCAAGTTTCTAAAATGGACAATACATGAATTTAAGACCATTGGCAAGAAGATTGCTCGTGATCACCTTTTGAAGGCCTTTTTGTCTTCCCAGTACAGTATACTCCCTTTAAATAAACCAGCCAATAATAATAAAATATCAAAGCAATGTATTGATTTGCACTTTACAAGGTTTTGTAGACTTCAGAAAATTTGTCCTGTACAAATTTGCCACAGCACGTTGGTAACGGGACAGACGAGTTTGTAACACACGCGTCTGTCCCGTTACCAACATGCTATGGCAAATTTGTACAGGCTTAGTTTAGAAATATTCAGAGCAGGCTTTCAGCTGAAGTTATTTTGGAGGAAATTAATTCAATACTCTGTCATATTTTGGTGGTGCAAGGTGGTCATAATTTCAAATGATTCAGTTGTGCCAAAAAATATCCCTTTAATGGCTTTACTGTAGACAGACCCATTTAGATATTTAGAATGGTGATAGTCACCATGTAGACAACTACAAAGCTCAATATGTTACAATAACAGAGATGCCAACTATAGATGTGATTGCGTGCAGGTCATAAGTTGTAGAAAAATATGATCCATTTCAAAACCGTCTCGAGTCACTAAGCAGAAGGAGGGGGGGGGGGTGGTAGTGGTGGGATTTCATTTTTTAGTGTGCAATGACAAGCTCTCGGGATGTACATGTACTTACTTACGCATGCATAAACGTAGGCCTACATGCATGCTAAATATGTGATCACCAGTTAAATGGCACAAAGTATAAATTCACTGGTTGGTACAGGAAAGTTGAACATAATTTTTTTCTGTCTCTGGCAGGCTGTAAATGCGTGAGAAAACAGTTGCTGGGAGTCATGCAGCATGAGAGCAACCTCTAATGCAGGAGTCGCACGCCTAATGTAGGAGACTTGGCATTTCTGTAATAACTCTGATTGATCTTTTCAATGCGAATTGTTTCCCCGACATGCATTCAAAATGTGCTAGACTCTACTTAATTATTGCACGGTTGATGCGCCCACATACATGTACTGCCATGACTGCCATAGTCAGTGATAAAGCAAATTGTTAATGTGTGTGTCTGGTCTGTGCAGTTTGAACCATCCCATCGAATACTCTATCGGTTATACTGAAGTAGTACAGGGCCTAAAACTTGGTTTACTCCATGTAAGTGTGATGAAATTAAAATGTAGAGGCCATGCATGGAGAGCCATACTCCCATACTATAGGCATAAATGCAAGTTCAACTGCTGACAGTAGAGCTAGTACAGTTACAAAAATTGTAGTAGGTCTTGAGTCAGATTCAGAGACAGTCATTTTGAGCAGTAAATTCATCAAATTCATCAAATAAACCCTCAATACACAAAGGATAGATTAAGTCGAATTAATTTCAGAATTATGACTGGTAATACATTGTGTACGTCTCTATCTACATAGTCAAAGCTAGTTCCTAAGTAATAATATTATTAATAGTCTAGACATACCATTGTTGCGTTGGTAATGCATTACCAACGCAACGATGTTTCAACTACGCACATTATACGTATCTATACAGCGTAAAACCACGCGCACGGCCTGCCTGAACTCTGGGGACACGGTGGGCTAGGAAGTGCTATATGGCGGTGAATGCCGCAGTGAATTTGCTGCTGCGATGAATCACATACAAAATCGGCACTGCCGTATAAATCGTGTCGACAAAAACTACTTTCATCATCATAAATCCGTTAATCATTAGCACTGAGGACTACTTACATACTAATTTCAATATCCATTGGCACAAGATATCATGACAAAATGACATACTCGGGTAAACATGCAATATTTAGATACTTACGGTCGTAGTTTTGATGGTTTCGTGCAGCGAACTTACGGCGGTAACAGCTAACATGCAAGAAAATCGCTAGGCTATACCGTCAGTCACATCATGAAAAACAAAATGTAAATCGATCAAACGCTATTTTCATGGATTAGCGATTGATCGCAACGAATCAAGCGCTAATAGCGTTTGATTGGAGAGGGGCTTTATGTTACGGATTTTAGCGATTAATCACTATTAGCGCTTGATTGAAAAATAGCGATTAATCGCTAACCTTTCTTTATGTTACGGGGCCCAGCAGACGTGGGTCTGAAATTCAGACTACATACACTTTTACACACATGTGTGTGTAT
Source organism: Arbacia lixula (assembly GCA_963669155.1). Taxonomy (NCBI): domain Eukaryota; kingdom Metazoa; phylum Echinodermata; class Echinoidea; order Arbacioida; family Arbaciidae; genus Arbacia; species Arbacia lixula. The sequence goes on along the minus strand of OZ022578.1, from coordinate 1,535,859 downwards.
TGGGAAAGCGCGCGACCCGGCGAATTGGTCCGCCCCTAGCGCCGAATTGGTCCGCGTGCCCAGGCGAATCCGACCACGGGCAGGTTCGCCTGCTTTTTCGACCAGGCGTATCCGTCCGCAGGCAGCTGGGAGACCAAATCGCCTGGGAGGCGAATTCGCCTACGACACCGGCCGCCCGAACCGCCGGCTGAGCGAGCTGCAAGAAAACCCTGACGTACACAACGCGTCGCATGTGCAGCGAGGATCGTTCTGTAGACCCTGTTTTTCACAATGCCGGGCGGTATATTTTTAGTTCCTAAGACCCCACATTTTACGCGGATTTTACCCTTGTAGTCAGTTCCTTAGACCCCCATTTCAGGGTTTCGTGAGGCACACCCCCATCAAAATATAATTTGAGTGCCCCCCCCGGGACCTTTGCCCGCCGATGACTAACATTATTGGGGTCTTCAATTCTCTGCACAATCTGGATAATATATCAATTATATAATTTGAGAAAGAGAGAAAGAGAGAGAGGGGGGGGGGGGGGAGGGGGTTAGGGTGGGGGTATAGGGAATCTTGGGGTGGGGTGGGGGTTGATAGGGTGGATAGGGTGGGTAGGGTGGGGGTATAGAGAATCATCATACGTTCTGACATCGATCACATGGCCTTGAAGTAGGTCTTCATAGACCATAGAAAGTATATAGAAAGAAGTCAACTTACTAACATTCATGGCAGTGAAGGACCATCGCCCCATGCCCCCATGTGCCCGAAGTGCTGCTTAACATTATCAACACAAACTGAATGACGACCTATAGGTCTAACTTTTAGACTAGGGACACAGCCCCTAGGTCTATGCCTATGCGGACGCCAAACTATTTGCACATATTACCCATACGCGCGTGTACAATCGTATTATAGGCCTTAGGCCAAACACCTCGATCATTTCCCCATACGGTTTTGTATCGAAAATGACGAAAATGACGAAGATAATCTTATCCGTTTGTCTTTGACTTATGAAAATAGAAATAGTAATTTTTTGTTAAAAGCCTGAAATTGAGGCATCCAGCCACTGTGCTTACATTTGCAGATAAATGTGTGACTGCAAAAATTCCCTTGAAAGATAGTCATGCTGGCCACCATACCGGACAAGAGAAGGAAGGGCAGACCACGACAATGGAAAATAGAATCAATCGATGGATAAAACAGCCAATTAATGTACTAATTGGTCAGTCAATTAATCAATTAACCAATAATAACCATAATAATGTACCAACTAACGCGAATTGCACAAGATTCGGCTGCATATATATGTATGTGTGAACAGAGTATATCCCCCCTCCCCCTACACACACCCTTCACGCTCTGTGAAACGTTTGTGAAACGCGTCAAATACTTGTAATTTTATTATCTATATTTCACGCTATTTGAAAGGGCGAAATTAAACGCCACAGTCTCTTCCCCCACCCACACCCCTCTCTCTCTCTCTCTTTCACTCTCTCTATCCTCATGTACACCACCCTTCCATGTTCCATCTCCCTCTGCGTAGGCTTCATGCAGCTACATCACACGTGTATAATGTATGTGCAAAGTGTAATGTGAGCGTGCTTGATCTATGCGTCGAGCTCCTAGTCTATAGGTTCTGGACTCTTTTTATGAAGTTTTTAATTCCCCGAAACAGTGTGGCGAGATCCCGAGAAACTGTTCGCCCTCTCCGGGCGGATAGGTTCTCGGGATCGCGCCATCACTAGACTTGAGAGGGCGGAAAGGTTGAAGAGGAGAAGGTCAACCCCGAAGTTGCTTCTTAAATAAACAGAAACAGCTGTAAAAGGAACAGATTGTTGAAAAAAAAGCCTTATTGAATTAGAGACGTAGATCATAATACATGCACACATGTGGGTAAAGTACCTTTTATACCCTCTCATTCAAAAATATGTGAAGGCAAAACGTTATCTTGTAAATAAAGCCCTTACATGTAAAGGGATATTTTCTTATCCTCAGAGAGCAACTACAATTATTGCGCTTCCATTTTAGATAAAAAGAATTATATTCAACAGAGAGCCACAGCATTGGAGTCTTACACCAGATGATTAACGTATGATAGAAAGATAATGAACTGATTTCGAAACAAACCTTTAGAGTACATTTTTTTATTTTGTATTTCAATAAACAGAGAATTAATAAAACAGGCATTAGGTTTGTAATAAACAATGATGTTTTACAATTTATCAAAAAAAAATCATTTCAAACATTTCAAACCCAGGTTTGTGGAACTGAGGGAAGGGCTTTGTAAAATTGTAACACATCATACTAATATCTGTTTCATGAAGGAAAATACGCACGGTATTACCCCCGCAAGGAATGTAGTTAGAGTCGTTGAGCACATTATCCATCATTAATTTTGTGGGGGACCAGCTGTACTGTGTACGCAATATTAATATTTGTTTAAAATTTAATTGGTTACTGCACTATCCTAAACGTAATTTGATCTGGCACTCAAAATAATGAAGGAAAAAATCAAATATTTGAATGTGGTTCTGAGAAATAATGATATTTGCCAACAATTTATGTTTATCGGTATCCCTTTAACACTAAATCTAACACCAAACCACAAAATACCTAAGCGTGATAGAAGCACACAAAAAACGGGATACACACAAAACTCACTTCACTGTCATCGTGTTTGCTATAGTTCGTGCGCAAAATGCATGACGTCTACACAAACACCTCTTAAATAGAGAACAAAGTATGTTGTTATGGTAACCACCTGTGAAAACTTTAAAAAGGATTCCCACGCAAATTTGATAAAAGACTAAAGGCAAATAATGAGCATAATTTAAGTAACAATAAGTGGTAGAATGGACAATAACAGACACATTCAAGATGCCTAATAGAGCTTGCTGGCTACACCCTGTCTGCATGGTCTTTACCGAGATCGATATGAACAAGACAGATTAGGTTAAAGGGCCGCTGCCATCAAAATGTATGTTGCATTCTGTTGATGCAACTTAATATGTATGACAAAATCACTAACTGTTCAATGGAAATATGTGTCCAATATTTTGAAATATTTTTTCTTTATTTTTTCTCAGCATTGATAAGCCCCGCCTCCAAAATATCCTTCAACTGAAGATTCCCCATGTGACATCATCAAAGGTATAAATTAGCAGGATAATAAGCAGAATTTATGCACAAATTTATCATTGCAATTACTACCTCCACCTGCCCACAAGAGCATCACACAATACCATATAACAACCTATCATGTGGGAATAATAGTTTCCTTTTGTCAGAAATGTGCTAGCTATGTGATGCTATTAAAAGCACTTGCAGGTAGTCATTGCAATGTTTAGTTTGTGCATGAATTATGTCTATTATCCTACTAATTTCTACCTTTGATGATGTCACAGGGGGAATCCTGAGTTGGAGGATATTTTGGAGGCGGGGCTTATCAGTGCTGAGAAAAAATTAAAAAAAAATATTTTAAGATATGGGACACATAATATTTCCATTGAAAAGTTAGTGATTTTGTCATATACATATTAAGTTGCATCAACAGAATGCAACATACATTTTGATGACAGGGGCCCTTTAACCTAACCTGTCTTGTTCATATCAATCTCGGTAAAGACCACGCAGACAGGGTGTAGCCAGGCAAGCTTGTTATGTACATATCATGTTGTATCAATATAAGTCGACATACATTTTAATGGCAGGGAACCTTTAAGCAAATATTCCACAACATTGTCAAATAATGAATGTCCACAATCTTTTAACTGTTTGCGGCGAAGATTTTCATGAACTGAAGGCCGAATTGTATTTTTTTTACGCAGTAACAAACGCTGCGTATCGAGATCGTTATGACGGTTTAGGTGGAGCAAATGTTCCATAAAATTGTCAAGTAGTGAATACCCACAATCTTCCAACTGTATGCGGCGCAGAGATTCAATGAGTGATTTGAAATTGTATTTATTCACAAATACAATTTCATGGTGGCCCAAGGCCGAATTTATTTTTTTTTCTTTGATACATGTTAATAGATGTGATACTTGTATACTTATATACAAAATTATCTAAATTCATTAAAGAAAATACAATTTTAAAACCATGTAAAGGTACACACTCGCATTCAAACACATATGCACTCCAACACACATACAAATACTCCCTCACTCATAAAACACAATTTTTATACCATTTATCCCTTTATGTCTGTCTCACCACCCCACATCCACCTTACTCTCTGTCTCTCTCTCTATCTGTCTCTCTCTCTCTCTCTCTCTCTCTCTCTGTCTCTCTCTCTCTCTCTCTCTCTCTGTCTCTCTCTCTCTCTCTCTGTCTCTCTCTGTCTCTCTCTTTTCCCCTCTCTTTTTCTTTCTCTCGCCTTCTCACTTTCTAACAGAAACTTTATTTCTCTCTGTTAATATGCTCTCAATTTGCAAATGTGTCAGTCTTGTTCTTTATTTCGGTCATTTTTTTATTATTAGCCCACACCTTACTCCATGTTTCTCTCTGTGTACCTGCCTTGCCGTGTTCCTGTATTCACCAGTCCCTGTTTCTGTATCTTTGTCTAACTTGATCGATTTCTATCTTTCTTACTCATTATGTTTCCCTCCCTCTCTTTTCTGTCACCCTCTATTACCTTTCTTTTTCAACTCTTCACTCATCAACCACGATTTTCAATAGCAGTGCGTATCAATCGTTATGATAACATAATCACATAATAACCAAGTCTTGGCGGGCAATACATCTCGTTAATCAAGAAATTGTTGCATTTCTTGAGAGGAGCATTGTATGTGATTGAGTGAGATTAACCCTTTCGGCGTCGACGTTCTCGTCGGCGGAGGGTCCCGCCAGGTGGGACGCACAGTCACGTTCATCTTGGCCGTTGCCAGCCCGCTCGCCAACAGCAACAGTATGCATGTACAAAATGATGTGAACGGTCCATCTCGTTACCATTACGTTAAAGCGTGATAAAATGAGCAGGAATTCGCATACATTCACCAAGATGTTTTCTGACAGCATGTGATAGTTCCTCTGATATAATTATGTGAAGATATCCACGCTATAAACGTATTTACTTAGGTGAAGATCTGGGAGCTTAACTCAAGAATGGGCAGCAGCTAGTCAGCGCCCATAATAGTTGCACTTAATATGTTGTGACTTGTGTAATGTGGTCTAGAGTAAAATTTCTTCAGCTAGCGTAAAAGTGCCCTATCTCACGATAACTTGTAAGATACATTTTGTATTCTCTCATCTCAGTCACATAGATGTTGTAATTGACATGAGACTGTGACTGTTTGGTACTGAGAGAGTTGATTACAAAAAACCCTAAATGGTAACACTAAAATCTTGGTTATTGTATATGAACGTGTTCACCAGAGTGTGAGTGAAATAAAGATCGATTTTGAATATGTATTCATGATAGGCTAAGACTTAAATATTTTTCAATGCTTTCCACCACTTTGATCACTGGTAATTTGAGACTATGCTATGTATGAGATACTCATGAGTCAAAGTCTGGCTATTTCATATTTTCTGTCGCAATAAGTGGGAGGTTGACCCCTTCTTATGCTACATTGTCTGCTCTAATAAACGAATAAGTTTTGTCAGTTGTATGTATCTGTCAATCTGTACAAAAATGTTTTGACTACCTTCAATTATTTGTTTTGCTGTGTATATATTTTTGTGATTAAACCGAGAGGCACCATTTTATCTCCCCCCTTTCTCTCATTCGTTTTTGTTTCCGACGCTGACCCCTCATCCACCCCCCCCCCCTCTCTCTCTCTCTCTCTCTCTCTCCCTCTCTCTCTCTCCCTCTCCCTATCCGCCTTCCTCCCCTGTCTCTCTATCTTTCACATTCTTCCCCCATGTTAATTTCCTTGCTCCTTCTATAGCCTGACACACCCACGGGGACACACCATCAATGGAGGAGTACAATATACACCGCAGCAGTCCTACCCCCAATGTAGAACCGATAATGAGGGTAGTGACGGATGGATGATATAAACAAGTTGGAGAACAATGGCTTGTGCACACGCATTATCGATCTCCTGGCAACTGTGGGGGTGAATTTGATTTCGAGCGCAACTCTTCGGTATCGGATTACAGTATAATTTTGCGCTCGAAATAACAATTCTTAATATCAGGAAAGCGAATTCTTGACACCAACAATTCGTATCCTTGATATTAAGCAAATAATCAACGTTGGTGAAGGTGATCGGATGAACTATCACTTCCGAGGCGATCTGGCTGTAGCTATCTTTGCGAAGCGCAGCTGAGGAAAGATAGTGTGTACATTCAGATCGCCGAGGAACTGATAGTTCGTCTCATTGCCTGAAAGCAAAAGTTTATTATTTGCTTTATATTCCACATCTGAAACGAACTATTTATACCAAAAATGACACTTTGACTCACAAAAGTAATGATTACTTCTCTACCTAATCCCGAGCCGTTGCCATGAGGGAACACGCTTTAGGACGCGCATTAGGACGCGCGTAAGGACGCGTCAGTAGGTTGATAGTCCGAGTGTAACGCACTTTTATTTCGCGCGTACTCAAAATATTGATCACACGTTAGGACTGTGAGGAGTAAAGAGATCAGCGAAACGAAAAAGTGCTATCGCCTAGAGTGTAACGAACTTTTCTTCTCGGGTGATCAGATGGGCAAAACTACGCTTCGTCACGTGATCAACTCTTGACCAATCATATAGCAACATTCTTAGTATGTGGAATATAACAAGAAATAATCCTTGATATCAAGAAATAGGAATAAATGTTAAAATGGCTTGTCATACGTTCATATCATGAATTGCATGCTCACTTCACTGATGCATACCGTGTGCAGCTAGCTGACCGATAGTCATCCGATATCTACGAACAATAGCGTTAACATGAACCCAATTTGTTTTCCTCCGTGGGTCTCTTTATCGACACCATAAAGTATCTGGTCATCTGAAGCGGCTGGTCATCTGAAGCGGCTGGTCATCTGAAGCAGCTGGTCATCTGAAGCGGCTGGTCATCTGACGCGATGACATCGAACGATTTCCTCCATTCTGTCGGTGCTGGCGCCATTTATTGATTAGTACAAATGTGAAAAAAGAAGATTTTTTCCCCTATCAAAATCATGGTACAGATACTAGTATCATTTTAGATTATTTGCTTAAAAAGCCTGATTATGTCAAAATATGCCAGGCGCATAATGAATTATGCTAAAAGGATCGAAATTATGCCAGAAAGCATAATCATGCCAGTTCTGGCCACGTTGGATGGCACTGCGATTTCTATGAGGACTTCTCGCCCAACCATTTAGCTCTATGCGCCCAACCAATCGGTATTTATTAAACCCTATAGGCTCTCTACGTCAGGAGAGCTAGACAGCTTTCTTAGAGCTCTCGGCTTGAATTCAACGGCCGTTTCAAAAATGTTGGGACCGAACATTTTGAGGAGTTGTGATTTAATCACTAATTAATCCAAATGTGGATCATTGACTGCAAATAACTTTCAGCAAGTTTCTAAACTGGAAGGCATGGATTTAAAGATGGCCCGCCCCTTTTACAAACATCTGCAAACTTCATAAAAGTTTGCAAATATTTAGCACGTATCTTTAGGATACCAATTGTGAAATTGTAAGGTCAGAGATACTATAACTCCCGTTAAATAAATAAAAGTCTAATTAGTTTTCACTGAGATTTCACTATTCTCGTGGTACGAAAAAAAAGGCTAGATCAATTATCGAAGATTATGTTCTCAAAACCGAATATTACGCTTTTTCGATTCCATGGAAAGATTATATAGCCACTCTCTCTCTCTCAAATTATGACAAAGTCAGGAAACTTTCAGAATGAAGTCTCCAAAAGGGACGACCCACGTTTAAGACCATTGGTAAGAAGATTGCTCACGACCACCTTTTTGAAGGCTTTTTTGTCTTCCAAGGACAGTTTGGCCTTTAGAGCAAAATGTGGTAACCAAGACACCATAGCTCGTGCAATATAAAATGAAGGCATATAAAATTGGACTACCTCAAGCCACAGTTGACAAAGTGCTGCTCTACCGGTGCACCGCGTATAGTACAGCTGAATGGTACTATACGGTTGTACGAAGGCCGACCGCTCAGCGCGTGGAAAAAAAAAATCACGACGAAAATCACGATTCGTGACGTCGCAAACTCTATCGTGAATGTATTGTGAATATTTTGTGAATATATTGCGAATATAATTGTGAATTTGAATATGTTTTGAATTTCTATAATAATTATTAATATATATTCACTATATTTTGTCAATTTGCGATATCCCTTCTAGGCCACATTAGTTTTCACTTGAGTATTCATGAAGCTGGTAAGGAACTATTCTTTCGAAGACTTTAATTAAGACAGGAATAACAGATATTGGGCGATAATTGTTTTGGTTATCTTTCTCTCCACCCTTGTGTATGGGGGTCACTTTAACTTGTTTCCAGTCAAGTGGTAAACATCCTGTTTGGAGTGAAAAGTTAAAAATAAACAGTTCAATGAAACATGAGCACCTTCATCATCTGAATCAAACATCCATAAAGAGGGTAGCACTGTCATCATGACTTTAAATAATTCCAACTGATCTTGTTAACCTGAATATTCTCGAGAACGTTGCTGTTTGCAGTGTCAAATACTGCATATTACTGTACACCATATTTTAGAACTAATTATTTCAAAACTTTGAGTGTCACATGTGTCTTTTTATTACGAGTAATACACACAATTCCAATAAAGCATCAGTTTATCTGGCACAAAAAATTGTTAAAAAGTGAATCACCGTGCTTGAGGAATGCGTGTACACACATGCGCACTTTTCGCAGTACTGATAAGCGATGCGTGCGCGTCATTATAACCGCTGTCCTTTATAAAGAGTGGGTGCCACATATGGAAATCTACCATTCATGTCATTATTCGAACCAACTGTGACAAAACATTCCAGGAAGTACCAGGAAAACCGAGATGGCTTGTTTTTTAAAACTATCCCGACATGGTCGTACCCTCATAAAGGTAAGTTGTTGTTGTTGTTGTTTTTTCATTGCGGGAAGTTACATTTACATTTTCAGACGTTGCTTGCGCGCTACTCTGCTCTAAGTTGTGTACCATTCCTTTGTTGACAATTTCATCTGTCCAGGGTTAAAAAATATATTCTGTATATATATCATATAGTATAGTATATAATATATATTATGAAATGTAACCTCCAAAACAGGTGCATATTACTACAAACATATTTCCCAGGAGCATACTACAGACTGATGCATTAACCTTTGAAATGCAAGCCACAGCATTTATGAACATTAATGATGAAGAAAATCACATATGACACACAAAGTGTAAAGGGTGAGGGGTAGGACTAGATCACTGCAAATGCTGGGCTAACAAAGATTCAAAATTCAGGGATTATATTCAGTATAAAAGTTATGCTGCCCCCAACACAGGTGCATATTACTGCAAACTTATTTCAAAAACTGATGCTACAAACACTACTGGCATCAAAAGCAGTGTGGGGGGAATTTAAACTTCTTCCCCAAATGTGCACAGAGAGAATATGAGGAGGGTGGGACCCAACTTCAAATTAAATAAGAAATAATCTAGATCCTACATAGACCATTATATTCAAAATGACATTCTTAGCTTCTCCTAGATAAAGTTCTTTACCATATTAAGTCACACTGCTTTCATCCATAGTATGTCTAATACGGCAGTAGGGTTTTTAAATACAAACATATAGGTGAGTAAACAAGAATTAATACTTTAAGCTGAAAAAAACACCTTGTGTCCTTCTGGTAGATGGCTAATAGTTGAAAACATCCTTTCTTTTCGGATGTTTTCATTATACATTTAATGCTTAACAGGGTTCAAAAAGTCAGAAAATCTAACAGTAAGCAACATATTAACCCACTTCTTCCCTCTGCTTTCAACTCATTTTCCTTCCTGATTTTTCTATCTTCCCCTCATCCCTCCGTCTTCTTTTGTCTTCCTTTCTCACCGTCCGGAAGAAGAATCAAGAGAATCCTGATTGGTCTTTGCCTACAACTCACAGACTGGTGAACACAAAAACTCATTCTTAGAAGGCACAGTATTTTATTTAACGTTCATTCTCGCCCATCCCTTCCTGCCTGAAAAATAGAGACCCACCAAACACCCCCCTCCCCCCCCCCCCCCACACACACACACCACTTCCAAACCACATACTAATCGGGCAGTCTCTGACAATATTTGCATTTAATCATAAACCCACACAGTTTGACAGAAAAGTAGACGATTTTCTATTGATTCATGTGTATTTCGAAGAATAATAGAATTAGGTTGTCGTGTTAACTCTGCTGCGTATTGAGACCTTCAATCAGGCAATGGCGCACATGTGTTCATGCACACACATAACGTCCTTACCGTATGATAGCATATTAATAGTGCCCTACTTTGACAAAAGGAAATACATGTAAGTGACAAATCATTAAATATTAGATATTCATCTTTTTAGATCATACCAGGAACTCACTGTATACACTATAAAAATGAATATTTGATATGATATGATATGGTTGTATTAACAACAACAGTATGAGTATTTGTACGACAATATGAATATTTTAGTATAGATGTATCATGTATAGGCGTTGCCAATAAGGACCAAAAAATAACACAAGTGCCAGTCGAGTCTGACCCTCATAGTAAACATATTTGGCAAGATGTAATTTCCTTCATCTAGATTGTCAAAACTTAAGTAATATTAAAATAAAATGATATATGGATATGTATATACTACCTCTACAATGGTGCACAATGTAGGTAGGGGCCTAAATATGTAATTATGATACTTATTGAAGGCATCTATTTCCAATCGGGATATAAATGACATAAATCTACATTCATATATTTCGAGTATGGTAATTAACTTTACTCCAGTTAACAAAGACAAACGTAAGAAAGTGTACTATGGTAAACATATCACAGTGGGTTTTGCAGGTACATGTTGTTCTGGATAAATTATTCTTTATGAAGCAAGTATATGTTTCCTGAAAGCATATTTTTCAAACTGTTAGGCAGATTATTTCATGCAATTACACCTTCATATGATAACGAGAATTTGCCTTGATTAGTTTTAAATCTGTAGGGCCGACAGTGTCCTTTTTCTTTCTGTCTAGTAGAATATTCATGGTTGATAAATTGACAGTAATCTTTTGAGGAGTGAGGTACATTATTGTTGACTAAATCATACATAAATGGTAATATCGCTTGATTATGTATTTGATACACATTCACAATTTTAAATTCTTGAGATAGAGGTTTAGAATGGGTTCTCCACATACTAAATATCATGACACGTATTATCATTTTTTTCGTAGTTAATATAGACATGAGATAAGTTTCATATGTGCTTCCCCATACTTCAATGCCATAAGTGATGTGCGGTTGTATGAATGCATGATATAATAACATCAAGGTATGCTAAGTACAAATGTCTTAAACAAAGTATGATGAATGTTGATCTAATTTACCACCGATAAATGACGCTTCTCCGACTTGCTTTAATTCTTTCCCGCTATGCATGGAATACCACGAAGTTCTATCTCTCTATTGCGACCTCTTATGAGCATAAAATTGGTCTTGCTGGGATTGACTGTGAGTTTGTTGGCAATACACAATTCTTTCCAAATTTTCATTTATAACATCAAAAGCTTTCTGAAAATCAATGAAAATACCGCGTGTAATTCAATCTTCATCTAAATATCTTAACAGTGTATTACTCAGATTTACTAGTAATAGCTTCATACTGTACTGTTTCCGAAAAACCATATTGGTGAATATATAACAATGTATTGATTTCTAGAAAATCGATCAAACGATTATTCACAGCTTTTCAAATGCTTTACTTTAGAGGGGTAAAGCAGAAATAGGTCTATAGTTACCAGGTTGGTCTTTGGGGCCCTTTTTGTAGATTGGTGTCACTTTTGCAATCTTCAGTAAATCAGGATATTTACCAGATTCCAAAGAGAGATTATAAATATAAGTTAATGGCTTTGCGAAAAGTAGGCACCATTTCTCAAAAGCCTCACTGGTATGTCATCGAACCCAGAAGTTTTTTTTTTATCCAAAGCTAACAGATGATTAAATACTGCTGTTTGTGTAACAGGTTTCCAGTAAAAACATTTACTGTGACTGTTTTCCTTTTTCCAAGAAATCAGCAAACGCATATTCTCCTGCCGGAAGAGCATTCGTTAAGTTTGAGCCTACCTCAACAAGAAAATTATTGAATACTTTTGCAATCTCATAGTAAAAGGTGTAACTGTATACAGTGCTCATTTTCATTAATGGTTTACTTTTCAAATTTAGTCTTCTTTGAGGATTTATCTCTACCATGTAATGATTCATTTATGACATTTCATGTTTTTGAACTATCATTTCTATTTTCATGCAGCAAGATAGTGTAGTAAGTCCTTTTTTTGCATTCCTTAACACATTTGTAAGAATATTCCGATACCTTTAGAACGTTTCACAATAGCGCCATCGTGATGAGATGATAACATATAATGAGTATAGTTTATGTTTTTGACCTATTGATTTCAAGATACCCTTTGTTATCTCCGCCTCTCGCTCATTCGTTTTTTTTTTTCTAAATATCTTAACAGTGTATTACTCAGATTTACTAGTGATAGCTTCATACTGTACTGTTTCCGAAAAACCATATTGGTGAATATATAACAATGTATTGATTTCTAGAAAATCGATCAAACGATTATTCACAGCTTTTCAAATGCTTTACTTTAGAGGGGTAAAGCAGAAATAGGTCTATAGTTACCAGGTTGGTCTTTGGGGCCCTTTTTGTAGATTGGTGTCACTTTTGCAATCTTCAGTAAATCAGGATATTTACCAGATTCCAAAGAGAGATTATAAATATAAGTTAATGGCTTTGCGAAAAGTAGGCACCATTTCTCAAAAGCCTCACTGGTATGTCATCGAACCCAGAAGTTTTTTTTTTATCCAAAGCTAACAGATGATTAAATACTGCTGTTTGTGTAACAGGTTTCCAGTAAAAACATTTACTGTGACTGTTTTCCTTTTTCCAAGAAATCAGCAAACGCATATTCTCCTGCCGGAAGAGCATTCGTTAAGTTTGAGCCTACCTCAACAAGAAAATTATTGAATACTTTTGCAATCTCATAGTAAAAGGTGTAACTGTATACAGTGCTCATTTTCATTAATGGTTTACTTTTCAAATTTAGTCTTCTTTGAGGATTTATCTCTACCATGTAATGATTCATTTATGACATTTCATGTTTTTGAACTATCATTTCTATTTTCATGCAGCAAGATAGTGTAGTAAGTCCTTTTTTGCATTCCTTAACACATTTGTAAGAATATTCCGATACCTTTAGAACGTTTCACAATAGCGCCATCGTGATGAGATAATAACATATAATGAGTATAGTTTATGTTTTTGACCTATTGATTTCAAGATACCCTTTGTTATCTCCGCCTCTCGCTCATTCGTTTTTTTTCCCACGGTGACCCCTCATCCATCTCTCTCTCTCTCTCCCCCCCCCCCCTCCCTCCCCTCTCTCTATCTCTCTCTCTCTCTCTCTGCCACCCCCTCTCTCTCCCTCTCCCTACCCGCCTTCCCCACTCTGTCTCTCTATCTTTCACCTTCTACCCCATATCAATCTTCATGCTCCTTCTCTGCATGTATGCATCTGTATGGCTCTATGGACATGTATAACACGTATACCATGTATACCATTTATAGTCTGACACACCATCAATCAATGGAGGAGTACAATCACACCGTAGCAGTCCTACCTCCAATGTGGAACTGATAATAAGGGTGGTGACGGATGGATGATATAAACAATTGGGAGGACGGTTGTTCACATGCATTCTCGATCTCCTGGCAATTTGCCACCGCAGCGCTCAAGCATGCACTGTGGGGGGGGGGGGGGGATTTGATTTCGAGCGCAACACTTCGATATCGGATCACAATATATTTGTGCACAAGTTTTTGAGTTCGAAATGAGAACGAATGTTTGCATTAATTGTATTCTGGAAATCCCCTTTGCAATTCAGTTCTGCACAACTTTTGAGTTAGTTTCTGCTCGATATCCAAATTGATACTTGGATTGATTTTGCACTCGAAATAAAGTACTTAACAATCCTTGATATCAAGAAATCGAATTTCTGATATCAAGAAATTAATGCTTGAAATAAAGAAATAGGAATAAATGTCACAACGGATTGTCTTACGTTCATATTGTGCATTGCATGCTCACTTCAATGGTGTATGCCGTGTGCAGCTAACTGACCGATAGTCATCCGACATCTACGAACAATATTGTTAACATGAACCCATTTGTTTTCCTCCATGGGTCTCTTTAACGACACCATACAGTATCTGGTCATCTGAAGCAGCTGGTCATCTGACGCGATGACACCGAACGATTTCCCCCCACTTCTGTCCGTGCTAGCGCCGTTTATTAATTAGTACAAATGTGAAAAAAGGAAGAATTTTTTCCCCTATCAAAATTATGCTAAAGATGCTAGTATTATTTCAGATTCTTTGCTTAAAAAGCCTGATAATATCAAATTATGCCAGGCATAATGAATTATGCTAAAAGGATCGAAATTATGCCAGAAGGCATAATCATGCCAGTTCTGGCGACGTTGGATGGCATTGCGATTTTTATGAAGACTTCTCGCCCAACCATACAGCTCTATGCTCCCAAGCAATCGGTATTTACTCAATCCTATACGCTCTCTACGTCAGGAGGGAGATAGAAAGCTTTCTTAAAGCTCTCCTTGAATTCAACGGCCGTTAAAAAAATGTCGGGGCGAACATTTTTCAGGAGTTGTGATTTAATCACTAATTAATCCACATAAGATCTTGGATAACACATTTTGCTCTAAAGGCCATATACTGTATTGGGAAGACAAATAAAGCCTTCAAAAAGGTGGTCGTGAGCAATCTTCTTACCAATGGTCTGAAAGGTAGCCCGTCCCTTAAAGAGACCTAATTCTGAAAGTTCCCTTACTTTGTCATCATTTGAGAAAGAGTGGCTATAATAATCTTTTCCTGGAATCCAAAAAGCGTCATATTCGGTTTTGAGGAAATAATCTTCGATAATTGATCGAGATTTTTTTTCGTACCACGAATATAGTGAAATCTCACTGAAAACTAGTTAGACTTTCATTTATTCATCGGAAGTTTATAGTACCTCTGACTTTATAATTGCACAGTTGGTATCCCAAAGATACGTGCTAAATATGTGAAAACTTTCATGAAGTTTGCATATGTTTGTAAAAGGGACGGGTCATCTTTAAATTCATGTATTGTCCAGTTTAGAAACTTGCTGAAAGTTATTTCCCCTCAAATGATCCACATTTGGATTAATAAGATGTTTTATATTTTGAATTCAAAGGGTTCCAAAAGTTCGCTCCTTTATACTGAGTCGAATTTGACTGTGTTAATGCAAACGACAAACGGCAGGAGAAAATTATAACTTTTCCCTTGCTATGGTTTCTACACACTCTTCAAGCATTTCATTGAATGACAACGGGTCTGAGTTAGGAGGTTTATATACAACACCAATTACAACGTTTTTTAATGCTACATATCTATTTCAACAAACAGAGTTTCAGTAGATTCGTTACAGAAAACGATAATAAAGCATTGATATACATACATACATACATAGACACACCACCTCCCCGTCTTCCTTCTCGTGATTTATGAACAATCTAATCTTTTAAATTTTAAATGGACAGTACGTCAGATTTTAACCATGTCTCAGGAAAAGCATAATATATTTAAAATTTGTGGTTTAAATTATTTATGTCGCATCATATTTAACGGGTAGTTTTGGGCATTTAGGTGAAAATAGAGAATTGTCTGTCATATTTGTTTGCATTAATGTTTCCATTAAAAGTATCGGTAAAGTAATAATCACACGTTCCTTCTAAATAATCTTCTATGTCATCTTAATGATCTGCTTTATCAAACATTTAACGTGGAATGGTACAGGAACATGCATGGCAATGTATTCAAATTGAGTGCTTGCATGCAAGTAAGCCACCTCAAAAGCAAAAGCAAATAAGCAACGATAGCACAAAACAAATTGTTCCAGAAATAACATATGATACATAAACCTACCACCACATATAAACATTTCATTAAGTCGGGGACAGAGTCATCGGGCGTCATGTTTATGTTTTGCAATGCTCTGACCATTTTGCATCAAAGGGCCCACATCGTGCATCATAGCTAGGGCCTGTAAATGACACTACACAGCCAATAACAAGCATTACGAGGCCTTTATTTAGCACCAAAGGGCCCAGATGTGGCATTATATGGTCTGTAAATGGTATTACACAGCTAATAGCAAGATTTATTGGGCCTTTCATTTGCATCAGAGGGCCCATATCTTGCACTATAAGCCCTGTATATAGTATTACATAGCTGTATTACACATCCAATAGCAAGAATTATGTGTCCTTTGCTTAATAGCCCCCAAAGTCCCAGATCTAGCATCATAGAGCCTTCATGTGGTACTACACAGCCAATGATCTAAGCATCTAGTTGTGGCCACGATTAACATGATTAAAGAATGTGACCAAGGAGCATGTCTCTCTGTCTTCACCGTTGCTGAGGCATATTGTAAGTCCTAGACCGAGCTTTATACATGTGGCAGTATCGGTATTGGTAGTTGTATTGCAGGGTAAAGACTAGGGACTTGGCTAAGTCTTACATAACTAGCCTTGAATCCCTTATCCTTAAAGGGCATATACTGTATTGGGAAGGCAAAAAAGCCTTCAAAATGTAATTGTTAGCAATCTTCTTGCCAATGGTCTTAAATTCATGTATTGTCTATTTTAGAAGCTTGCTGAAAGTTATTTGCCCTCAAATGATCTACATTTGGAGTAATGAGTGATTGAATCACAAATCCTCCAAATGTTCGGACCGAACATTTCGAGGATCTAATCATTAATCATTAATAACTCCTTATGTGGATCATTTGAGGGCAAATAACTTCCAGCAAGGTTCTAAAATAGACAATATATGAATTTAAGACCATTGGCAAGAAGATTGCTAACAATTAAATTTTGAAGGCTTTTTTGCCTTCCCAGTACAGTATATGCCCTTTAAAGACGTACTGCCCCACAGCTTTGACTTAGGCTCATGCTGAGATATCTCATTGCGTTAATATGATGATTATAAAACCTGAAAGTGCCATTAGTGGATCAAATCCTATAGAGCAGCATTTTCGACACAGAAAGTATGAAATAGACTTAATGCTCTTCGCCCTACATTAGTAAATTAACTAAGTCTATTTACAATACTGTTCATTGATTAGGATTGCAAGCCACAACAAGACTTGTTGTTGGGGGGGGGGGAGGGGGGGGGGGGAGGGGGGGGGATTTTTAAATACTTACATGAACTTACGTATATCATCTTTATGATTATGATGGAAGGAAATTATATTCTTCATACAGTCATACGTTAAGGCTTCAGACATGAGGGCAATATTCAATAACGGGAACTTTTGTTCTTGTTTCAATGCGTTGAAAGAAATTAGTGATTAAAAACATTCTTAAGCGATAATCCATGAAAAGGTATAATGCCCACACTATTTCTAGTTTAAAAGTATAAAACAAAGATGCAGCGGAAGCATTTTCCTTCCATCTCAGTCTATGAACACGATAACGAATGCATGCCGTTTCTATGTTAGCAAAACGATTTCCTTATAACGAAAAGCCACAATGTAGAGATTGTATGTGACCTTTAGCTTGAATTGCTTGAATGAATCCCCAATCACTTACCCAATACCTCTCAGACTTATTTAATCATGTTTAATCTCAATCAATCAAATTCGGGTAAGAAAATTATACACTTTTGGCGTAAAAACAGATTGAACTACGACAGCACGTATTCAAATACATGGTGATGGCGGCCATCTTGGACATGCTGATTAGGATCACACGGGATAGTAATTCATTTTTAAGTCCAAACTTCTATCAAGTAATGTAATGATACAAAAATATAATTGCAGGTGATGCACGACAGCCCAGCTTTCCTCGTGGACTTTTAAGTCTTAGGCATTGCATTATCATTAAAATAAGAACAAAATCCTTCCTTGCATTGGTCTTTAAATAGTGTTCTAAACAATGTGATATTCACTATCTACAGTTATCTATCAAGTTATAAGATCGTACTAACTTTATCAATGATGTATAAAACAACGCCCTTCACGTTTGATTCTGACATATTCAGTAGTTCATTTTCGTCCCCCGCTTTTCTCTCCCTCTTCCTCTCCCTCCCCATCTCTCATTCTTACTCTTTTTTTTTTTTATCTCTCGTTGTTTATTTTATATTTTCTGTCTTTTCTTCTATCGGTCTATTAATCTATTGTTTCGTTTGCTTTCTCTCCCTTTCTCTCCCATTGTCATTTTCTTCTTGTGCAGGGCAATAATCATAATCTCTCTTTCTCTCCATCACTCTTTCACTCCCTCGCTCTCTCATTATCCGATTTTTTTTGCCTCAATGATCTGTATTTGAATGATTTCATTTTTTGATAAATGAAATCAACTATAAAGAAGGACCATCTGGCTATAAAGACCTTTATTGTTTATATTATACCGTTACATTACCGGGCCTTGAAAACCACATTGGCTTAATTATATTTTACTTTATTATAAATTGATTTAGCAAGAAGGGAATATCCAATAAATAAATAAAAGGAATAGTGTAAGTATTTCTTCCAAACAAGTTACAAAATATATGAATTTAATACAACTCAAGTCCCTCAACTTAACTTTGTTTACATTTAAATTTCAAATGTATCTTTTACATTGTTTCCTTATCAAGAACCATACACCTATCATGATATTGCTCTTGTTCTTTTACGTTCACTTAAGCTCAACGTCACTTTCCTCGTTGGGTTCTCACTGGGAGTCATGTTCATGATGATCTTGGTCAACGTGCTGACCAATATTCAAATGCACTCCATATCTGCTGGCAAAGAGCATTTCGATTTCCGCGACGCGAAAGGTGATGGACAAGGTAAGACACTGAAGCAAGGAGGTCACGTAGGTGCATACCGGAACGCAAGCGCTCCTGCTCCACGGCAGGATTCTCACAACGAGTCTGTCAAATCCGTAAGGAAGTGGACATCTCCTAAACCATGTGTGAAAAAGATTCACATCTTTGCTGAAATGTCACTAATGAAATTGGTTCCGGAAATGAGTAGCTTCAGAAACGTGCTGATCCATGGAGACAGGAAGAACGCCTTTCTGTCGCACGTCGACTGTAGATCGTCAGGCTACATGTGCAATGTGGAGATGACCATGGGCACCTTCTTAGACCAGCTACCAGACAAGGATGCTGTCATTTTCAACATGGTCGGCACACAGTGGAGGCGCACAAGCTTCCTGAAGATGCTGGACAGCCTCATACCTGAACCAAACCAGAGTTGGGTATTCTACAGCACCGAGTCGCCGCATCGAATTGTCAGGTGGGCAGAAAACTTTGATATCGCGCGTCTCAAATACCACGTCAGCATGACCTACCTCTCGGATTCAGACATCCACCTACCATTTGGTTTATTTCACCCGTTTAAAAATGGTGAAGCTCATCCTGGGCCCGAAGAGAATTTCTATAACAGGACAGGTCTGATATCATGGGTCGCTACAAACTGTATAGAGGTCTTCTGGCCTCGAATGCCCTTTGTGAAAGCGCTTCAGAAACTCGTTCCCTTAGATACCTATGGGCAATGTGGGAAAATGACCTGTCTTCCGCGGAGGTCCGCTAAGTGTAACAAGCTGTTCGCGTCATACAAGTTCTTCTTAACAATCCCCAATACCGAATGTCACGAGTACATCACCGAGAAGTTCTGGACGGTCGCTCTCGACAGTGGGATTATCCCCGTCGTCTACGGCGCGAAGAAGGAAGACTACGTGAAGGTCGCCCCGCCGAACTCGTTCATCCATGCCGCGGATTTCGAGAGCATGCAAGACCTTGCCAACTACCTGCTGAAGGTCGACCAGGACGACGCTCTCTTCAGGAGCTACCACGCGTGGCGCAAGATGGGCAGGGTGTCCCTGACCTTCCCGCCTGCACTGCACAAGATCTGCGAAGTGCTGCCTCACCTCCACGACAGGGAATCAGGTAACTTCAGATTAGTAGGTGATTCTCCGTGGTACAATGGATGCCGAGATCGACCTAACAATCGAACTCTCCGATTTAAGTACAATGAATTAGACCTCGATTCGTGGTCGTTTTGGGATAATTAGTTTCCTGAAACCCTTTTTGCGCCATCGTTGCATTTTTGCACAATGCGCACAAATCATACAAAGTAGGATTTTGCCTAACACACAAGAGTTAATCTGCACATGCCTTTGGGCACGATGGTCATCGTTGATTTACTAGAATCTTCGTGCTGCGTAAATTTGATTCCATATGTTACGAAAAAAAAAACAGCGGTGGAAACGGTCGCACTTTGTTAGCGTCTCCTTCCGTTGTTTGAACGACATCGGATAACTTGTGAATATCTTGGCATAAATATGATGTTCTGAACATCGAAATCATAACATGGCTTACGAAGTACATATGCACTATCAGGCTTAGGTAGCGCGTAGCCACGGATTACTTTTTTTTATGGGGAACTAACTACCTACCTACTAGACTATTAAAAATATAAGCTTAGAAAAGTAACATGAAGCGGGAACGATGGGTAGTATTTTTTCTTACTTTTTATTATGACGCATCTTAACATGATAAACATGATGAATATTATTAGTTGCCGGGGGATTGAATGATTGCTGGTTTCTAGAGCTAAGCCTACACGTCGTTTTCAGTGCGGGGCCCGGGCTGGCCCCATCGGCCCTCCAATTGTGTGCGTTTACAGAACGGGGCTCGGCCGCGGCCTAACCAGCTAACCGTTAACCAGATTTGCTTCAAACTTGGTACATGTGTGTATTGCATAAAACCAATGAAGTGTGTAAAATAGTGGTCAATTCTGATTGAGTTCAAAGGTCAAAGGTCAATGAACTTTGTGAAAAATTGCCCAAAATTGACGTTTTTCACAATAAAGCTAAATCCGAGGATGCAATTCTCATGAAAAATGGTACAAAGATGGATCATTACTTGCATGGGAATAGACTGGTGACATTTTTGATAAAATTCCTGAAAGTTCAGAGGTCAAAGGTCAATGAACTTTGCCAATCTTGGCTAAAAACTGCCCCAAGCTTTACATTTTTCATAATAAATCCAAATCCAAGGATGCAATTCTCATGAAACATGGTACACAGATAGATCACTACTTGGGAAAAGACTGGTGACATGTTTTATAAAATTCCTGAAAGTACAAAGGTCAAAGCTTAATGAACTTTGCCAAAATTAGCAAAAAACTGATCCAAACTTTATATTTTTCACCATAAAACCAAATCCAAATATGCAATTCTTATGAAACGTGGTACTAAGATGGATCACTACTTGGGGATAGACTGGTGACATTTTTTTGGTGAAATTCCTGGAAGGCCAGAGGTTAAAGATCAATGAACTTTGCAACAATTTGCTAAAAATTGGCCCCAAATTGATATTTTTCTCAATTAACCCAAATCCAAAGGTGCAATTCTAGCGAATCACGGTACAGAGATGTATCACTTCATGGAGGTAGATTAATGAAAGTTTGGGTAAAATTCCTGAAAGGTCAAGGGTCAATGATTTTTGCCCAAAAAATAGCTGAAAATTAAGCCCAAAGTGATATTTTTCAAAATAAATAAAGATCCAATTGTGTGCAATACCAACCAAACATGGTGCAAAGATGGATCACTACTTGGGGGTAGACTGGTGATATTTTTGGTGAAATTTCCCAAATGTCAGAGGTTAAATGTCAATGAACTTTGCCAAAATTGACCAAAAATTGTCCAAAATTTGACATTTTTCACATGAACACAAATCTAATGGGTCAATTTAAACCAAACATGGTACAGAGATGCATCACTTCATGGAGGTAGACTGGTGAAAGTATGGGTAAAATTCCTGACCGGTCAAAGGTCAATGAACTTTACTTCAAAATTAGCTAATTTTAAACAAACTTCCTACAAGGATAGATTTAGATGGACTGATTGGATTGTAAGTCAAAGAAGTAAGAGGTCAAAGGTCAATTAACATTGTCAAACTTGGCTAAACATGGAAAAACAGAATATGATATTTTCATTTCACAAAGGAGTTAAATGGTTCATTGCCCACCAAACAGGTTTTCTGAGAATAAATCTAAATAGAGCTCGCAAAGAGGCGTAGGCATATTTATCGACTGCGCGGCAGTCGAATTGCTCTAGCTTTGCTCAAATTATAACTATGAATACCATTTCTCATGGTCACATTTCTGTAAATTCAATGAAATATATTTTGTCATTTATTCTTAGTTGACAGGTAACAGCTTAACCTTTTTAGGATGTGATGGAACGAGTTAATTTGAACCTGTATTCATACTTTATGTACATTATCTTTTCTCATATCTCACATATTTACGATGTATTCAGTATCAATATATATCATTTTTTAATTACAAATTTATACCAATTTATCATTGGAAATGATGTTTTACTTGTGTGATGCATGTGGAAGCACTAGGCCTCCTTCATATGAAATATTTGTCACCAGTTAATCTTTGTTGCCATTTGGGTGTATAACCATGTAAGTTAGTTAGTGTAATCTGTGTTCATGTGCTTTTGTATTGTTGTATCATTTTTACGCAGGGGCTGTAGGTAGAACAGATGCAAGCTCATTGATGGGGCATTCCCTGTCTAAAATAAATAGATGTAAAGACAAATATTATTGAAATAAAAGCTCAACTTTTGAAACGTGTTACAGTTGCAGAGCAAGAAGTGCGCCAAATTTTGTAGCTGAAATATCACGAACTATAGGCCCTGTTTCATAAAACTTACCATTGATGGTAGCTTTGCTATCGATGGTAATTCCCATGGAAACCGTGAATTTGATTGGCTGTCCAGTGATGTTACCATGGTAATTACCATTGATGGCATAGTTACCATTAAAAGTAAGTTTTATGCCGTGGGGTGAATGGGTAGAGGAGGGGACATAGGCTGAAGTCTTTAATCCACATGTGCAACTTTAATCAATTAAAAATCACTTTTAATATATTGAAAACATTTGGCTAATGACTGTCAACTCTGAAGTATAAGTTTCAGAGGCCGTCCACATATTTTGCATGTAATCTAATTATTTTAAAGAGAATTATGTGTCAATCCAGAATACGATTCTATATGAAACCATGGTAGCTGCGAATTTAAGAGGTAGGGTGTCGGCTCTGCAGTGGATGAAAGCTGAAAATAGCTGGAAAAGGGTGCTCTGTGATTTACGACAAAATCGCCATAGGCCTATTTCGGGATGCTACACATTCATCTGTAATCCATAGTGTCATAATTAGATATTCAGGTTTTAAATAAACAAGCATTGTAGAAAGTTCTAATAGCACCATCATAACATTATCAAATGTTATCAAATTTGTAACAATGACAATTCAAGAAATGAGAGATGTGCCGATTTTGTTTGTGCCATATAGGCCTATATGTAAAAGAAGTAATTCTGGTATTTCACTGTTCACTGATTAGATTGATAACAACACAATAGCGCAGCAAAAAGTTAAAGGAAGTGTACATAAGTAATATTCATTAAGATGTATCAAGTCAAAGCAAATTACTATCATGTCACGTAAAGTTCATGTCACTCTTTTTGTTAATTCTTTTGTCATCTTTTCTGGATTATTCTTTTGATACATTAAATTAGGATAGAGGTCACCTCGTATATCCATTACGTGAATGTTAATGTGAGGCGTATATTATGTACATGTCTGATAATGTCATGCTTGTCTGTGTTATGTTTGTTGTTCGATGTAATCAGGGCCCCTGGGAGAACAGTGCTTTGCTCACTTTAATACTCTCTCTGGAAAATGCTCTAGGAAAAGATGACGGAATATATCAATAAATTAATAACAACTTTATTTTTCGACTTTTCCAAAGCAAATCAGCCGGCAAAGAACTAAGGCCCAATTAGGCTTTACTGCGGCCGAACATTTAAGATCCAATAAAAAATGCCTAATAGACGGGAACACCAGTTAAAGATGGCTTTTAATCTAAACGCAAAAGCTTGCTTGTCTAGAATGTGAAATTTTACCAACGTTGCTGTTAAAAGAGAGACAGTCCATCCTAAAGTTACGGTGCCTTGAATACAAACAAAATCAAGAAAGTAAACAGATAGGGAATGTTTGACAAAAGGCCACCAAACGATAACAAAGTTTTTAATTTTTAAATTCTTAATTTGTTGACGTTCCTTGTGAGATATAATGTTAAGGGTTGGGTTCTAATCTTCTTGAAATTTTCACTTTCTTACAAGAATTTATCCCGTTTTACCTCTGCATTTGACATACCGTTAGACATATTATTTCATTTATTTATTTATTCAAGTCTTCTTTTAAAAATACAGGGTAGGCAACCTCAGTTAAAAAAAACTGCATTACAGGTGCGCCCTGTATATACATACAAAAAAAAATTCAAGTGGTGTAATAAATTAACTGCGTAATTAGACAAACTTAATCAACATATTTAACAACAAAATAAAATACACCTTTACAATATTAACAAAAAGGAACAAATATTTCACAGAAATAATTGTTTTGCAAGATCGAGATCTGACTGCGCGTGGGCCCAACCCACATACGCTTAATGTAAGTTCAGGCGGGAATCTTCCACCACGCGTAGTTGCAGTATTTATTTTGCAATGGTTCAAACTCACTCGCCTCTATTTTCAGAGGCCCTTATGCAAAGGGCACATGAAACAGATATGCCATTTTCAGATAAACATACCAACTGCATAAGTTCATGTAATGCAGTACAACTTACAGAAGGAACACATGTGGAAATGAGCTTCGTTCGTTGGTCGATGCCTGTGTCTGTGTGTATGTTATTAATTGTAATAAGGCGTGTGTGTATGTGAGAAATAAAAAGAGACATGGAAAGAAATATAGGCAGAGAGACATAGAAAGAGAACAGAGGAAAGATAAAAGTTGGAGGAGAGACATACAGAGCTGATAATGGTGATAGGCTAAACATATGGATAACTACAGCCATCTATACGCAGATTTTGGCAAGCAAGCAGACAATAAAAGCATATGCGCCATACCTATTGAAACTGAGTTGGCTAAACTGTAGTGGCTCTAGGAATAACGATATAGAGAACGAACGGGAGAGGCTTGCTACTATGGCATATTGTCATCTATAAATACTTCATTATTGCCACCATATGAGAAGGCTCGAATAATTACAGATCAGTTACAAAATATGTTTTACGATATCTTAATTAAAACACAACTTCCTCTTTTCAATCTACACAATAAACCGCATTAGATACTATTCGGCTGAATGAGTGTTAGCTCAATCCCAATTAGGAATGTATCTCCGGTTACAGATTTCAGTCACGCGATTCACGCCTCACTGTACATACCGTGAATGTCTTCAACGGATATGCAAATAGAGGTGATAGGAGACAATACGTTTGGTTCAAAGTCGCAAGAAGGCTCAGGATTTCTACCCCACCATGACCTTTTAACCTGTAAACGTGGTGGGTACTTAGTGATGAAGTGTATCACTTACTACCATCAAAGGGATAGTTCACACTAAAACCCTTTTAGTTTTAATGAAAGGAGACTCATGAAGGAAACATAGTAGTGACGGTGTGACGAAAATCAGTCAAAGGAAAAGAAGTTTTGATTTTGTGACGTCACGTGGCTGTACGTCACGTACAGCCATCTATCTGTCTATACGCAGAGTTTGGCAAGCAAGCAGACAATAAAAGAATGTGCGCCAAATTGTTACCTATTGAAACGATAGGGAAGAGAGATAGGGAAAAGTGCAAGAGAATATCTAAGAGATTGAAGGAGAGTGAGAGAAAGATATATATATATATATATATTAGGAGAGAGAGAGAGACATACAGACAGACAGACGGACAGACAAACAGGGTGGGGGAGGGGGGGGGGGTAGCTACTACGGCATATTGTCATTTATAAATATTTCATTATTGTCATGCAGGCATGCAGGGCGTTTGTTATGACGGTCCCTAGTACGATGATTTTTTTTTTTTTAACAAAAATTAGCCAGACAGCCGTATCTATTATATTTTATACAGAGATATCCATGTTATGCGTTTGCGTGTTGTTGGTATGTATAGGTGGCCACATTTTGTGAAATTGTCTTTTAGAGCATCATTACGGGTGAATAAGCCACGTCCCTTTAGTAATGGTGTGGCGTTTCCCAAATGACATAGCACAAACAGAATACTACTATGCTCGAGTGACTCGAGTTATTTGCCCTCAAATGATCCACATTTTGACTGATTAGGGATTAAATCCCAAATCCTGAAATTGTTCGGCCCGAACATTTTGAGAATTTGGGATTTAATCACTAATTACTCCAAATGTGGATCATTTGAGGGGAAAAAACTTCGAGCAAGTTTCTAAAATGAACAATACATAAACTTTAGACCATTGGCAAGAAGATTACTCACGATCCCCTTTTGAAGTTTTTTTTTTTGTCTTCCCAGTACAGTATATGCCCTTTAACAGTGCAGTAATGTACATGCACATGTAGCTAATGCATACAGCACCATGCTCATCATCGCATGAACGAGGAAAACAAGACTTTCACCTAATATTGTGCTGTATATAAGTTCTTCAAAAGCAAGTTCTACAGATATCGCATAGCAAAGTTTTTGTCCAAGTTTCGATGAACATGGCTACCAAGAGGCAAAAGAATGCAAATTTTTCAGAAGAAGAGAATCTCTTTTCGGCAGATAAGTATGATGAATACAAATACATCATCGATGCAAAGCACAAGGATGCAAACACTAACAACAAAAAGAAGGATGCATGGGCAACTATTCTGTGCAAAAATCATGCAAAGTGACGCGAATTTTCAGAAATCATACGGACTTTGCAACCGATATATATGTAAGCTCTCAGACTTTGCTGGATCCTGACCCTTCTACAAATTGGCCGGTAACACCAGTTACAGCTTTGGAAAGCCAGTACCCTAGCGGAGATTTTGGTTTAAGTTTTGTTTGGGCTAAAAAATAAACCATTTGTGTTATTCGTCTTCAAAGTGACGCGAATTTTCAGAAATCAGACGGACTTCGCAACCGATATTCGCAGTACAGCCAGTCCACAGGCAGCAGAAAACACGTGTATTTTATTTTTACTTGACCTCTCGAACCGTGGAAAAGGTCTCCATGAATAAACCATATTTTCGTACACTTTCTTTTGCAACTGTATGCTGGAGGTCAAAATTTACCAAGTGTGAAAAAAAAAACATTTAAGGAAACAGACAGAAAAATATTGCCAATTCGAGATAAATATGTGGTTGTGAATTAAAAACAAAATGAAAATAAACTCTATATTTCCATGTCAATCGCTTATGATCCCTAAAACCTATAGATTATATGAAGCGGAATCTATTCTACTTTTTGAAAATACCAATATTTTTCATCCTCTCCATGTAGAAGCATCCAGCAAAACATCAATCATATTCAATTCCAAAATGCGTGAGACATGACAAAGTTGTGAACGATCCTACCCAGCCAATCATAGACCGCGACCTTCGAATCGCCGGTGACATGACGTCATTATTGCGGACTATGATTGGCTGGTTATGATAAACGAAGATTTCTTTCATCATGACATACATAGCCTGTAAACCATGTTGACAAAAGGGCTCTTAGTGTACTGATTGTACAGTATATGATTGCCAGCACCATCACCAGCATTGTCATCTTTATTATTATCATTCATAATCATGCTCAAAATCACTGATATTACGATTATGACTATAATCGTAGCAGTAATTAATATTGGAGAATTGAGGATAAAGGCCTATAATACGAACGTATTTCTCGCCATCACGCCTACTGTAGTCAGCATTCTGTGCGATCCCATAAAAGCCATGGGTGTCCAACATGTAACAAGAGAATTATGAAAACTGAATCATATCCGTAATATCTTATATTTTTTATCATAAAAGTCATTATAAACGTTTGTCTACACCTAGCTGTTCACTGGCCTCACACAGGGCATCATTGCATTCAGTCTTGTAACTGAATGGGCCTACCCTATACAGGATGATTAAAGGTGATATTCATAGGAAATAAAATCAAATAAATATAGTTTATTTTATAATCGAATGAGTTATTAAAGCAATTTATGCATCTAACATCCCATGAAAGTGTTCACTTTTGTGATTAATGAAAGTCAGATTTTACTAAATTGACTCTCTTCCTGACCTACGAAATCGCCTCAGGGAAAGTGGCGTTGTGTGTACGTCACAGTCGGGATACGCTTCACAATGACCATTGTGTATCACACCTGTTAATCCACTAGCAACTTCCATCACAGTTTCATTAACAATGCATGATGCTTCTGGCGGAAAAGAAGCTTCGGATTGGCATGTTTGATGCACAATAACGCCTCCCTTTTCTTACGTCAGACCTAAAGGCCCTTTCGGATGACAGTAGGGCAAATTTGTCCCCGAGAATACGGTGATTGTTTTCACCCTAATTTCGCTTTTTGGAAAGTGATATATTGTTTGAATGTCATCCGAGCTCATTGTATGGCTTATAAGCTTTCTGTAGATGAATATCTTCATATTTTTGGATTTTCTATGAATATCACCTTTAATAAATGAATAACAAATGAGGATGAACAACGTTAAAACAGGGGGAACAGAAAAACGGTAACGCGGAAAATTCCTTGCTGCTTGTGAGTATCGCTGACTTCACTGCCTCCATGTACAGCCGTCACTCCAATGTATACAAAAAATCACAACATTCTAACTTTGAATATAAAACAAAGAGGCATAATAATTGTCCTTTTATAATCCGTTTACGAAGATCCCTGAGACAGGAAACTGAAAATTCAAGAGTTATCAACGTTTTTCGAAATGCATGTACTTTCACAGTATATCCAAAACTAAATACTCTTGAATACTCTTTATTCAAGTTATCAAGCAAATAAAAATGTTGATTTATCCCAATATTCACTCCCACTAATGAAGAGATAAAGCATGTATAAACACCTAAATTACTCTTTCTATTTGAAATCCATGTGACGTATGATTCAAAGAGACATCGTACTAACAAAAAAAAAACACGTTTAAATAACGTACAAACACGACAAAGATAGAAAGGAGCATCTTACAACTTACTGTTTATACTATAGTTTGAATGAGTTGTAAAAGAATTGAATTGAATTGAATTGAATTTATTTCCACATATAAACGTAAACAAACAGCGTACAAGTACATGAAATGATACGTTCACATGCATATACAGATAAATGAATAAAGAGGGACATTAACAAGGTAACTACAATGCATGTAGAAAACAATATAAGATGACTGCTTGTGCACTTCAATAACAGAAAATTGATAACATATAGCAATGTGGGGGGAGCCTACAAAAAAGCGAAGCTTGTGGGGTTATAGGCTCCCCGTTACAATATATGAGATTGCATAAAGATTTATACATTTATTAAATCAAAGTGCCGTAAAGGAAGGGGGGAGGGGAGAGAAAATTAAAGGTGAAGGGCATACGTAGGAGAAATAAACGAAGTATCGGGAGGTGTGCGATGTGCGATATGCGTCGATTAGGCTGCGCTTCAGCCTGCGCTTGAATGTATAGATGGTTACGGATGACTGCAGTTCACTGCTCAGTGAGTTCCACAGTTGCGGTCCTTGATATAAAAATGTTCTCTGGCGACATAATGTCCGGGTCAGTGGGAGATGATAAAGGCTTGATTGTCTTGTGGGATAGTTGTGTACGTCTCGGTTTCTGCAGAATAAATCAAGGATGTTTAGGGGTAATGTTTCTTGTGCTAGCTGGTACATGAAGGAACTTAAACATGTTAAACTTAAATTGTAGAGATCGTGATGTTTTAGGACTCGGTTTTGGTAAAATAAATTGTATGTTCTCGGTAGCTTGTACCACTTATTATTCTTGCTGTTTTTTGTAGTAATACTATCTTATTTGTTTGTGACGTGAAACAATTGCCAATAATTGACAATAAGAGGGGGGGGGGGGGGTGAAAACGGGAACTGTGAACACTGCAGCAAGGACAAGTTACCTACCACATTATTACCTTACAAGCGGGGTGCACTTTAGACTTTTAGTCGACTGAACTGTTAGATTGGACTTTAGACCTGTTCTATTCAGGTGTCGTCTGCACCGACACACACTATTTCGTCTGGTGCCAGTACTTCAAACCATGGTAGTAGGGTCCATGCTCAAACTAAATTTGCCAGTGTGTGTGTGTGTGTCAGTCTAGATTGAACGAGGCATGTAAGCAACTTTAGACTCGCGTAGACTCACATACACGGACAGACAGACTGACTGACGTACTGACTGACGACTGATATACTGACGAGGGTTTGTACGTGCAATGCACTTTAATGTTTACGGTATGCATGCGCATATTGGTGTATCATACCGGGTTTCATACCAGGTATATTAATTCACAGCCCCATAAAATGCAGGCATAAAAACCAAGGCCTCAGCTTCCTCGGTTTCTACAATGGATCGAGCCATAATAATGGGCTATAGATAGAGCGTTATTAGAAGTTCACATCCACATTCACTTAACTGGCACTTTCAAGGCGTACGTTGCCTGCGCATGTCCGGATCAAATTTTGAGGTCACCGCTCGGCTCGGTAAATAAACGTGTTGACAGCTAGTTTGCACCATGGCGTCTAGGAAGTTTGGCTACGTACTCTTCTGCACCGTGTTTCTGGTACTACGCGGATTTAACCCATGCGACGCCGCGCGGATTCTCCTTTCATACGTACGGCCTATTCACACGCCCAGTCACTTGATGGGCCTGTCGCCGATTTGTGAGAAGCTGGTCGAACGAGGCCACACAGTTACCCTTCTCATCCACAATAACTGGGATGGCAAAAGCCTGTCACCGAACGCATACACAGATGTTGTCCACTACAACACACCTTACTCCGAGGCGGACTTGGCGTTCGAGCCTGTCGGCAAAATGATCATGCGTATGAGTCGGATGTCGATGTCGGAACGGCTGGGTATGATGTCCAAAATGAGGTCGATGGTGACGGAAGGTTGTGTCTTCCTCTTCAAGGATGGAGCAGCGATTCGTGCCCTGAAGGAGGCGAGGTTCGACATGGTGCTCACTATGCCGACCTTCGGCTGTGACGTGCTCGTCGCGGACTACCTCGGCGTGCCCTTCACCCTAGTCACCCTGGTCCGACGGATGCCGTCCATCTCCGAGGAGCACTTCGGTATCCCGATCCCTCCCAGTTACGTTCCCTTCGGCTTCTCTAGTCCCCTCACCGACACCATGTCGTTCGGCCAGCGCATGCTGAACATCGTGCACCGTTTCGTTACCAACCCGGTGTTCGTTTGGTATATGACGCAGCCGCTGCTTGCCATCAAGGATGAGTTTCGCCTCGGGCCTGGACTGAGCCTTGCGGAGATGGTTGGCCGGGCCGACCTGTGGCTGTGTCAGGACAGTCCCGCCTTGGAGTTCGCTCAACCGACCGCTCCTATACGTGTACCCATCCCTGGTATTACAGTCAAACCATCCGGCCCTCTTCCCCCGGTAAGTAAAGGGCAAACTTTGAAGTCCCCCCTCCCGTCTTCAAACACCTTTATAGTTCCCACAGACTGGGTGGTATGAACACACATGGGCATATTCATCACGTATAAAAGGAATTGCATGCTGATGAGTGAATGGAGATGACTACACTTTTGTTTTTAAACTTTTCATGCACTACTTGAATATACACACTGTTCCTTATGATGGGCAGGGTGAGCCCTCCATGCTCAGAAGTCAAGTTTGCCACCACCCTCATCACTGGATCTTGGCCACTCTTGGCCATTGTTCCATTTGTAAATGCTAATGATATTTAATTTCATTTTTTCAGGAATTGGAAACCTTTGTGCAGGGAGCCGGACACCAAGGCATCGTCATTTTCTCCCTGGTAAGTAGATAGATTTAGAGACGTGAATTGAAAATCAGTTCGTGATTTTATACCTAATACAAAAACCGTTTCCTTTCAACTCATTTGGTGCAAGCTCCATCGTTGTAACAAATCAGTTTTATTTTAAACTTATTCAAGTTAAAATGTAGTAGAGCTTAAGACTACGGGGCCTGTAACCTGTAATAAATGAAGTACCAAGACTGGTTAATTCCCCTTTTGTTTGATTTCAGGATACAATTAGGAAGGAATCCATTAAAGTTATAAAATAGTTGAACTTAAATGAATGCAGGCCCGGTCGTGACAAAGCTGTTCTGCCACAATTCCAGCTCACAATCATTACCTCCTTCCCTGTAACCCTCAATACTTTCTTGATATAAAATTCAAGTCCATTGGAACACAAAGTGTGTTAGACATGTTATACTTTCATATTTTCTTGATATATACAGAGGAAGTCGATCGCTGTAGTTAATTTTGGCATTCGTTGTAGTATTTTGTGTGAGTATCATTTTATTGTAGGCTTGACCTTAGTTTACATGTCTTCAGGTGGTCTTGTTGCGTAATGTTCCAAAATATCATCAAAAAATCGCGCTGTTTCATACATGACGGAGATAAACTTTAAACGCTGTGGTGACAAGCGTGAGCTAAATACGGTATTCATGAATGAAAAGCAAGAATGGAAAAATTAAAAAGAGGAAGACAGAAAAGGGAGATGGGAGACAGGTGAGGGTGAAAAAAGGAAGAAGACAGGAGAAGAAGAAAAAGAATACAGAGCATTTTGATATCTTCTTCGGTCTCCAATATTGTTTTACGTTTGTATCCATGGTATCAGTTTATAAAGCACCCTCTCTCCGCCTGTTTAATCTATATCTGTCGATCCCCTTCTCATTCTCACTCGCTCTCTTTCTTGATCCTCCCTTTGTAAACATATATACATATATATATTATATATATATATGTATGTATATACACATATATATACATATATATATAGAGAGAGAGAGAGAGAGAGAGAGAGAGAGAGAGAGAGGGAGAGAGAGAGAGAGAGAGAGAGACGGGGGAGAGAGAGGGAGGGAGAGAGAGAGGGGATGGAGAGAGAATGTTGACAAAGGGAGGATCAAGAGAGAGAGCGAGTGAGACTGAGAAGGGAATATGTATATCTATCTATATATATATATATATATATATATATATATATATATATATATATATATAACGGTTATTAATGTTTGATATTAATTGAGTTCATCTGTTAATCAGCGCCCATTCGAGGCCCATTCCAGATGATGAGCTCCCCTGTTTAACTATTTTATTATAATTGTCATGGAGATGTAAAGTGGGCCAATGGGGGGTTTCAGACTCGGAAATGTAAAGATGTCAGAAATCAACTTCCGCTGAGTCCCAGCAGCCTACCTTTCCACTCTGCCTCTCTGTAGGGATCGGCGTCTAGTCTGGATCCAGAGAAGTGTGCGTCGATGGCGCGCGTCTTCGGCTCCCTCCCCCAGAGGGTAATCTGGAGGCATAAGGGAGACCCCATCCCCGGCATCGCTGACAACACCCTGGTCTCCCCCTGGATACCTCAGAACGACCTGCTAGGTGTGACAAGAACACGTTTACTATGATTAGGGAAAGTATCGCACAGTAAAGCCTGTATATAAAGGTCGCTCCAGGGAGACAAAAGATGTTATCTTCATGAGAAGGTGACCTTGATAGACAGATGGTCTCTATGCACCGGTTTCACTGATGAATATTGTTCATGGGAAACAAAAAAAAAATGATGGTTTCTATAGCATGTATAGCGAGATATTCTTTATAAATGTGATCGCGCTGAAGCAGGAAGAAGAAAGGAAAAGATAAGAAAACTTTTTTTCAGAGTATGTGACTTCAAAACCACGAGCAGTTCTGCTGTACATTAAATGTATCAACCTAATAACCGTCAGGTTTCGTTTTGAAAATATTTTGAGAAGGATACCCCCCCCCCCCCCACCCCTTCCTCAATTTTTCTACGCCTACGTGCAGCCATCTCTACTATCACCATTATGACCACTTTAATCATCATCATCATGATTGTTATGAACACGTTGATCATCATCATCATCGTTCTGAACACCTTAAACAACATTCTGGCAAGCTCTCCCCTGCTTTATCCTGACCCTATATAGGCCACCCTCAGACCCGCCTGCTGATCTACCACGGTGGGAACAATGGCGTATACGAGGCCGTATCCAAGGGCGTGGCTCTACTCGTGTTGCCCATGGGGATGGATAGGCACGCCAACGCAGCCAGGGTGGCCGCCAAAGGGCTGGGCGTGGTCTACGACATGAACCACTTCAGCGAGGACACCTTCAAGGCCCAGTTGTTGGACGTCCTGAATAATAAGAGGTAAAGTTTTCCTATAGGTTCTCATAGCTCGATTCTCTCTTTATATCTTATTACCCCCCCCCCCACCCCCCCTCCTCCCGTTCTCTGTTTCTCATCCTCTCTTCTCCTCTCCATTTTTGTCAGATTCAAAGCTCCTTTGATTACTATCTTCGTCTTCTCCTTTCGACTGCCTTGTTTTTCTTCTTCCTTTTTTTGAATAGTCCCCTTCCTCCCGCCTTCTTTGATGTGATTGTCCAAATCATGTACTCTTAGTATCCAAATCTCAATTATTATTTATGATTTACGGTCAATATCTCGTTGTTTCAGCTACATGTTTATATTTTGACAGAGTTTATGGATTTCTTTTGTTTATGTGTGTGCGTACAGCTACACAAAGAACGCGCAGAAAGCTTCGGCGATCATGAACGACCAACTGGCGCCACCCGACGTTGTCGCCGCCTTCTGGATTGAACACGTGATTAAGTTCGGAGCCAATCACATGCGACTACGAGCGTCTGAAATGAGCTTCACTGAATTGCATTCGTTGGACGTGGTAGGGGTACTGGTCTTGGTGTTAGCCACGGTTTCATGGCTTCTGTGGTGGACGTGTCGAACATGCTACCGCTGCTGTCTTGCGGGCAGCAATTGGAAAAAGGCAAAGAAAGACTGAGATCATCCGGTTCATTCTATTTTTCCTTTTATTTCACAAAATGTCAATGAATTTTTGTCCTCTACTGAAAATGAAAGGGTGCGTAACCTAGACAATGAGTAAATAACACATTATCAGTAATAATATAAAAATAAATAGCAATATAAATTTGTCTAAATTTGGATAACCTTGCCTGAAATTGATATTGCAGCTTTCACACTTACAAAATTATAATTGTTTCCACGAAATATAATTATGCTTTAGATATTTGTGATTCTTTCCCCCACTCATATAGAAAAGCAAATGTAGGTTGATAAGATTAAGGATTTCAAATTTTGTCCTATCCCCATAATGAGCAACGTTGTACTTCTCATTTCGACTGAGTTCTTGAACTTTCGGTCTGTTTATTTCGTGCAATATTATATTATTTTAATATTTTCGAAAGTACTTTTGAATTCTACATCAATTCTGGACTTCTTGTTACACATAATTTATTTCAAATAACAGTTCAGCAAAGTTGTATACGCACATATCGCTTTGTGTTATGGATGAACACGTTGGAAGGATTCAACATCAGCTGAAATTATATACAGTAGGAAAGATTTAGCCCATGTTGGGTGGGCTACTGCTCTATTGGATTTGTGTGTTTTACATGTACTTGTGCAAACATGCATCAATGGCGTGTAGAGTTAATAGACATGTATGTCTAAGGAGGAATTCGAAGATTGTTGTATCGTATTGGATTCGTTCCTGTACAAGTGTATCACATTCATTGAAATTACGTTCAGTGCTTTAGAACACTTTTATGATGTATGTGTCAATATTAGGCGTTATATTGTGCTTATGCATGTAAACATGTTTTATATATTTGTACGTGCGCTATTTCAACATATCAGATCGAATTTGCCATGTGATTTTCAAGCAATTACTGTATCCAATATCTCATTTTCCCTTGGTAAAACTGTGCAAGTATTTATATTGTAATTGTTCTCCTGGTACTCACAATTAATGTCAAGCATATTAGTAGTTCAGCCTCTCCTTTGTAAGCAAATCATAATCTCCCTTTTAAGCAATTACTTCAATTATTTTCCTAATTGCAGAGCTTGTCGTGAATCTAGATTAGCTTAGTTTACAATTTCATGCAAAGCATATTTACGGTTCATTGTATCATTTGTTAGCGTTCTTGTATGGTCCGGCTTCTGAGCAATTCCTTAAAATAATTTGATGATTATAGGTGGTATATCTATCTATCTATCTATCTAGAAATATGAAATTTGTGTGTGTGAGTGTGTGTGTGTATGTGTGTATGTATGTGTGTTAGTCTAAGAAGAAAATTAAAAAACAAGGAGCAAGAGAGGGATATACTTGTAAAGGGCAACATATGTGTGTATATATTTGTGTGAACACAGAGAAAAACAACACCTACTCGGAATAAAGAGTACCGAAGTCTTGCGTCCTAAGAACATGTTGTCAAGACTAGTACTGGCTCTAAATAAAATCACTAATTAGCGGTCCGATACTGTCTATCGGGCCAGTGTCGGGCACTCCCAAGAAGTGTTCCAGCTGTCATCACAGCTCCTTGTTCTACCCGCATAGTTTAGAACCAGTTGTCTTGACAATAATGATCAAATTACATCACACTTTGAAAATCTATAGCGATCTTAATATAATTCCGCTTAAATCAGTTTCAAAATGTATCATTGCTAGGTTACTTCTAATCCATCGGTTTCTTTTATTTGCGGGCTAATTATACATCTAAATTATTGACCTGCAAAGGGCTACCTTTGCATGTGTATGTATGTGTGTGTGTGTGTGTGTGTGTGTGTGTGTGTGTGTGTGTGTGTGTGTGTGTGTGTGTGTGTGTGTGTGTGTGTGTGTGTTTAGTTATCCTAAATCACATACATGTATTATGTTTTGTAAAGCATGCATTTTGGCTTGGGAAGGACTACACTATATCCTGTTCTGAATGAAGAATTGATTTATGATGTAGGCGTATTGCGCATTCTCACTCTCTCTCAATTAACACAAGGAGGGCATTTCATGACCGTTGTCAGCACTGACCAAATGATCAGTGCTGGCAACTTGAATGAAATCCTCGGTTTTGATTGGCTTGGTTTTGACAGTCTCTGACTGTTACTATGGTAACTGTCGGGAAAGACAGCTTGTCAGACGAAAAATGTTCATGAAACGCCCCCCTGCTCTCTCTGATTCTTGCCATTATACACACACATCATACATCCCATCTCTCTTTTTCTTTCTATTAATTATACACACACAGCGATACTATCACCACACCACATTGAACCATACACAAAAAGCCACACCCCGTCCTCTCCCCGTCTCACCTCTCTTACTTTTCAATAAATTATATACGCTCGGAATGACCCCCCATCCCATCTCATTTTCTCCTGTTAAATCTTACACACAGCACCCCAACCCCCATGTTTCTTTCTCTCAATAAATAATTAACGCACATCGAATCCCCCCCCCCCCCACACACACACACACAAACATACGCGCGCACACACACCATCTCTTTTTCTCTTTCTAGAAATTAATACACAGGAACACCTTACACACAATATATTTATGTAAATCATTACAGTTCCCCTTTCCCCTCCCCCAACCCATATATCTGTTTTCAAATCATAAACACACACACACACACACACATTCTTGTAGTGTGTCAATGTGGGGACCCATTTACCTTTTACCGCCAAAGTGGGGACGTGTGTGCGCGATGTTATACACTTCAAATGTTGAATTTAATCCACTAACCGGGGCCCTTTTCGGACATAGTACACACAAAACGTGAGCATAATCCACTAACTGGGGACGCTTCCTACCCCCTACACACACATTTGGAGTTTAATTGGCCCAAAGTGGACTTTTTCCAAAATATGCATTGACTATATGAAACTTGTTTAAAATGTGATGAGGAATTGATTGGACAGGAGATCTGGACCGGGGACGTCCCCACTTGTCGGAGGTCCCCTTTTATTGAGTTAAAAACACAAAAATGTCCCCGATGGTATGTCCATACAAGCCCACACACACACACACACACACACACACACACACACCTTATCTCTGTCATCATCTTCATAGTAACATATTGCCCTCCTTCATCTGGTTTTCATGCTCATCAAATGTTCATTCGTGTTTTCATGTTACTCTCATTTCTCTGTCCACATACTCCTATTCTTACTATCACTACACTTGATGAATACAACCTAATGAAAAACGTCACGCACAAATCGTTGTACAGCTTTACGTGAATTAGAGATTTATGTCCATGCATTTTATACTCTGATAATTGCAATATGTCATTCAAAACGGAGAACCACATCCCTGAAATTTTCAATCATTACTTTGCAATAAATTATAAAATATGACAATTTAATCTGCTCTCACTCTTCTACATCTAATAAGAAGATCTATTCATATCTGTGAAACATACTTCACAGGAACTACCATATGATACAACTGAGGCAAGGCATCCTCAACATACCATAAATTATCATGTTTTAAAGTACGAAATACACACTTTCAAAAATACTTATTCAGCCTAAAGAGTGTTTCATTAGAAACAGGAAGAGTTCAAAAGTGAATACATTCTGTCTAACGTGTTACAATAGTATTAGTGACCTTATGAGAACCAATGATAGGTATGACACCACACACACTAAACATGTTTTTTTTTTTTTTAATCTACATTTCATGCAGAGCTATCACGCCAGCATTCTCTTTCATCCCCCAGTGAGTCATAACTTGTAACAAAATGCCTCTTCTCTAGTAATAATTTCAAAACAATATTTGGTAGGCATCTGCATCATTTTCTAAGATGACATTCCCACATTTTAATTAGGATAGCTAATTCACTATCAGCTAATCATAGAATTCAAATACATGGATTCTTATTTTCCTTGATGCTACCTACAAGACACCTTCTTGATTTCGTCCTGTGATATCCCCAGAAAGAATTTGCTAGTATATCCATTAAATGCATTTATAATGACGAAAAGTGCAGACTATTACTTGTACAACTACCATTCCCTTATGATGAACTTGCTGATAGTACAGTCAAGTACATGCATTTAGTTTATGTAAATCAATTTCAATACACATACTGTGTCCATTTGTGTCCCTGGTAAATAACCTAATTCATATTTAAATGCTTATAAAAGAGATCTTAACTATAAATAATATCTATCATACTTCAGTACCCTGCAGGTACAGGGGTTATGGCACAGAAAACACTAAACAAAGTGATTTAACTGAGATACTGACACTGTTCAAGTTGGATCCTTTGGGAAACAATGCAACTTATCTAAATATACAAAAAAGCACATGTCTTAACGAATACATAATACTGGAGTGCAGGAAATGAAGGCCACACACAGTTTAAAACAAGGTCAGATATCAAAGCACAATTCTCTCATATATAGATTAAAAAAAAATCTGTAAAAATCACTCTGTGGACGGATTATACATGCTGGAAAACTGTCATATGCTACATTTCACGTGCAACTTTTCTGGCAAGATTCATAAAAATACAAAAGATACATATTAATGTGCACACAATTCTATTCAGACATACTGTACATAACACAAAGGCACATTTTTAAAGCAGAAAATTGCTCAAAATGGATGGAAAGAAAGTGGTACACATACAATAATGATAATACTTCAGGTTGACAACATCTACAATATGAAAAGAATAGATGTCACACAAATCATACCTCACAAATGTTTTCCCTTAATTTCTAAATTTCCCACTACTTTTACTCATTATCGTGACTGTAATAGAGTACACTGCATACATTACTTGCACATGAAAGAAAGCAATTCAAACAAAAGATTTTAAATAATTGTTCACGACTCACTTTTCACATATACAGTACAGGGAAGCAACCTTACTGTTTTGACCTCAAAACACAACAAACCTATGCAACAACTTTTCCATTACCTACACACATGCAATTTTAAAGGACCCCCAAATAAACCAACACTGAGGGGTCTGTGCCAAAATAAAGCTACCAGATTTAAGACAAGCCAGAGATTGATTTCATATATTCGGTACAAAAAATATTTGTCACCATTATCTGTACAAACTGTAGTAGAAGTAATGACATCTAGAGACATGGACATTTTATCACTCTGCAAGCATGAATACACACACAAACTGTGTAAAAAAAACAAGTTCCACGAGTCTATTATCAGTTGATTTAGTAAAAGTGGAATAAAATTTACACATGCCGGTCATACTAGAATACTAATGATCTATCAGAGGAAACAGATCCTCTTATTAGTGCAATTAACGTACTGCATCCCGCAGGACACAATTATTCAATTGTATTTCTTTGGTCAGAGATATAAAGGAGGGTTGGAGGTTCAATTTTAAACAAAGTGAGTTCTGCACTTCCTACACATCTAAAGAGAAAAAAAAAGAGGTTAGGCTTTCAAAAATATATAATCTGTTTATAATTTATGTTTTAAATCGAAAGAAAAATCTGTGACAACATTTACAGTATGGAATGTGCATTACAGCAATTGTTACACCCACTGCTACGGTGAAAACAAAATAATGTAGTCACAAAAATCAATAATCTTTACATTTTAGACATAGGTTCTTGACGCAGTGAATACTTGTGACACAGTAACATATGTAAGCCAATGTTTGAATGTATGCAAAATGCACATGTCTTCAATACATTAAATAATGACCAAATTAAAATCCTTAGAAATTACAGATGAATACATGTGAGGTCATTCATTTGTAGAACCAAATCTGGGCACACTTGAGCCTGAATACATTCCATTGTACTACATTTGAATGTCATTGAATACAACAGTAAAAAAAAAATATTACATTTAATGCTGCATTGTTTTTCATGTGAATTGATTTGTCACCAAATTTACTGTGCATATTTGTGTACAGGTTTCCTTTTTCGCTTACAATATGTGGCTCTTGTTTAGCTTTGTTGGATTGTAACAATTCATAAAGTAATTGTTGTACATTCACTTCTTCTTTTATCAAGCAAGGAAGGAGTTGTTTCAACAAGGCTTTACTGAAGGTGCATAATCACTTGGTAAATAACAAAAATACTGAGTTATAAGTTGTCTCATAACTAGGTTTCTTTTGCTTCTCCTCTTCAGTTATACCATAATACACGTGCACATATTATACAAGCTTTCTCTCTCCGTCAATATCACCTTTTAGGTTAAAAAAAAAAAACCCTGCTCAATCATGAATGTGAATAGAATTTCATTCACATACAAAAATAATCACACTTACACAAAATGAGCAGATACTCTTCAATAAGTCACTGCACTCTTTATCCCTATACCAACACTAAACAGAGAGAAAAATGATGAGTTTTTGTCTTTCTTCACATGAAATTCATGTAAAGTAATAATGGTAACCAGAGGCCATACTGTATACGCCATATATTTTTGCACCGTTTTTATTTTTTGCGAATTTCGCGAGTCTGGACTATTCATGAATTTAACAACCTGTGAAATTATGAATATGATGTGCTCGAGCACATGTACTACCAGTACAAGTACTCCACAATCGCGAATTCAACCACTCATGAAATTGTCAGGAAAAATTTTAAGACTCCTGAAATATATGGCGTATACAGTAATTAATAGATTTTCTGTGTAGACTATGAGCCTCTTTCTCTTTACAACAATTTTTTTTAAGGCTACTGTAACTTAGACAAGTTGGTCAAAACATGGCTATTGTAGAGGCCTGGTAAAACATACAGGGAGTGCTACACTTAAGTTGCAGTGCACAGCTTCAATGTTCCAGTTTCGACAAGAATGTTATACAGCCAACCTCCACAGTAGACAATATATTATCAAATGTAAGAGGAAAGTCCACCCGCAAGTTAAGTTGGTTTCAATGAAAGCAGACACATGAAAGAAACATATAAATGAAGATTTGACGGAAATCTGTCAAAGGATAAGAAAGTTTATTATCAAATTTGGACTCTGTGATGTCACGCGTGAGGTGCTCTCCCATATTTCATATGCTGTATGATGCATTCAATTGCTCATTTTCTGTTTTTGATGAAGGAATGATTGTTGTCATAGAGTAAAACCTGTGTAAAACATGTTTCTAATGATGTATCAAATTCACAGATAAAATGATACATGTCCTTTTTGAGAAAATCAACATTTCACTAAAAAAATTGTATACAACATGTGGAAGAACATCTTGCAAGTGACATCACAAAATCAACAGTTTAAACAAGCGTAGCTTTCTTAATCTTTGACAGATTTTCATCAAACATTCACTAATATGTTTCTTTCATGTTTCTGCTTTTACTACAACCAACTTAATTTCAGGGTGGACTATCCCTTTAAAGGTTTCTAAACTGTATGGGAAGTCATGTCTGAGGCCTCTGCTTGAGCTATTTCCACACAGGAAGTCTGTACTCTACCATGCATACTTACAATACCAGTCTTTGTCAATTGCAACAATACACATTTTCATGTTTTTAATCACAAGTCGCTTGTTAAGTCAGACCTGAATAATTCTGTGCTTATAATAATGCTGCAGATATAATGGGAGCAGTACTATTCAATATTTTACGGTGCATTCTTCTCGTCTCTCAGGGATGAACACAATAATTCACAGGTCACTTCAGGTCAGAGCTAAATAATTCTGTCTTGATGAAAATTCTGCAGATATGTAAATACATATAGCTATTACTCCCTGTCTTTTACAGTCTATGTCTTTCTTTCTCTCTTGGCCATTTGCGTTTAAATATACAAGCAAAAATAATTTCACAATCATGAATTGGAATGCTAATTTGTCAATATTTTTCAAAATTGTCTTGAGGCACAAAACCATGTATAGCAGGCACTTTCATTTTTTCACTTGCAGCAATCAATCCTTAAAGTAATGTTGAATACATCAACCTAACAGTATTTAAAGGAATTACTACACACTCTCATACGATTCCATAGAAAATGTTCGACCCTTTTTTCAACTTATACTTCCTGAACAGTAATGGTGTACATATTTACCTGAAATGCGAAGGAACTTCTCTATGGATATGGCTCTCCGTTGCCCTATATCCAATACAAGGAATGTAACATATAAAAGGAAACTAGAGCAATTCGACTGCCACGCAGTCGATAAATATGCCTCCGCCTCTTTGCTATTCTCAGAAAATGTGTATGTTTGGTGGGCAATGTACCATTGGTCCTATGTGAAATGAAAATATCACATTCTCTTTTTTCAAGTTTAGCTAAGTTTGGCAATGTTCATTGACTTTTGACCTCTTACTTCTTTGACTTCCAATCTAACCAGTCTGTCTAAATCCATCCTTGTATCAAGTTTATTTAAAATTAGCTAATTTTGGGTGAAGTGACCTTTGACCTTTCAGGAATTTTACCCAAACTTCACCAGTCTACCTCCATGAAATGATACATCTCTGTACTATGTTTGGTTTGAATTGAATCATTAGTATTGGATTCAATGTGAAAAATATCTATTTGGGGGCAATTTTTAGCCAATTTTGGCAAAGTGCATTGACCTTTGATCCCTGACCTTTGAGAAATTTCACCAAAAATGTCATCAGTCTAGTAGTGATCCATCTTTGCAGCACATTTGGTTGGTATTGCTCTATTGGATTTGGATATATTTTGAAAATTATCACTTTGGGGGCAATTTTTAGCTAATTTTTTGCAAAGTTCATTGACCTTTGACCTTTGATGAACTCTCAGGAGTTTTACCTAAACTTTCACCAGTCTACCTCCATGAAGTGATACATCTCTGTACCATGTTTAGTTAGAATTGCGACATTGGATTTGGATTTTGGTTTATTATGAAAAATATCAATTTTTGCAAAGTTCATTGACCTTTGACCTCTGACCTTCTAGCAATTTCACCAACAATGTCACCAGTCTACCCCCAAGTAGTGATCCATCGTTTCACTATGTTTGGTTGGAAGTGCACCATTGGATTTGGATTTATTGTGAACAATTTAAAGTTTGGGGCAATTTCTAGCCAATTTTGGCAAAGTTCATTAACCTTTGACCTCTGAACTTTCAGGAATTTTACCAAAAATGTCATCAGTCTATCCCCAAGTAGTGGTCTATCTTTGTACTATGTTTAATGAGAATTGCATCCTTGGACTTGGATTTACTGTGAAAAAGGTCAATTTTGGGCAAATTTTCACAAATTTCATTGACCTTTGACCTCTGACCTTTCAGGAATTTTACCAAAAATGTCACCAGTCTATCCTTAAGTAGTGATCCATCTTTGTACCATGTTTAATGAGAATTGCATCCTTGGATTTGGATTTATTGTGGAGAAGGTCATTTTTGGGCAATTTTTACAAAGTTCATTGACCTTTGACCTGTGACCTCAATCAGATTTGACCCCAATTTTACACACTTCATTAGTTTCATGCAATACATACATGTACCAAGTTTGAAGCAAATCTGCTTAACGGTTCTCAAGATATTGCCTAAACGGATTCGGGACGGACGGACGGACAGACGGACGGACGGACGGACGGACGGACGGACGGACGGACGGACGGACGGACGGACGGACGGACGGACA
The DNA here is from genome assembly GCA_963669155.1 of Arbacia lixula. Taxonomy (NCBI): domain Eukaryota; kingdom Metazoa; phylum Echinodermata; class Echinoidea; order Arbacioida; family Arbaciidae; genus Arbacia; species Arbacia lixula. Next base: position 1,491,220 of record OZ022578.1, on the reverse strand, counting down.
ACCCGAAAACATAATGCCTCCGGCCACTTCGTGGCGGAGGCATAAAAATGTGCTTAAGCTAATGAAGGGAATTCCCCACCAGCTTCAGGTCTGTCCTGTGGTGCAGCTTGTCATCGTCGGCAGCGCTTCCGGTATTGCTGTGACGGGCCTGCTTGGAGTACTCCACAGGGCTGGCACTGGCTGAACAGCACACCGTGGCTGCACAGATCTGGGTACCAAGACTTTAACCCTCTCAGTACCATGCGCTGACAGTCCCATAACAAGAGCAACCCAGTGTCTTACCAATAGGACTGAGAAGGTTAACCCTCTCAGTACCAAGCACTGACAGTCCAGTAGCAAGAACAACCCAGTGTCTCACCTATGGAACTTGAGTAGGTTAACCCTCTCAGTACCAAGCACAGACAGCTCCATAGCAAGAACAACCCAGTGCCTTACCAATAGGATCTAGTAGGTTAACCATCTAAGTACCAAGCTCTGACAGTCCCGTAGCAAGAGCAACCCAGTGCCTTACCAATAGGATCGAGTAGGTTAACCCTCTCAGTACCAAGCACTGACAGCTCCATAGCAAGAACAACCCAGTGCCTTACCAATAGGATCTAGTAGGTTAACCCTTTCAGTACCAAGCACTGACAGTCCAGTAGCAAGAACAACCCAGTGTCTTACCAATGAGCGGATTATTATGTGCCACAGTCTGGCTTTTGGCCTAGCCATGCAGATTTATCTCTATAGAGCAGCTTGTTGTCTGGAACGAGAGGAGTTAAAGGGTTGGTGGGCTCTCTGCTGTCAACTCAGTACTACCGCATGCGTCTCCCTCAATTCTAATTGCTGCAAGAGGAGAAAGAAAACACAATGCATAAGCAAATCAGTTACGACGTTACTCACAGTTAGATTTTCTCGCTTTGTGAACCTTGGACAATTAGAATATCAACATTTGCCATGGAATTGCAGTAACGAAAGAGGCGTGCTTTAATTGTGTCGTGTAAGGTTTTTGAAGTTTGTTCAGAGGCTGTTGTCTATTGTCTGAAAAGCAGATTGTATGGGAATCATTCTGCTTAGTATCTGAGTGGAACAAAGCTAACCCACATATATGCAAGGTCAGTAAAGAATGGGCTTAACATGTAACATACAACTTAATGTGTAGTGAAGCTGGTTTTCTAACATTTTTTGGTATAGATCTTTAACAAATTACACACATTTCAATTAGGCATATCATCATTTATTTGGCTTATCAATTACATTTCAAGCATATGAAGAGCTAACAAAGAACAAATGATACATTGTAAAGGCTTCGATAAAAGGATGAAGAGTAATAGGATGAATAGGATGAAGGATGACTTCATATCTGCTACAGTTTAGGTACTTTTACTTTATATGTTTTAGGAAAATGTATAATAGAAAATATATGTCAAAGCTATCCAGATGTTCAATTGAAAAGTTGTGTATACATCCACATAAAATCATATATTGTACAGCTGTGTAACCATGGCCAAAGAAGTACTGGTACAAAGATCATATTAAGCATTTGTCAAAGTATGACTTATCAGCATTCCTGGTAAGCTCTGCACTAAATACTGAATGGCTTTTTCATAAATGTATTGGGGGGGGGTCATAATAAATAGAGAAGTACTCGTCAACAAGTAATCAAGTGAAAAGTGACAGCTGTGATATTTCTGTATGTGCCACAGTTTGGCACCAGGGGCTATATGCATGATGCCTTACTAAGCATAGTTGCTACAAAAGTGCATTCAGCTACATGCACTTCTAGTAACTAATTCTTGGTAGGCTCCATGTAGTCCTATACACAGTTCATATACAGCAGCATTATATCTGTCAAACAAAGAAGTAATGACTACATGAATAAGCATACCTTAAGCCTCAATGTGTTGGAAGCCCCTCGTATTCTTTGAGACTTAGTCGATCTGCAATTAAACACAATGACGGCTCATTAATGAAAAGTTGTAACTTGTAAGTACTGGATACAATGGGAACATTGTTGGTCGAGCTAATTGTTATTCATGGTTTATTTTTATTCACACACGGAAGCATGATTTATGCAATGAAATTAGTGAAAAAAAAACAAAAATAAAAATAAATTATATTTGATACAAACTGTCAAAAAAACAAAGTATCACAGCACACATAGATTTAACATAACACACTCTACACACATGTTTATATTTAGTACATGTCACCTTTAGTATTAATTTAGTCTACAATAAGCACATAATATTTCCTAGTGTTAATGTTAGTTATCACTGCATTACATACAAGTGCACACATACAAATTTACATCTACAACATGTAAACCCTGTACTAGCCACTATTTTGTTTGTTTTGGCATTCAAGGTGAAAAGCAGCATGACTCTATCAAAAGTATATTCCTACTGCAGCATTATCACAGTGTTTTTGCTGAATTATTTAAACAAAAATTGAATTTGCAAATTAATTTAGACCGAGCAATAAATTACATGTATTTTTTTCCTCACACAGATCTCAACTCGAGAGTAAAAAAAATCTGCAATTTGAATATTGTCAAACATGGTTTTGCTCAATATTCTGGTATGGCTGCTAACATTAAATGCAACAGTTTTGTCTACATTTGCATGTTCACACCACTTTCCCAATCAATCTTACATTTTCACACAATTGAATGGTATTTTTCTGGAAAATTGCATTTTTGTTTTTGTTTGAAAGCAAACTACAATTTGACATTTAGAACAGCAAAGCATACACATCTGAAATATGAGGTGAGAGCATACAAGGTCAAATTAGCATCAAAGAAGACTCGGACCACAAAACCACTAGATGAAGTTCTGTATCTCTCTATCTCTCTCTCTCTCACCTGTCTTTTTTTCTCTCTCATCATTTCTTCCTCCTTCTCTCCCTCTCTCCTTTTTGTTTCTTTCTTTATCACTCTCTAACAACGCATGTATGTCTCTCATTCAGTTTGTTTCCTCTCTACTTATCTATCTTCTCTCGCACTTTCTCCCCCCTCTTTCCCTCATGTTTTTTCTCTCTCTATTTTCTCTCCCCCTCCCTATCTTCCATTTCATTTGCAATTTGCACTTTGAAGTACTTATGGATACAAAATAGATATGAACTCTAACGCATGCGCTGATGAGCTATCATGAAAGATGCTACATGTAACATATCAACAGAGGCAGAGATATAAAAGGACCAGATCACATACACTTCCTGTATTTGTCTTTGAGCAGGCCACTCAACGTGCGATAGACAGGGGACTTGGGGTCCAAGCGAGAGAGATCCCAGATCTCTTCCTTGGTTAGTGCAGCATTCCTGCTTTAATTAGGTCATTTACCACGAGGTTAGACGGTTAATAAAACCCATCAGCCATTAATGTTGATTAAGAGGAACTCTTGAAGTAGTGAATATTTAGAACAGCTATTCTGTGCGTCATATATATCCACATATCGGTACCTATATGATGTGCATGTGCATGAGAGTACAATGTGATATTGATATTTCATAAAAAGTCACAAAAAATCAATTAAACATGATTTAAAGGTGACAGCATACTCAATATCACTCAAGATACTCCTATAGACATTTCTAAAAATACTAAATAAATGGATCACTATGGGATTGTAGAACATATCATGAAGAGTATTATTTTGGCTTTATACAAATGATAAAATCCAAGCATTTGGTAAAACCCTTCATACATAGGCTTCAGTTGTCTCTCCCAAAGGTTTGATTATCAGTAAGGATACGGAACGTGTAATCTGGCAAGAAGATTTAAATTAATTGGGTCAAAGTATCGATTGGTCTTGATACATGCAGGCAGTCTACCTTAACTTTAAATGCTTCCATGAATCCGATTTAAAGACATGAAATAATTGTTAAGCACTTTATTTAACTTTGTCATCCTCTATGTGGGTTAATGGATGTTTTTGTCACAATTACTACAGAGGTCATTAATTTGTGGCTATTAAACAATGTATGGTATTCAGTCATTTAGTATTTAGTCATTCTCCCATTCTAAGCTTTTGATATTTTAGACCATACTTTTAAAACGGTACTCATTCTTAACCTGGCTCATTCTTAACTTGGCTAATTCATGTACTAATGTGAAGAGGGGTGTAATGTACAAGGTACAAGGTAATGTACAAAGTATTGTGTAATGTACAATAATTATTTTTGATGAAAATCTGTTTTTTTTTAATCGAAATCATGTGTCGGCCATCCACGCACAAAGTATGTTGGAGGAAATACAACCAATTAAGGATTGATTACATCTCACACAATATCTTTCTTTCAATCACAAAATAAATAAATGCGGACACATTTCACATTATACCAACACTTGGGCTTTGTTCAGGGAGTATCTTATGTGCTTCAAAGAATACGGGCCTATGTGTCACTATATTCACAATCATTGCTGAGCAAGGAAGAGTTGGTTCCCGAGTCTTACCTCAGCTGATGACTGTGTGGTTCGGGTGCACTGCCCACGGTCTCTCGACTGATGGTGGCCCGGGTGCCACCCGAACTCGTCAGTTCAGGCCTCTGCACTACTGGTGCGGGACCCGACACCACCGACAGATTAATCATTGCACCTGTATGGCAAGAGCACGTAGAAGTATGGTATTCAAATTTAATCCACAACGGCAGACTAAATGACATGCCAAGAAGAAACCACTGCAAATCATTACAATAACAAGAATTGTTATAATTACAAAGGTATTTAAAGGTATTGCAATTTCATGGCTGACATAGCAAAACCTTGTTTTTCATTGGCTGCAAGATAAAAAAAGATTCAATATGTTGCACAAGAAATGTTGTTAAATTGCAACTATCTGTACGACGAGCACTATGCCTGTAATTTAAGAGATCAGGGGCCATATTCATGAAACTTTACTAAGCCTAGTTAGTTACTATAGTGCATCAAAATGCATGCACTGTAGTAACCAACTAGGCTAGTAAGCTTTCATGAATATGGCCCCAGCTTCTTTTCATGGGCGGTAAAATCAAAATGATTGCATAATTTACATAATAATAAATGTGGTCAATCGTAACAACCTTTGCCCAACAGAGTACACTTTGACTAAGAGGGATAGGAATGGATTATTCACTGTCCAAGAATTACCTGAGGAAGTATTGCCCCCAGCAGGCCCCACTTTGAGCAGGTTAGGGAAGTTGTTGGGTGCGTGCATGCCTGGTGGAGGGGTGCTGGCACTGATGGTGCTACCCCCTCGCGAATTCAGCCGCACTTGCACAGTTCCTGTAGAAGGTTTCGAGGAGAAAGGAGATGGATATATTCAGGCTGAAACTACAGGGCAAATTTTTGAATAGCAGTTAAAATCTGCACTAGAGTACGCTTCTCCTCTCTACTTTGTAACCTTTACTTTCTCTCCCCCTTATATTTACTCTCCTTTTTTCTATCTTCGAGCGTTTCTTCTTATTCTTCTCCTTTTTTCTTCTTTCATTCTCTCCCACTTTCATTCTTTCCTCCTCTCTTCTTTTCCATCTCGTCTTTGTGTTAACTCTCTCCCTTTTTCTGTTCTTTATCCTCTGCTTCTGCTGTAATGTGCTTTTCACCCACTCCCCCACCCCTCCCCTGATATGCTTCCTCCTCCTTCTTCTGCTACTTATTCTGCCTTCTCAATACCTCATAAACATACATTCAAATTTATTCTGTACTTTCATAAATTAGAAATATGCAATACAAAGAAATATACACTACATATCAAAACTTGCATAACACATTTAACAACAAATAAACCTAATTTACACATAATCATCTTATTCCCTCCACCTCGTCTCTTTGTTGCATCACCCACCTGTCTCCCTCCTCTGGGCCGTGTTTGCACTCAGTATCCTCCTGGCGTAGCCCCCATCCAGAATCCTCCAGTCTCCCTGACCGATGGCAGCCGCTGTCACCGCCGCCGTATTGGACGGGTTGAAACCCCCGTGCCTCCCCCTCCCAGCATCACTCTCCAGCAGCGTTAGGTTCTGAAAGTCCTGCTCGGCGGCAATTACCATATTGCCGATAGTGCCCTTGCGCGTGTTGAACCTCTGTCCCACTCTCTGGCCCGCGAGGTTGGGGCCCGGGTGTTCCCCGTACCGGACACGCCCCCCTGCAGAGGTGGGCCAGGGCACGCTACCGGGGGGCTGCGGTGGGGGCTTGGCCATTTGCACGTTGTAGTTGACCGTCTGGGTCTGAAAATGGAGCATGGAGGTTGTGGGTCAGTGCTTAGGAGACAGAACGCACCAAGACCATGACAACTGTTTTACTGCCTTTTGTGATACGAATACTATTCAGATATGTTCCAAAACATGATCTTAAGGAATAGCACTCAGTAACGAGCCACATTTGCAAAAGGATTCAAAGCAAGGAGAGCCCAAGGGGTCCTTTTCACATTCTAATATTTAGCATCAATGTATTGTTTTAATACACAGTTCAAACAAGTAACAGAACATAAACTCCTTTAATGATATCTTTAGCTGCTTTTGTATCACTGCAACATCAAAATATGATCTGCATTCTAGTCAGCATAAATGTATGGATAGCAAGAGCCATTTGTTTACTATCTGTTCATCTAAACACAACAAACAAGCAAGCAAATTAAATACTTTTGGACGCAATAGTACATGTAAATTCCAATCTAGTTGGAAATAAAATATACATGATCAGAAAAACAAATCTAAATGTGGAAAATAACTTTTCAGCAAACATTAGTTTTACAAGTACAAATTCAAAACACAAGTTAAAAAACACAATAGTATAATTAAAAACATTTCAAAACAAAATTCTCTATTGTGATTATTGAGCTGATGGATCATTAGGTGGAAGAAGGAATGATTACACAGAATATTAGATGGTAAGTTATTGAGCAAAACAACAATTCTTGGGACTCCATACATGTATGTAATGTAGTTGTAACTCAAAAAGATACAGTTAAAAACAGTCTACAACAATGTACCCTCTACTTCATCTTACATAGTTTTTCAAGAAATTGCATCTAAATTTGTACAATTTACACAGCATTTGATAACACTGAACTGTCTTTTCAAATGCCCTGAAATTTGAAGTTCAAGAAAACCAAAATGAATTAATATTTGTAGAGGTTGTATATGTCAGTTTCTTTGATTTACATCAGGGAGATAATGTCAAGAAGACTGTTATCAAGAAATAATGCATAAATACAGAGGGGGGCAGGCACAATTAATTCACTGGAAAATGCATAAGGTGTAGCAAATAGCATAGATATACAAGAACACTCTATTAGTATAAGATATGCAAATATGAAAAAGTTAGCAGAAATGATGTTATGACAGTGAAAAAATTAACAATATGGTTAGACAAAATAGATAAAAGATTATCTGTAATACAAACCATAAAAAGTGGACCATTCTTGAATTATTATGAATATCAAAAATTGGCAACACTAGCAAAAATCCTTGATCATACTAAAAAAGTAGCACCTTTAACCTGGTTGAAAGCTGTTGGTAAAAAGGTGTGAAGGTAAAGGTTGCAAGTGAAGTGCCTTTGAGAGGGTAGGGGAGAGCAATGCAAAATACTCCATACTCCCTTACTCAGCATATCACATTATCAAATTTGCAGTGCATTGTAACTAATGTATGTGATGTGCGCGCACACAACAAACACATTTTGTGCAAACTGGGCTACCGTCAAACCAGTGGTCACCTTTTCACTGAAAGGTTGGACATGCAGCGTGCACAATGCTGGGTCATTTTGTCCCATCATCTGGGTCAGGGAACTACTTTGAAGCAAACCATGGCTCTGGAGGATTCTCGGTGGTGCAGAGTACTAGAGAACAAAGACGGGTACATGGATGTCATGGACGAGGTATGAACTCAACACATGCATGTAAAAAAACAAGCAACATAACAAAAACGCATAAAATAAAACAACTGCTCGATGTGGAACAAGAGTGTAAGCAATTAGTTCTGGAACATGAAACTCGGAAGCTCAACTGAATTAACTGAAGAAGAACTCCAAAGACAACATCGTGTACCTCTTGCTTGGAGCTGGGGCTACTGGATATCAGATTTTGAGGAGCTATTCTCAGTCTCTTTCCCTTGCTATAGCTCTGATGTGGTACACCTGCAGCACTTTCACTCAGCTTTGGAGATTTCCCTGACAGCTCTGACAATGACTCAAGACAATCTGTAGAGTCTGTACCCAGGAGGGTGTGGCTGCTTGACCCTGTGACAGTCAGTGCTCCAGAGACAGACCTCAAAGGGCTCAACGATGTGGCCGAATCTACTTCTAACTCTTCATTAACTCTAGGAAGAGACACAGGAGAAGACTCTTTTAGGGTAGCACTGCTTGAAGGTTGTGTTTCCACATTGTCCAGCTCTAAGCCTATAAGGCTGTTGCTATTTTTCTGGTTCTCAGTCTTCCTATTTTGATTCTTCATGGTGAGTAGGGGTATTGGTGAAGAGCTGCTCTTTGTTATCTTGCTCGATGGGTTGGTGCTGGCTCGGGGTGTGTTGGCCCATATATGCCCTGCTGCCAAGGACTGCTGACAGTTACTGAAGAACTGCTGGCCGATGACTGAGTTGAGGAGATTCCTGGACTGGCTGCGTTCCTTGGTGTCTGGTACCCACTGTTTGAGAGCCTCCACTGTCAAGACTCCACTCATAGTGTCTGCGTTCATCTGGCCATCCCACGCGGCTGGTAAGTGACCATCGCTCAGCTTTGGGCGGTTCCTCTGGGGTTCTGAGCTTGGCCACCCCACAGCTACCCCATCCTCCCGCTGGAGGTGCAACTTCTGCATCTCTGGGAGGGACTGGTGGCTGCTGTTGTTATTCCTCTGCTGATCCTTCCCATTATTGCCATTCATCCCACTTAGTCCCCTGCCCACCCCACCGTTCTTGGTTTCCTGCCGATATCCTGCCGCCGGCCTCGTCCCGCCTTGAGCCGACCGACCAGAGCCGGAACCAGACAGTGTCGGGTCACTCCGCGTGTCAATCTTCTCTGCCTGAATTTCGTTTGGGGAATAGGAGTGCCTATGCATATTGTAGGAGAAGATCTCAGAGATTTGGCTAGCCATGGTTTGCTTCTCTGCCCTGCGGGAGTTCTGAAGATGGCAGGTGCTGCTAGAAGGCTTCTTACTTTGTGAGGAGGTCTTGTGGAAAGGGGGCGTGTCAAGGTTGAGGTAGCCATTCATGCGGCCTATCACACTGCTGTTGTAGTACGGGGCAGAGGACACTAATGCTAGTTGGTGATACTCCTGTGCATACCCCATTGACATTGAGAGTTCAAAAGGAATAAGTACCAAGAGTTTCATTTCAGTGTAAGAGGAAATGATATAAAGGCTTAAAGGTTTAAGGCTCATGGTTTAAGACACACACACAAATGCAATGGACATGAATTAAGAAGAAATATTGAGCTAGAAGTTCAGTAATGAAAAGAAAAATTATCAAGCCATCACCAGACATAAGTGAAATACAATTTTTCCACATAACACAATCAAACTTTTCCTTAACTAATATGTACTCAAAACCATGAGTCACAATATTGCGATCAATTTCATTTCAACACAAGGTGAACCATGTGATAAAAACAAACCAAGTGCATTACCTATTTATGCTGAGCACAATATCACTTTCAAGAGAAATATTTGCTATGCAATGTTTTTTTCACACTTACATCAATATTATCAGTGAATCCTTCAAAGCAATTTAGAGTGATTGGAAAGGTAGCTTAGAATAGTTTCTTTGAGTAGCTTCTACAAAACTTAAGAGAGAGAAAAATATTAAGAGAGGAAAAGATATAGGGGGAAAGAAAGGGAACGGGTGAGTGAGAGAGAGAAAGAGAGAGAGATGGGAGAGATTGAGTCATTAGCCCAGGATGGCTAGTCCAAAATCAGTGAGCAAGAAAGACTGAGAGAAAATCTAGATGAAACACAACCATCGAGAAACTGGAAAAACACAGCGAAATTGACCTAAATGCACAAAAATTGCTGTTAATTTTCATTGGTTCCATATTTCTGAATAAATGTATACATTAGTGCATGCATGCACAATGAATTGTTGATGCAATTCTTTTTGCGGGCTGGACATGAATGTACTCACATTAGGCTGGCGGTCATTGTTCTTCATGACCCCCACGGTGCCAGGGGTACAGTGCAGGAGGCGGTACACATGCTCCACCACCCCAAGGCCCCGTACTAGGTTGTCCCTCTGGAGCAGGGAGCCAATGCGCTCCAGCTCCTCCTCCTCCACAATGTCCTGGGGCTTGGACGAGTCCACCGCCTCATAGTCCCCATTCACCTGCACAGAAACAAGCACATGGGACAATATTTTAAACCTCATACATCACCATTCACCAAACAGAAAGAAATACATAGAACAATATTTCAAAGCTCATGTCTCCATTCGCCTGCGCAGAAAGACATATATCAGAGAACATTTATAATCTCATGTAAGTTGTTTTATGTACCTCGTAGTCACAATAACCAACCCAGAACATATTGGTTTTCTTTTTCAGTTTTCAATTTTTCATTTCAAATCATATATAAAGCCCCAATTTCACCATTATTTATGATTTACATATCATCATTTATGATTACAAACACTCATACCCATTTACTTTATTGTCTATTTCTTTTAGATTTAATACTTAAGTGACCAGTTCCCATATTTGTCCTTTTCCCTGGGCATGTGAATTTTGACAGTATTATAAGAGGCCAGTTCACTTCAAATTTGGACTGGTACGTCACCCCGCCCCCCTTAAAAAAAAAAATCAGACAACACAAAACCCTCATAGGCATATTCCTGTCGACAAAACGGGGATGGTTACGTACATCATACTGTGAGCGGACGTAGTACTTCTTCCCCATGGCAACCCGGGGTACCGTGGGGCGGAGCCTCCTCCTGGGCCGCCCGTCGCCCTGCGGACTCTCTGGCCGCACGCCACCAGAGTCTTTGCGCTCACTGGGCTTCTTCTTCAGCATCATCTCCAGCTTCTCCTGCTTGGCTCTGATCTCCTCTCGCTGTTGCCTGTTTGAGGATGAAGAACAACGAGGCAAATACATATCACTCTCCTGACAATTCATGGAACACAATGACAGAAACACCTATTCACCTATTCCTCGTTTTTCAGAAAAAAAAATATGAAAAATGTGCCAAAGCATAACGAATAAACATGCAACAATTAAACATGACCAATTAAATTTGTAATTTCTCTATTTGTCTAAAAATGGGACAAACTTGTAACGGATGTTAGTGTGCATTTAATTTGATGATAATATCTCAATAATTTCTGAAATTGCACTAATTATAATATATTATTTCCTTGCATCTAGCAATCAATTTGTAATGTTTTGTTGGGTTTGAGAGGGCCCGGATCAACTTCCCATTCTTTCATTTTCAAGTGATGCAAATGATATTTATTTTCAACGGTGTTACAGTCTCCTGACATAATGCAAATCATTTGTCTCTGAACTGTACATGTTGTTAACTTGCATTGATGTAAACCATGTTGAGTTAAATGTCAAAGCTGGGGCCCCTGGTAGAACAGTGTTCAACCACTGAAGAGGGTACCCTAGGTAAATAATAGACTGATAAATAAATAAATGAATAGATATAACCACTCTGCATTCTCTGAACGTACCTTGCACACTCTCCACGAGCCTTGGATGCAGCGGTTTCCTGGAAGAGGGAGCCGCTGTGCTGGAAGTACTTATCGTACTTGTCTGAATCTCCCATGGGATAGATACGGGTGAAGTCTCCGATGTGCTCCTCCTCAAAACGCAGCTGCACCTCCGCTGCCTTGTCGTATGAGTCGTCATACTCCTCTTTCCTGCAGAGCGACACAGACAGACAGACAGACAAACAGGTAAAGAGAGAGATATACAGAGAAATATAAAGAGAGGGAGAAAGAGAAGGAGAAAGAGAGGGGAAGACAAAAAGAGACTTGTTAGTGAGTCGTGACGATAACTTCTCCAAATCATAACCTTGAGTTCATTGGACATTTGTAGCAGCATTAATCTCCTCATGGGCACATTGCAACTACAAACTGGAATATTAATGCATTCACACATTTTTACCAGGCAAAAACAGTGATTTCCTTTTTGAAGTGCTTGGCAATGCCCTCTCACCTGAATTCCTTTGGCTTGGAGCGTGCCATGAGTCGCTCCTTAATTTTCTTGCGTTCCTCCTCCATGCACTTCTTGCGGTCGTAGGGTGTGAGATTGATGATGTTCATGGTGTCGTACAGCAACCCCTCCTTCACCTCCTTGTCCAGCTTGGCGTCCGTGTGGAAGCTGGGGGAATGGTTCACCTAAGAGGGCAAGACAGAATCAAGCGGGCTTTCAGATCAGTGCCAGGGATGGGGGTAATAAGCATTTTTTATCTTTTATTTCAGACATTAAAATTATTTGCAATTATTTAGTCCATATACAACACACATGAACTAGTAATCTTTACAGAACTGTACACAGAGAATCAAGTTTATAGGGATACTGATAAGGGTATATAAAAAAAATATCTTTGTTTTCAATTCTTTCACACTTTTACCAATCTTTTTTCTAAAACACTGTTCATCACAGATCACATTGCACAGCCCATCCTAAACCATTACTTCCAGAACAGATGTGTTCTAGGAATACATTAACATTAATATTATCATATGTGACTGCTTTGAAGGGAGCACATCCCTACTGTACCTCAATAAGCCAGGGCTTGAGTTTGCGGTCTAGCATGATGTCGAAACCGAGGATCTCAAAGCAGCCGCTGCCCTTGATGTGGTTGGGGAAGCAGGTGCGGTAGTTGTGGCGGAGCACGGGGTGGGCCGTGATGAGCGTCTTGATGATCACGTCATGGATGTCGCTCCAAATCTTCTCCACGTCATAGCCGTTGCTGGAGAACCACAGGTCCACCGTCGAGATTTTCCTGGTGAGGTCAAGTAGAGGATGGATGATAGGGTAAAAATTTTGTGTGCCAGATAAACTGCTGCTCAAAATGATTGTGTATTACTTGTGCAGAAATGCAGCGGTTTTGATGAAGGAGTTAATGGGGATTAAGAAAGGTTCACAAAATATAGACAAGTACACTGTCGCACCTCCTTTGAATACTGCCCCTATATTTACCCTACATGTATACGTACCCTAAACATTTTATTTTATTTTTTTCTCATTCCTACAGGCTATTTTTCACAAATATCTACACAAAGGTTCACAGAGTTAAAACGGTTGCATCGCCAGCAATTCATGGAGATTATGAAATGTCCGCTGACCACATGTGGCACTGCAGGATGAATGTTTGAACATTTGCTTTAAAAACTAGAGCAATTTGAATGCCATGCCGTCGATTAATATGCCTCTGCCTCCTTGCTAGCTCCATTTAGACTAATTCTCAGAAAATGTGCATGCTTGGTGGGCAATGTACATATCAAGTCATATAAGAGAAAGGTCACCATGAATAACAGAGCTAAGTTATCAATGCACTCAAAGGGTTAAACAGTGTCTTACAAGAGGAAAGACACCCTGAATACCACAGCTTAACAGTGGAGTCAAAGGGTTAAACAATGTCTTACAAGGGGAAAGGTCACCATGAATAACAGAGCTAAATAATGTACTATCAATGCAGTCAAAGGGTTAAACAATGTATTTACAGGAGGAAAGTCACCCTGAATACCACAGCTTAACAGTGGAGTCAAAGGGTTAAACAATGCCTTACTTGGGGAAAGGTCACCATGACTAACAGAGCTAAATAATGTACTATCAATGCAGTCAAAGGGTTAAAGGGCATATACTGTACTGGGAAGGCAAAAAAGCCTTCAAAATGTAATTGTTAGCAATCTTCTTGCCAATGGTCTTAAATTCATGTATTGTCTATTTTAGAAGCGTGCTGAAAGTTATTTGCCCTCAAATGATCTACATTTGGAGTAATGTGTGATTAAATCACAAATCCTCAAAATGTTCGGGCCAAACATTTTGAGGATTTGTTTCAATCATTATAGTCTGTCCTTACATACCATATGTCGTGCAGAATGTAATCATATCTTTCAAATATAAGCTTCATTGGTTTTTGCTGGACTGTTTCTGCATAAAAAATATAGTATGACAACTGATTCAAATATTCAGGCTGTTACGTAGTAAATCACTCATCATCGTGCATGTTTCATTACGCAAACAGCATACGCTGTTTGCGTAATGATTCACGAAAAATTAGACTAAAAAAATATATGGCGTATACAGTATCTAGCCCAAAATGTAATAAATCCAATTCATTGTCCTGTCATACATTGTTTCATGTTTGATCATATTATGGCTCCAGGGAAAAATAAGCCTGGCTCTCAGGCTTCTAGGCAACTCACATCCAAACTCTACCATGAACAGGTCTCGCTACAGACAGCACCATAATTACTTCCTACAAGAGGAGAATTAGCCTTGTTACTTGTCTGAACATGATCTAGGTATAAACTGGGGTTTGGATAAAAAAAAATGTCAAGCAGCCTGGAGGAAAGGCTAGGGAATGTATCTTCCTACCTCTTGTGGCCACTCTCATCATCCCGTACGAAGTCTGAGCTGTGCTTGTTGATGGCGTAGTTTGTGAGATGCATGCACACTTCATCCTGTGTAAGGTAAGCATCACATCAAAAAACATATCTCAAAGTGTGCTAATGCCAAGTCAATGCCATTTTTAATAACAATTTAATTCTTTTTTCAAGATCACTTTAATAGACATTTAGAGACAATAAAGGAAAATAAACATACAAAGCCCACGTCATAGCTAGTTAATGCGGAATGCAGGGCGAGAAATTTACAATTTACATTTACAAAGGAAAACATCATCTATTCAATATACAAGGATTACAATACAGAAAACAAAGAGTTATGTGCCTTACGTTAAAGAAAAGGTAGGATGTAATTTGTTTTCAAGAGAGAAAAAAAAACAGCAATGTTTACGGCTAGTGTCCTACTCCATTGAAAGGAGGGCAATGAAAACGCAATATGTGTATATGATATATTAAACATTCCTTTATTTATTAAATACATGTATTCACAAACAGAAATCTAAGAATCACAGTTTAACATTTCGTTACTGAAATATAAATATTGGCATGTAGATTTCATCTGAACTTAGGTGGAGAAACAAGTAATTCCTTCAGAGCATTGCCACATATGGAAAAATACATCCCTCATATGGAAAGATACATGCCTCATATGGAAAGATACATCACTTACCACGTTCCCATTGGTCGGGTCGGTGTACTTCACTGTTGCAAACCTGACCAGCCCATCCTTGTACACATATATCCTGAATGGGTCGCATGATGTCACAACAACGTAGATTCGGAAATCAAACTTGTAGCCATCTATGAGGAATGGCTGTTGAAAATAGGGTGTGAAAGAGAATAATTGATCAGATTACAATCAATCATTAATGAATGAGCTATAAAATTATAAAACATATGCTTCAAAAAAAAAAAAATACATCATACGATGGCAAGACACTCAAGTGGCATACAATTACAACTACTTAAGGGGAGAGTTCAAAATTCCTAGTGTGACATGAACGTTGCAGCTTTTGAACCCCAACACCTACATCCTACATGCCAACTAATAGAGCACAAACAAAACAGGAACACAAGACCAAGAAAGTCTCACCTTGGAGAGATATTGCTGACACACCATGTGCTCTCCTGGCTTGATGTCTTTGGGGTTCTTGGTGATGAAGATGCCTTTACCCTGGCAACCACTTTCTGGCTTACAGATGTAGGTCTTGTTCTTCTTTGTTCTGCAGAAGGCTTGGTAGTCACCATAGCTATAACAACAACAGTCAAGAAAGACGTTGGTATGACTATGGGATACATACTACCGCAACCATTTGTAAATAGCGCAATTGCACGATTTTACTTTTTGTAATTTTTTAGTTAAGATAATGAAATAGTTACATATTATAGAAACAATCCGCTGAAATGAATATTTTGAACAATATACCGCCCTCTTCACTGTGTTAATTACCCATTTACTTAATGCATTCGCTACTTTCCCCCTAACTGCCTGGTGACGCGTTATTACATTCACCTGTATTCTGTGATTCAGTTTCAATGGATGGAACACACTCTGAATCTATCAATTACTGCTCCTTGGACAAACCAAGGACAAGCTTTGGGTTTACCATTAGTAACGTATTGTTTGAACGATGTGAACACAATTTGCATACCGGTATATAACGAAAATGGTCTATTCGGCGTAAACGTAATGACATGTTTATAATGTAGTAACAATTAAGTGAATAGAATGATGTGATATTAATCTGCATAACTTCTGCAAGAAGTGCAACTGAGAATTGGTTGTGTATTTCATCCCCTTTAGCCAATAAATTACACAGGTGAAATCACAATATTTGGGTATTTTATTTTCCCTTGTGATCATATCATCCCTCACTGCTATGCGCTTCAGAAAAATAACCCCTGGGGTAGATTCCTTAATGTGATTTATCAACCGACCAGCCAACATCTAAATTTAACATGACATGGCCGAGTGGGGGAAAAATACAAAAATAAGTGTTCATACTGTAACTTAACAAACATATGGTATAAATAAGGAAACCCTGTACAAGAAAATGCAATTGCGTCCATATATTCAAATTCTTAAACATTATATTAAAACTTTCAGGATGACATGTTTATTTATTTGCATCAAGAGTTCAAACACATCAATTACTAGTTCAAGAGTAAAAATATAATGCAGATCAACATGTCATTTGGCCCCTCTCTTCATCATCTGTGACACATTTCTACAGCCTTTTTGGCAACAGGTCATGCCGTCCCTTGGTGTGAAACCCTGTAGCTTACAGTATTTTGACCCATAAAAAACACAACCTTAAATATATTGACCTCCCAGGCTATGTGTGCCTGCTTCATCCTGCATATCAATGATGGGTGGGGAGAGTAAGGGGAAAATGAGGGGAGGGGCGAGGATGAAAGCAAGGTAGGGGAGACACCCCCTTCACGTTCACATTCACTCACTCAGCAGGCAGGACCCATGTGCGGGGGAAGATAGCGTAATCCTTGGGGAACAGCTTCAGCAGCCGGGTCATGTTGCGTGCCAGGAGGTCCTTGCGACAGATCTCGGTCATCCCAGGAAAGTGGTTGACTTTCTGAAACAGCAAACACGTGGGGCGATGACAAAGGAAATTGGATTAGGGCTTTGAGTAAGGGGATATCTCGGGTCAAGCTTGTTTGGAAGAAGTGAGGTAAATAAAAAGCACGTTTGAAATGAAATGCCCTGGAATGTCTTTGAAATAATGGAATGTTTAAGTTTTAGTACTATTTCTAGAAAAAAAAAATCAAAGCTGCCAAAAGAGCAGATTAGAACATACCCTATATCATACATGCAAGTGACCTAAAATTGGAAAGTGCAATTACATGTATAATAACACAGAACCCAAATTTGATTATCCTACTAATAGTTGAAATTCATTACCTTATACTACTATGTGTTCCTAAATTAATTCCAACTACCTCATCATTACACCAAAATCATGCAATATGATCATATGTTCTTTGAATATCATGGTTGGTGTACATGTACGCATTACTGTAAATGTCAGACTTAGTCTGGATATGTACATGTATCTCCTGCAGTGCATTAATATGAAAGCTGATACTGATAGCAATAGTAATTCCCATAATCTAATTTGGGAATGTTTGTTCCACGTAGAATGTTCAGTGAAGAATCTGGGGCTTTGCAATGGACTATGCAGGATCCATGTCCTAAATGACTGAGGGGATAAGATACACAACTTGTGAAATTGAATGCTTCCTGGCAGTTTTTAAAGTGCATGCCAAAAATTAAGTTTGGTTGTCATCTTCTTGTTATCTTTCAATGCTCCAATAAAAAAAAAATATCCAGGAGTTATCTGTGTATATTTTCTCCTACAGTGTAGATGCAAAGACATGTAGACATGTACATGAATGATTATAATTAAAATATATCATTCTTGTAAACCTACACTGTACATGATGATTCAAAATACACAGTATACATGTACTTGTACATTCACATCAACTGGTAGTGATAATGTTTTGATGAGCATGCACTATAAGCTGTCAAACTGATTGATTTACATGTAACTGACCTGGTATTTCTTCATTTCCATGACTCTCTCCAGAGGTACCGTCCAGTCTGTCCAGTAAAGAGTCCAATCTTCATCTTCTCCAACCTCCTTCATGCCGAATCTCTTGGACATTCTCCTCACTACATTCAAACAAATATAAGCATCATCGATACCATGGAGGCAAGAGCGAGATATCTGCACATGTACAATTAGAATGAAAGACTGGGATGCAAGCCTGGAATTGCCTTAGTTACAAAAGTTTACATAAATTAAAAAACTACCAAAATGTAGGGTACAGGATGCACATGATGTACACAATACATGAATACTCACATGATATCTTTTTACAAGCACATGTACGTTTTATCAACCCTGAACTTTAATGTGCATGAGCAGATCAATGCTTGCACAACTGACAATGCATCGCTATTCACAATGTGTAATCAGACTGTGGGATGTTACTAAAGTATTTTGTCATTTATTCACACTACTGCCAAGTGCCAACATACACTGTAGCTTGAAGTGCATTGTACACATGGTACATTTGAATTGAATTCAATTCAATTCAATTCAAGGTTTATTAAAAATCATCTTCGCAGCCATGCAGCTGAATTGCGACAATTTAAAAACAAATATAGATACAACATATGAAATAAGACGAATATCCTCTGCAAGTATAAATATTTAAAAATTCTTATAAATGGTATGAACACTATAAAAGATAATTATACATTAAACATATTATAAGTTTCTTTAAGATGCACTGTAAATTTACTGTACGACAATAAGATAATAACCGCAACCACTTTATGTCAGCATTACAACCTGTCAAAAACATAAGTTAAGGATATATTGCAAAACTAATGCAAAGTACTGCGGTTTAGGTAAAAACAACATTTTCATCAGTAATATGAACCCCCCATAAATATTAGAAACAATAGTAAATGTAATGAACGTACCTAAAACGAATAATAAAATCGATGTTATTGATTCCCGAATATTTCATAATGAAAAAGATTGTACACATGTACATTGCAGTGGACTTCTCATTGATGCTTTTTGCCGTCAATTTAGTGATCAGACTGACCATATTCCAGAATTCAACATTTTGGTAATATACACACTATGTATATTACCAAAATGTTGAATTCTGGAATACACGTATTCACATAAACTACGACAAAGACTAGTCAGCTCTGAGAAGGTATGTGTTGTAAAAGAACATTCCATCATACGAGCCTGCTTCAAGCTTTGCTTAGGATATCATAAAATAAATTTGTCATTCAGCATACTTTCCAGAAGAAATCTAAATCTGCTTCCTGTAGTGTATAACATGATTTTCAGATATATACTTATGTATCTTTCAGGTTATCTTAGAGATTTGATTACATTCAGATCTAGATATGTGTAATATATTATTTCTCAGTTGCATTGATCTCTATCCCTTGGCTTGTATTACTTGCATACAATGTACACACATTTAATTCACTGAGCAATATTCCCAAAATATGAACATCAACACATGATACACTTATTACTCATATGGCTAAGCCTGCTACATTTACAAGCATTCATTAAAGGAGAATACAACCTTAAAATAAATGAATTTGTATTCAAGCACATCACTGAAAGTTACTGTAAGTTTAAAGCCTTCATCACTTCTCCTGTGATCTTGCTTCTCCAATTTCCCTTATTCACAGATGAGGTCCTGGGAATAATGGCACTCACAAGGTACAGTTCATGTTTTATGTTCATGGTATAGTGAATACATGTACACTGTTCTCGAAGGCTTAGGGCTAATTATGATTTATAAGTTTTTCAAATTTTCTTTTTTAATACGGTTATCAGATTTTGCTGAAAGCCTAGATCACTTTCAAACTGTTCCTATTTCTCACTGTATCCACTCATTTCAGGGTCTAATTCTCCGTTAAGGAAATATTGCTTATGAAGGGGAGGTTATTCATTTTCTCTGTAAAGAGATATCCACAAAGCCTTTTATTAAGGGCACCATATAAATGTACGTAAGTACATAATGTCTCAAGTCCATATGATGTTCTTTACTAAATGCAAACCTAATTGTCAAGTACACTGTAATTGACATTGATTGTGCTTGTCTAACATTTATCGCTACAGATGCATTGCATCTACATGTATACTAGTTACATAAAAAGGAGAAATCAACATGTGTTGTACTTAACAGTAAGTAAGCTTTCTACAATGTTGTCTTTTTTTTTTAAACTGAACTTCCTGTTTGTGTCCTCAGACGACCTTCGAGTACATGTGTATGGGTCCATCAGACCTCAAAATAATTTTTCTCAAACAGGGCTCCTTCACATGTTCTGCCTCCTAAAAACTAGCCCCCATATTATTTCCGCACGCTTTTTATAACTTTCAGGGGGCCACTTGTCAGTACTTGATGGAGCATCAAGCTTGATCACAGCATGTAGGAATCTATAATCTAAACTCAGTATTAAACACATCAAAATGTTTAAATGAGATCCTTGGATAACATACATACACAAGTGATTTTGTAGTGTCTAAAAGTAATAGCTGCCCTCATACAAGTAATTAAAATTATGAGACATGAATTACTTTATAAATTTTTGAAGCCTTGAACTCTTCATACATACATGTACTAAAATCTAAAATGTACCTCGTCAACAGATAGGTCATCCCTAAAAATACATATATAGCCCCAGGTATTTTATTTCCACAGTCTGACTTAGGCTTTCAAGGGGCCACTTTTCATTAACTACATTGTATGTGCATGTAACTACTGTTCTTGTAGTTTCTAATGACTTTAGATGCAACAGCAACAGCTGCCATTACCGTTATTAAGCGTTCAATAATTCTTATTGACAATCACTTTTAACACAAAGAAATTGAGAACTTTCATGTAAGAATCAATGATCTAAACCCTCTTATTGATTAACATTTCCAACATTAAAGCATTGGTAAATGGGGAGGGGGAGGGAAGGTGTATGTGTAGTATAATCATCATTTGAAAACACTATTTTGTACTATAAGAGTTTTAGTGCACTTTAAAACCTGGGCAGAAGATGACAAGATGAAAAGTTTTAAAATCTGCACATTATGTATTTTTTTAATGCCTACATGTACAGTCTTTATAGTATTCACAAATTACATTGGAAGGTATAATAAAAGCACTGCCTGTCTCTCTAACATACTAACATGCAATATCAGAAAACATAGAACATCTACTTCAAAATGTAATTTCTTACCTGACTCATATTTGCAGCTTGAAAGGTTGATGCCAATTATTCTGAAATAATTATAAGGAAAGGGGACAACAAATATTTAAAATTACATCTTGCATGTAATGATATCCGTGTGTACTTTACTCGTAGAGTTTATGAGTTTGCAAGTGATCTTTATTGTTTAAAAAGGATTAGGAATATATTTGCACCTGCCCATACATACATACATGTTTGCATGTTAGAATGTACTGCATGTACGTACTGTACACATGTGTACATGTATGTAGCAATATCCACAACTGGTACTATACTCAAGAATATAATCTTGTACTTTTAACCACCTTCTGCACATAAACAAATTTGAAAACATTGTGGAGCTATTGTGGTCTATTGGTACATGTATGATACTTTCACCTATCACCGAAAAATATGATCCAGCATCCTTTCTGCCCAACACAGTGCTGGTTCATATCTACCAAAGGCCCAGAATCTATTCTTCAGCCAGATACAAGTAGTCAGCATTCATGGTGAGTCAGATAAACCCTTCACTGGCCTTTTATAGTGGTTAAGAGAAACATCTGAACGCTGTGATTAAACAGCTTACAAAAGTTTCCCAATAGTAGATGTGATTTTACAGAGGCTCAGTCTCATTTGCTCACCATATAATGTGTAAGACAGAGCACATTTCAATTTGCCTAAAGGTGCTGACTGCACCCTTTAAGAATTAATATTAATTTCACAGGGATGCTAATTTGAAGAAACTAGTTTTAACTTTGTCCTGAAAAGCTTTGACAGAAAAAATAAAACAGAAAGGTTTAAGAGAAGGAGCAGAGATGCTCTCTTGTGACAACAAGTTGTCTCAAATGATACAAATGTATGTAGTCATACAAATCAAACAAGGACGAAACCTGGACCCGCGATTGGTTCTGACCTGTATATGGGTCTCAAAATGCCATTTTAAGTTTAGAGTAAGTTGTTTGCACACAAGAAAAGCCTGAATCCAGACTCTTGTGTGAAAACTGGTGTCTCTAATCACACTATTAGTCAACAATGAATTTTTGCTCACTTCTTTTTCCTTCTCCTCTTCTTCTTCACCACAGAGTCTGTTTTTTCCTGGCCCACATCCTGGGCCTCCTGGGCGTCTTCTACCCCGCTGTCTCCTACATCTTCTCTCTCCTCCCCCTCCCCTTCCCCTTCCAGCTCCTCCTCAAAGCCCTCTCCCTCATCCTCCATGTCCTCAATCAGGCTAGTGCTTCCCCCCCTGGACAGCCCCCTCCCCGGTCCGCTTCCATTCGGGGGCGTATCCGACACCATGGCGGCCCGTCTGGGAGAAACGGTACGTGTCCTTCTGTATGCCTTCTGAGCTGTGTAGTCGCTTCAAGGTAAACTCCGGCAGATGTGAATATCCATTGTTGTCGTCTGTATCTTGGTTCAATGAAATACACAAAAAATTGCTTTTTATTCAATAATGTAGATCATGTTTATTACATTGAAACTAGCTCAGTCACTAAATCATAGACAGAAGGATGGACATAACCACAAAATTAGAACCAGGGTATAATAACTTGCACCCAATTAATTTGACAATGTTAATTATTAAATAGTAAATCTTATTCTTGAACTAATGCCAGACAGCTAACCTCATCATGGTCACATTTTATTACAGTGTCAATTAGTTTAATGCCATTTTAAGTGATCCCCTACCCGGGGCTTCAACTTGAAAACACCAAGATCTAACATGTTAAGCCCTTTTCTCACTGTCAACAATTTCGCTTAGCCCTGGCAGTTGCGGTGCTAAGGCGCCCGCCCCCCCCCCCCCCTCCGCTCCCTTTTAATAGCCCCACCAAATTATAAAGCTTAGCACCACTTCTGTTCTGTGTTTTTGGAAAGTAGGACAGCCCCACTGATAGCACGGGACTATGTAGCACCGCAATTTGGTAGAGTTAGCACCGCAATTGTGATGCTAAGAAAGCCAGTGAGAACGTAAACAGGAATAGTCCAGGGTTAAGGAAGGCAACAAAAACAGATCAAACTGCAACCAATACAAGGCAAGGTAGTCATGAATATTCAATTGCACAACTTGGATGTGTTGTAAATGACTGACCTTACGCAGAACATTGTAAACAAAATATTCAGAAGTATGGCCTTTTTTAGCAGGATTAGCAATAGACTTTTTATTGAACAAAAAGTAAGTCATTGGAAAAATTTTGAGCAATTGATAATTGACGAGGGTCAGATGATTTTTGTAATTTTTTTTAAGATTGAGTTAGCAGATAAATACGTGTAACATAGGTTCAGTCAATGCCACCTCCCTGGTAGATGTTAAAACGGTAACGTCTAACGCCAACGGGATTGTCGGCATGGTGGAACACCCGATAGTCAATACGCTTAGGAGAATCATGAATATATTCATTACCTAGTCCTAGAAAGTCTGGGGTTAATAAAAGCATGTGAGAACAGGAGTGAGTACAGGGTTATCTTACGATTTCTAACCCCGTTTAATAGTACAACTGCAACCAGCCTACTATTTCCAAGCGAGAAATGGGCTTTAGAGTCTACTTTAGAGACTACTTCATTGTTGATCAATAGAATATGGGTCTAGAGGTCTAGACTCGAACTATTCAGATTATTCATGCCATACATTTGTAGATTCTAGCTACCAATTAATCTAGGTTTAACCAAGCCTTCAGTTCAAGGTTTACATAGACTCTACATGATTGATAGAGACTTCTACTTCTAATATAAAACATAATGCAGCATAACATACCAAAACCAATGTGATATAAAGGAACGCGGAAAAACAAGGCAAAGAAAAGAAAAGAAAAGAAAAGAAAAGGGCAAGATACAACATTCTCAACATAACAACACAGTCAACAGGTCATATGATATGAAGCTTGAAGTTGAAGCCAGCCCATGGCCCCCGGCGCGGCCTGGGCATGGAATTGAAACTTTGCTAATCTTGCCTGGTACTTAAAAGTTGAATGATCAACAATCCTTTTTTTTTTCCACCGGGAACGTTTTAAATCAACAATAACAGTCAAAGAATAAACTTACCATCAACATGTCCTAATATATTTCCATCGTGTTGAGCTGCAAGAGAAGTAGGCAGCTACATGTTACAGAAATCTTCGCTGAGATTGTGTTCGCAAATTATATACAGATGGTAGAATCTCACAAGTGTGTGTACTGTGTTATTCTACGTGATCGTACACAGTACTAGTGTATATTATATAAATAGTGTACAATCTATTGTACAATATACTGGATTATATGTACGACAAATATAAAATTATCCCGAGTGCAGGTTTATTTCACCGAGGCCGAAGGCCGAGGTGAAATAGGCTTGCACGAGGGATAATTTTATATTAGGAGTTCATATAGTCCAGTAATATTGTATGATAGAACGTTCACTATTTATTATAGTAAATAGATCTCTCAATCTAATTTTACCATAGCCAA
The DNA here is from genome assembly GCA_963669155.1 of Arbacia lixula. Classification (NCBI taxonomy): domain Eukaryota; kingdom Metazoa; phylum Echinodermata; class Echinoidea; order Arbacioida; family Arbaciidae; genus Arbacia; species Arbacia lixula. The sequence goes on along the minus strand of OZ022578.1, from coordinate 1,466,483 downwards.
TTCACGGATTTTATTTGTAAAGAGCAGTGTCTAACATGACGTCACAATGCTTTTTGTTTCCGCGCCTTTTGCAACGCGAATACAATGACCAATTAACGCGCGCGCGGTGTAAATACGCAATGAGCAATGCGCCGTACAAGTACGCAGTGTAATTCTCCCCATTCATTTAACACGGGGTTTACCCTCCAAAAATTGAAGGTTATATTGTACATATGTACACTATAACTTTTTGAAAGGAGGTCACGTGGTACCAATCCAGCCAATCACAGCTCGTATTTTACTACCACTATTTACTATATAATATAAGTGGATTGAATTTGCACGGTCGCGTATCGTCTGGCTGCGCTGCATACACGCTGCGCTGAACGGTACGAAGCGATACCGATTGCAATGGGTACTATGCATACGTGCATTATACACACACACACGTACATGGATCGGTAAAGATAAACGTTTATTGTATTAATGCGCCCTTTTGTTTACATTGAGATGTAAGCACCAGGTCAGGTGTTATTAAAGTTATAATATATTATTGAATTAAGAGTTCTTTATATCATTATTTATGATACATAAATGTCAATCTATGCGAATGGGTTTGATGTGACGAAGGAACGAGGGATCTACATTATCACGCCCATGTGTATAGTCACAGTTGTGTGCGTGCAGGGTCCAAACAAAAAGTGGCATCTCTGAAGTCGAGAAACTCGCTGTGATTGGACAACGGTTGCTGTGATATGAAGTGTACGATCCTTGTGCACTGGATGTGCTCGGTATTATTTCAATCAATTACCATAGGTTGGATAATGGTAACTGCCACACATCGAAAGGGGTCCCATCTTATCTCTCTCTCTCTCTCTCTCTCTCTCTCTCTCTCTCTCTCTCTCTCTCTCTCTCTCTCTCTCTCTCTCTCTCTCTCTCTCTCCCTCTCTTTGTCTCTTACAATGTTGTCTCGATGTGTTCACAATCTTGGGCATTTCTCGTTATTTTGTTTTTACATATCAAAACCACAAATAACAAGAACAGGATTATAAATATTCTCCCCGTCAACTGCCAAAGAGTCAAACGTTGTAATCGGAAAGAGGGTAATACGAACAATCTGTGATGCTGACTTTCGAGCTCATACAAATCCTCTGTTCCATCATCATAGAATCTTAAAGGTAGAAGGCGTTTACTATATGCAATTGGGCTCCCTAATGTACGATCTTAACCCAGGTGTACTGCCACTGGCATTAGCCCGAATGTTCCAGAAAAACAATGAAATTCACAATTATGCCACAAGACATGCTTCTGCATTCCATTTACCCAATTCATTTGCACCGGCGTGACCAAGGTTCTGGAACTCTCTTGACTCAAGTATCAGTCGTTCTGTCTGTCAGTATAAGTTACACTTATTGAATAACCATCTAGTTGATTCTTAAGCTATACGTTCAAAGTTGTGATACTGCCGTGTTTTACTTTGAAATTTGAACGCGATCCACATGTACATATGTAGGACCTGCCAACTCACCTTTTCTCCTTTCTCTCTTTTTCTGTCATTTACCAGCTTTAATAACCCTCGCTCTCTCTCTCTCCCACCCAGCCCTATACCTTTACATATCTTCATGTATGTTATTTTTTCCCCATTTTCCCCACCTTCTTTTGTAAATAAGCCACTTCTCCCCACCCTTTTCATTGATTTAGTTACCCATGTTAATATCTAAAGTTGTTTAGTTATCTTTTAGTACTCAAGTGTCTTTGTGTTTTACCTAAAAAGATATTTATTGTATTCATGTTTGTACTACATGTATTAAATCAGTCTGGTCTTTTTTTAATATGATATTGCCATGAGGGACCTGACTTTAACAAGCTGTGCTTTCATAAGGTCTCCTCGTCTTTCTCTGATGCAACATCTAACTTGTTCCATATTACTGTTCCTTTATGTACTCTGTCACTCGTTGTTAATCTGTAAAATTGTATTTGGAGAAAGACAAATAAACTTGAACTTGAAAGTACTGATATTTCATGTTCTAAAAAGGCCCCGATCGTCAGGTCGTGAAAGGGTTTTGATCTGGTCAGGCTAACATTGAGTCAACAGGCTTTGAACTTCGATTACCCTTTTATAGAAGCCGGTGCTGTATGATTTAGACTGGGGTAGAAAGAAAATGAAAATCACCACACTTAATCATAATGTATGCATATTCATTGCCATAACCATCGATCATCATCATTAACACAATTGCAATGTGTATCACTATCGCAAACACCACACTCATGAGACCGTGTCAACAAACATCATCTCGCCGACATCGCTTGCACCACTATATCACCACCACCATCCCATCACTGGCTCTATGGTAACAGCGTGATAATAAAACAAAAAAAAAGTATACCAACACTACCTCGGGGGGAGGGGAGGGGGGGATCCCTCAATGGAGCATGTGGAAACCTGAACTTAATTATTTCCAATTATTGTACATGTATTTTGCTTTGTGTGATACATGTACATGGTCCTACGTGATTATTCACGGACATGATCTTCTCCCTTAATTTTCTCCTGTATTACTTTAATCTTAGCATCATCTGCTCCCTCTTGAAAATCTCCTTCTCCACTTTATTCTCGTCCTCTCTTATCTCTTCCTCTTTCATTTTCTTCTGACCATCTCCTTGAATACTCGCATAGACTCTCGAACGCACACTACACTCTTCATGTTCTATCACATTTACCCATAATTCCCACAATCTAACTCAGAAAACGATGATCTGAGACGTTGACAATGGTTGTAATTTTATGGATATATTTATTTAGACATCTTTAAATATTCTATGACCAACAATGATAACATTAATACTCTGGTATTCGTGCCACCAATACAATGGACCGCGACAACTGCTCACAATACTGGATTTAGTGCGCAGTTGTACTAGTTGGCAACAGTACGCGGAGTACTATAAAAATGTGTATGATTTTTTTTTTTATATATACAATTTTTTTTTTTCATGTAATATACCGCGGATAGAGATTTTATGAATCGTTCATTACTTAAAACCCCTAAGCGATGCAGTAATTTAAAGGGATAGTTCACACTGAAATTATTTTTCTTTCAATATACATGTACATGTATATTACAACTATCCCTTTAATGCCGTACACAGGCAGATCTCTTTTCAACGTTGTGATAAGTTAGAATGGCAAGGCATTATTCGAGATTTCATTGATTTTTAACTAGGAAGAGAATGTAAGCTTAAGACAGACAACAAACAGTATTTCGTCACTGTTTCATATTTCCCAAGAATAATTGTTTCATATGTAATACACCTGTGAGTAATGCAAAGTACTACATAGTTGAGACATGTCTGGAGAAGGGATAACATGCCACCTTTAAACTAAATTTATTATAAAATACTTACTCGCACATGTGACCAAGATACTTGTCATCTACTGCTTACCATGCTTACCGGGTAGCGACTTAACCACGAAAAAATATTTCTAGTTCACGGATCAAGACACGACAACATGGCAACAAATACCGAAGAGTCTCATTTAATCTGACTCATTAATAGTCATGAGTAGTCCGCCGTAAAGACCATTCGGCTGGACAAAAAAATCTATACTTGTCATTGTTTACCGTAAATACCATCAGTCAATCGCACCTGAAATGAAGAGCCATATTCGCATGTACACGAATATTTTCGTCAACACCAACATAAATACCGACGCTAGCACAAACATTAGCAGGATTAAAAAATATATGTACTTGTAGCATGATTAGCAATTAACCAAACAGTCATACTTCGCATTATTTTTACTCCAACATCAAAATTGAAATCATTAGTCTCAAAATGTCAACTCAAACGTGATGTGATACATTTAGAAACAGAAACAAAATATTACACCCGGCTATGATATACTCCATATTATTTTTGCTTTGATAAGGGCATTGGCGTCCCAGAACCCATACTGATACTTCCAGAAAGTGCGTTTTCAACTTTATCTGCTGTGGTCAGAGCCCTCCGCTCCCTGTCTGTGTCGCTCTTTTAAATCCTAACATGTCAGAAACAGAGACAACATTGACTCTGCATATATAGGGAAAGGTGGTTCTGGGAGAAGAAAACTTTTTGAATTTTGGGGAAGCAAAACCATGTCAAGTGAGGAAAAGTGAGAAAGAGAGGGGAAATATGCAGAACCAGTTAAAAGTGTTAAGCCCTTCAATGCTAGGTATAGAATACTACCTTAGTGCATTAGTGTGCTTAAATAATTAACAAAATACGAAAAGGTACAGACAAGAGATAGGACGATGACTCTGATGTATGCCAGTGTGTGGTGCTTTTGCTGATCGTCCCCCACCATGCCTACTCCCTCGGAACGGGGCTTACAATACACTATATCGACATTTAGGAGCGAAATAAATGTATACACAATGTTTATGATCACTTATGACATAAAGGCACCTATGTTTTGAAGAGAGCATTTTGTCCGTTCCAGACATCGCAGATTCACCAGCCCCACTTTATTATTTGGTATGATATCCTTATGCGAGCGAATGAGACAAACGAGCTGCCAAATTGTGTATTCGTATATAATTATTAGTTATTTTCAAATTCTCACATAATCAATTTTTACTTTCACACGCATATAGACTATTTGAATGGTATTATGCGTCTCTAAGAATTGAATATTATTATAATTATTATTATTATTATTATTACATTCAACATTTCAATTTGTTTTTATTTATTTTCATCAATTCGTCGATGTTTCTGCATACCTACTGCTCTTTGCTCATTTCATAACCTTTAAACATAGTGTGTGTGTGTGTGTGGGGGGGGGGGGGGTTCGTGGGAAGGGGATTCTTGGGGGATGATTGCACACCCCCCCCCCCACGTCCACACCCCCCTCCCCCCCCCCCCCTCCTGGGATTGACACCGACGATCATGATCGTCATAATACCATATGTCGAGCGAGAATCCATCCGAGAAAACACGCCTACTGGTATGTGGTACATGAAGGAGGTATCAAGGGTGTGGAATAGACTCCCTGAGCTCGGAGGCGTTTGGGAGACGGAATGGATCAGCTCTTCCTTGATTCGGTCGAATATATACCTTCTCGGATACAGGTGCCAAAGTCGTCTCAAACATAGACTAAATCGAATCGTCGCAGGTTTATGTGTTAAACCGAAATTTTTGGTCGTGAAGAAGATCGGCCAACCGTTTGTTGAAAGGCGCGTAAAACTGATTTAGTTCTGTACGAGTTTCATCCCACATGGCAGGTTTCTTGGACTTCTTCAAGTTGACATTCTTTGCTTCTCTCCTCAAGATTTTCTCCTGGTCTTCCGCCGATAATGAAGCTGCAAAGAAGCAATGGAAGATTGTAATCAAGCACGACTTTGATTTTGTATTCTCGGAATCCCTGCATGCAACATCAATTTGGTTTACCGGAGACAATGATATCAAGGGAAGGTATTCCGCATTCATGGCATTGATGATTGAAAAATTAGGACCCACGTTATCAGTGAAATGGCCACAATTGTTAAAAGTTGTAAGGATTGCTTTACATTTTTAAAGAGGCAATGCAATCTTGATAAAAAGTATCATTGGATAAAAACATAACAAATTAGAGATAAAGATCGGAAAAGGTGTTAAAGAAACCGTTATTTATGTCTATTAACTAGCCAAATAACCCTGTCATATATATTGCTCGGCTGTATAGATTCAAGATGGACAGGACAAGCGGTGGTGGATGCATTGTCCTTTTTTTGTAATGGAAGACAAGAACAATGCTAAAGTGCGTTTCTAGGTCGTCATTGCGAATACAGTTGCCCACGAAAATAAGCGTGATTAAGAAGCAATTATGATTTTCAGACAAATGACACTTTGCTAAATACAAAAAACAACTTTTTCATTATTCTACTAAATGGGGTGAAGTAAAGTCAGATTTCACTAAAAACAGAAACATGAAAAAACATATGAGTGAAGGTTTGACGAAAATCCATCGAAGGATAAGAAAATTATGATCTTTTAAAATTTTGATTTTGACGTCACGTGCGATGTGTTTCTTATGTTGCGTGCTGTGTGAATCCATAAATTACTCTTTGTCTATTTTTTTTATGAAGGATTTTTTTTTTCCAGAGAGGTGTGTGTGTAATTAAGGTTTCTAATGAAATATGAAATGCACATGTAAATGATGCATATTCTTTTGAGCAAAATCAAAATTAAAAAAAACCCTAACGTCACAAAACGATCCACATGTACATACATGTGGGACCTGCCAACTCACCTTTTCTTCTTTCTCTCTTTTTCTGTCATTTACCAGCTTTAATAATCCTTGCTCTCTCTCTCTCTCTCTCTCTCTCTCTCCCACCCAGCCCTATATATCTTCTTGTATGTTGTTTTTTCCTCACTTTTCCCATCTTCTTTTGTAAATTAGCCACTTCTCCCCACCCTTTTCATTGATTTAGTTACCCATGTTAATATCTAAAGTTGTTTAGTTATATGTTTTAGTACTCAAGTGTCTTTGTGTTTTACCTAAAAAGATATTTATTGTATTCATGTTTGCACTACATGTATTAAATCTGTCTGGTCTTTTTTTTTTAATATGATATTGCCATGAGGGATCTGACTTAAACAAGCTGTGGTTTCTTAAGGTCTCCTCGTCTTTCTATCTTCACTCTGATGCAAATCTAACTTGTTCCATATTACTGTTCCTATGTACTCTGTCACTCGTTGTTTATCTGTAAAATTGTATTTGGAGAAAGATGAATAAACTTGAACTTGAACTTGAAAGTACTGATATTTCATGTTCTAAAAAGGCCCCGGTCGTGAAAGGTTTTTGATCTGGTCAGGCTAATATTGAGTCGACAGGCTTTGAACTTCGATTACCCTTTAACATGTTTAATAGAGGACGGTGCTGTATGATTTAGAGGGTAGAAAAAATGAATAACACCACACTTTATCATAATTTATGCATATTCATTGCCGTAACCATCGATCATCATCACCAACACAATTGCAATATCGCAATCACAATATTGCAAACACCACACTCATGACACCGTGTCAACAAACATCATCTCGCCGACATCGCTTGCACCACTATCACCATCACCATCCCATCACTGGCTCTAGCGCTATAGTAACAGCGTGATAATAAAAAAATATATATACCAACACTACCTCGGGGGAGGAGGGGGGATCCGCCAATGGAGTATGTGGAAACATGAACTTAATTATTTCCAATTATTGTACGACATGTATTTTGCTTTGTGTAAGACATGGTCCTACGTGATTATTGACGGACATGATCTTCTCCCTTAATTTTCTCCTGTTTTACTTTCATCTTAGCATCATCTGCTCCCTCTTGAAAATCTCCTTCTCCACTTTATTCTCGTCCTCTCTTATCTCTTCCTCTTTCATTTTCATCTGACCATCTCCTTGAATAGCATAGACTCTCGAACGCACACTACACTCTTCATGTTCTATCACATTTACCAATAATTCCCACAACCTAACACAGAAAACGATGATCTGAGACGTTGACAATGGTTGTAATTTTATGGATATATTTATTCAGACATCTTTAAATATTATATGACCAACATATATGATGACATTATCACTCTGTTATTCGTGCCACCGATACAATGGACCGCGACAACTGCTCACAATACTGGATTTAGTGCGCAGCTGTACTACTTGACAACAATGGTACGCGGAGTACTATAAAAATGTGTACGATTTTTTTAATAATATACCGCGGATAGAGACTTTATGAATCGTTCATTATTTAAAACCCCTAAACGATGCAGTAATTCAAAGGGATAGTTCACACTGAAATTATTTTTGTTTCAATATACATGTATATTAAAACCAACCCTTTCAACGTTGTGATAAGTTAGAATGGCAAGGCATTATTCAAGATTTCATTGATTTTTAACGAGGAAGAGAAGGTAAGCTTAAGACAGACAACAAACAATATTTCGTCACTGTGTCATATTTCCCAAGAATAATAGTTTCATATGTAATAACCTGTGAGTTATGCAAAGTACAATCATAGTTGAGACATGTCTGGAGAAGGGATAAAATGCCACCTTTAATCTAAATTTATTATAAAATACTTACTCGCACATGTGACTAACATACTTTTCATTCATGCTTACCGGGTAGGACTTAACCACGCAAAAATATTTCTAGTTCACGGATCAAGACACGACAACATGGTAATAAATACCGAAGAGTCTCATTTAATCTGACTCATTAATAGTCATGAGTAGTCCGCCGTAAGGACCATTCAGCTAGACAAAAACTATACTTGTTATTGTTTACCGTGAATACCATCAGTCAATAACGCCTGAAATGAAGAACCATATATTCGCATGTACACGAATATTTTCGTCAACACCAACATAAATACCGACGCTATATAGCACTAACATTAGCAGGATAAAAAAATATATATATGTAGGCCTACTTGTAGCATGATTAGCAATTAACCAAACAGTCATACTTCGCGTTATTTTGACTTCAACATCAAACTTGAAATCATTAGTCTCAAAATTTCAACTCAAAGGTGATGTGATACATTTAGAAACAAAAACAAAATATTACACCCGGCTATGATATACTCCATATTATTTTTGTTTCGATATAAGGGCAGTGGCGTCCCAGAACCCGTACTGATACTTTCAGAAAGTGCGTTTTCAACTTTATCTGCTGTGGTCAGAGCCCTCCGCTCCCTGTATTTTTCGCTCTTTTAAATCGTAACATGTCAGAAAACAGAAACAACATTGACTCTGCATAGACAAGGGTGGTTCTGGGGAGAAGAAAACTTTTTTAATTGTTGGGAAGCAGACACCATGTCAAGTGAGGAAAAGGGAGAAAGAGGGGGAAAATATGCAGAACCAGTTATACACAATGTTTATGATCACTTATGACATCAAGGCACCTTTGTTTTGAAGAGAGCATTTTGTCCGTTCCAGAAGGTATCAAGGGTGTGGAATAGACTCCCTGAGCTCGGAGGCGTTTGGGAGACGGAATGCATCAGCTCTCTCTTGATTCGGTCTAATATATACCTTCTCGGATACAGGTGCCAAAGTCGTCTCAAACATAGACTAAATCGAATCGTCGCAGGTTCATGTGTTAAACCGAAATTTTTGGTCGTGAAGAAGATCGGCCAACCGTTTGTTGAAAGGCGCGTAAAACTGATTTAGTTCTGTACGAGTTTCATCCCACATGGCAGGTTTCTTGGACTTCTTCAAGTTGACATTCTTTGCTTCTCTCCTCAAGATTTTCTCCTGGTCTTCCGCCGATAATGAAGCTGCAAAGAAGCAATGGAAGATTGTAATCAAGCACGACTTTGATTTTGTATTCTCGGAATCCCTGCATGCAACATCAATTTGGTTTACCGGAGACAATAATATCAAGGGAAGGTATTCCGCATTGATGATTGAAAAATTAGGACCCACATTATCAGTGAAATGCCCACCATCGTTAAAAGTTGTAAGGATTGCTTTACATTTTAAAAGAGGCAATGCAATCTTGATAAAAAGTATAATTAGATAAAAACAAAACAAATTAGAGATAAAGATCGGAAAAGGTGTTAAAGAAACCGTTATTTATGTCTATTAAATAGCCATATAACCCTGTCATATCGCTCGGCTGTATAGATTCAAGATAGACAGGACAAGCGATGGTGGACGCATTGTCCTTTTTTGTAATGGAAGACAAGAACAATGCTAAAGTTCGTCGTCATGGCGAATACAGTTGCCCACAAAAATAAGCATGATTAAGAAGCAATTATGATTTTCAGACACCCATTTTGCTGAATACAGAAACAACTTTTTGATTATTCCACTAAATGGGTGAAGTAAAGTTGATTTCACTAAAAACAGAAACATGAAAAAACATTTCAGTGAAGGTTTGACGAAAATCCATGGAAGGATAAGAAAGTTATGATCTTTTAAAATTTTGATTTGACGTCACGTGCGATATGTTTCTCATGTTGTGTGCTGTGTGAATCCATTAATTACTCTTTGTCTATTCTTTATTAAGGATTTTTTTTCCAGAGGTGTGTGTGTAATTAAGGTTTTCTAATGATATATCAAATGCACAGGTAAAATGATGCATATTCTTTTGAGCAAAATCAACATTTAACTCGAGCAATTCGACTGCCGCGCAGTCGATAAATATGCCTCCGCCTCTATGCTAACTCTATTTAGATTTATTCTCAGAAAACCTGTTTGGTTGGCAATGAACCATTTAATTCATATGTGAAATGAAAACATCATATTTTGTTTTTCCATGTTTGGCCAAGTTTGGCAATGTTCATTGACCTTTGACTTCCAATCTAATCAGTCCGTCTAAAGCCATCCTTGTATCAAGTTTGTTTAAAATTAGCCAATCTGGGGGTAAAGTTCATTGACCTTTGATCTTTCAGAAATTTTACACACACTTTCACCAGTCTACCTCCATGCAGTGATACATCTCTGTACCATGTTTGGTTCACATTGAACCATTAGTTTTGCATTCAATGTGAAAAATGTTAAATTTGGCTCAATTTTTAGCCAATTTTGGCATAGTTCATTGACCTTTGACCTCTGACCGTTGAGAATTTTCACCAAAAATATCATCAGTCTACCCCTAAGTAGTGATCCATCTTTGCACCATGTTTGGTAGGTATTGCACAATTGCATCTTGATTTATTTTGAAAAAATATTACTTTGGGGGCAAATTTTTAGCTATTTTTGGCAAAGTTCATTGACCTTTGACCTTTCAGGAATTTTACCCAAACTTTCATCAATCTACCTCCATGAAGTAATACATCTCGGTACCATGTTTGGTTAGAATTACACCATTGGATTTGGGTTTATTGTGAAAATTATCAATTTGGGGCCAATTTTTAGCACATTGTTGCAAGGTTCATTGATCTTTGACCTCTGGCTTTCCAAGAATTTCACCAAAAAATGTCACCTGTCTATTCCCAAGTAGTGATCCATCTTAGTACCACGTTTCATGAGAATTGCATTTTTGGATTTAGTTTTATGGTGAAAAATATGAAGTCTTGGGCAGTTTTTAGCCAATTTTGGCGAAGTTCACTGACCTTTGACCTCTGAACTTTCAGGAATTTTATCACAAATGTTACCAGTCTATTCCCAAGTAGTGATCTATCTTTGTAATATGTTTCATGAGAATTGCACTCTTGGATTTGGATTTATTGTGAAAAATATAAAGCTTGGGGCAGCTAGTCTTTAGCCAATTTTGGCAAAGTTCATTGACCTTTGACCTCTGAACTTTCAGGAAATTTATCAAAAATGTCACCAGTCTATTCCCAAGTAGTGATCCATCTTTGTACCATGTTTCATGAGAATTGGATCCTTGGATTTGGCTTTATTGTGAAAAAGGTCAATTTGGGGCAATTTTTCACAAAGTTCATTGACCTTTGACCTTTGACCGCAATCAGAATTGACCCCTATTTTACACACTTCATTGGTTTTATGCAATACACACATGTACCAAGTTTGAAGCAAATCTGGTTAACGGTTCTCAAGATATTGCCAAAACGGATTCGGGACGGACGGACGGACGGACGGACGGACGGACAACCCGAAAACATAATGCCTCCGGCCACTTCGTGGCGGAGGCATAAAAATACCCTAACGTCACAAAATCAAAACTGTAAACAATCATAACTTGTTTATTCTTTGATGGATTTTCATCAAACCTTCATTCTGATTTTATGGAATCCAATATTTGTGCAAAGGGGGGGGGGGGGGGAGACAAACTTCCCTTCCTGTTAAGAAACATGACCGTGGTTCTGCATGGGCGTCAATCTGTACTGGAGTGTGAAGGGCCCAAACCGACCGCTCCAGAGCTGATAAGCAAGGGGAAGCGCGGGGAGGGGGGGGGGGGGGGAGTGGGGGGGGGGGGTAAGTGTACACACACACAAAATCGGTCTGCACCGATACAGTTGTGCGGGCCGCGTTGTTACTGTTGCATATTTGTTTTTTGGTCCGCCGGCGTGGACCGGTCAGGACATGACTTGGAGGGTCAGCCGCGGCCGATACGACCCCCCCCCCCCCTCCCCGATAGTCTGAAAAGGAGGGGGGGGGGGGGCAGCGGCAGATTCGGCCCCCCTCTGGCCAGTCGCCCCCACCCCCTGGAGTTGCCCCTGGTACATACCAAACACGTTACTTAGCTGGCCTACTTACGGAGTTGTAAAAAGCGAAGAACCTTGGAATACTCCCGCGCAGGGTCGTTATGCCAGTCCTCTAGTCTTAGAACAAGGACGCCCTCTCGGCCGAACACCCGCATCCATTCCTCTGCGAAGATCACGTACAACCCTTTATGGACGTCCTGCAAACCATGAACATACACGACGCAGATATAACAATAGTATAAAGTATGAAGTAGTATAAGTAATAGTAATAAAGTATAGTCATTATACATGTGTTGTCTTTTTTTTTTTTTGTGTGTGTGTGTGTGTGTGTGTGTTTTAATAGGAAGTTTGGTACAGATTAGCAAATATATTTTGTATAAGATTGGTCAAACAAGGTTTAAGTAAAAAGAAAAGCAAGTTTAAGGTTTTAAGTTTAATTGTGGGTACCCCCCCCCCCCCCCTGCCTCCGGCCATACCTATGTCATTGACCTACTGTATGTGCGTGTGTGTCTTCGTTTTTCTCTTTTTGAGGCCGGGGCACCTCTATCGTTTTTTTTTTTAACTCTGTGTTTGTATCGCACTTACACATTTGGTAACGTAAGCGCAGTATCTCTCCGAGTGTTGCAGGAGACACCGTCTGAAGCAGTTGGCATGGCTCCGGGATGTCACGTTGAAACCAGTGACAGTATGGTTCTTTCCCAGCCGACCGTAGTTATACGCCGAGTAGTACCTGTACGTGGGAGGGAGACATTCAGACAGAAAAAGAAACAAGACAGACATACAGCGAGGAGAGAGAGAGAGAGAGGGAGAGATAGTGTGTGTGTGTGTGTGTGTGTGTGTGTGTGTGTGTGTGTGTGTGTGTGTGTGTGTGTGAGAAAGAGGGAGAGAGAGAGAGAGAGAGAGAGAGAGAGCAGTGGTGAACAGCAAAACGAGGGAGGGAGTGAGTGATAGAGAGAGAGAGAGGGAGAGAGAGAGAGAGAGATAAAGGGAGTAGAGAGCGAGAAGAGAATATGTTATATTCATCAGTCCCGCGGCCTATGTGTTATGTATTCAGACGTCCTTTGATGAGGTCCGGGGGACAGCTCCCCCCCCCCTCCCTCCCCCCACCCCTTCCAATCCCTCCTACTCTCTTCCTCGAACTATGACCATACCTATCCACAGGGTCCCTGACGATCATGATGATTTTTGCCCCAGGCTGGACGGCGTGTAGCAGATCGGCAACCGTGGGCTTCCCTTCGTCCCAGTTCGGATTCTCGAACGCTGTACTGATCGATGCTCCCCCTGTGGAGGAGAGACGACGAGAGAGGCGGGTAGAGGTGGGGGAGGGGAAGGTGCGGGGAGAGGGGTAGAGAGGGGAGGAATGAGTATGTGTGTGTAAGGGAGAAAGACACAGAGACGAGGCGTAGGGCGAGATGGAGACAGATAGAGAGGGGGGAGGGGAGGGGGGTAATGGGAGACAATTAAGTAGGGTACGTGAACAGACATACAGCCATGGAGCCACGGAAGAGATTAATTTGTCAGATGGATAGGTGCCACACAAAGGAGCAGTTTTTTATAGAACACTGGGCAAATTGCAAATTGCTTTATTTACTTTTTGTCACTTCTTTTTTCTTTTTCTTTTTTTACTTATTGCAAAGATTCACTTCATCAACTGTGTATCCTTTATGCAGTCCTAAAGTGCAACATTTTGATGTGGACCGTCTGAAAATATCTAGTCGTGTACTAATTATGAACATGGCGATCTAAACGATGTAAGCACTGCGGGTCAATGCTGATTTCTCCATTCTTTTGGTAATACACGATGATGTATACATGTATAGACAAAATGGTGACAGATTTGAAGAATTAATAAACAACTGAGATTTGCATTTGAAAAGGAATCCGATCCTGAGAGGCACACTTCACACTGACTACCACTAGTATGCTTGGCAGCCTATACTTTAATTCTACAACGTTGCTAAGCTTCATATTTCACACACTGGCTTCTGCTTAAGTATACATGTACATGTATATCTAAAAGTCAAGTCAACAGTAATGCACTCTATCGTTATAGTGTAACGGATTTTTGTGTTGTTTTACACTTTGTTTATCTTAATAACACTAACGAGGTGTAAAAGAAAAAAAATCCATTGAACTGTGATATAAGCGCAGAACATGATGTGTGGTGTCTGTATGTGTCACAGCCTGTGTGTATAATGTAGTGTGTAACATCGCACTGAATAGTCACCCGTTCTTCATAAAAAAAAAAAAAGAAAAGATGAAGTGGTAATGATGTGCTGATGATGTGAGGACATGATGAGATCCCTCCAAACTGATCTACATCCTTAAACATGTGACCACGCAGCTCTTAAATAATCTTCTGTTTGTAGCGCTTCCCAGATGCATATCCTGATAATCCTTGGTCGTATATTGCTCGATCTTACCGAGAACCATGGAGTGGCATCCATCGTCACATCCCATCATGTGACCACGCAATTCTTAAACAATATCATGTTTGTAGCGCTTGATTCCCAGATGCATTTCCTGATAACCCTTGATGGCAGCTAGCTCTTACCGAGAACCATGGGGAAGTATTTGTCACCAGAGTCGGTCTTCACCTGCCTGGAGAGCACGGACTCCACGCCGAAGGTCTTGAACCAGTTTAGGTACCAGTCTATGGAGGAATCGTCCACCCCTCCCGTCATTGCTCTGATCTTCAGCACTGCAGGCGTGACAGGGAAGATGAGCAAAGACAGAAATTGGTGTATAATGTGTGTATGTGTGTATGTGTGTGTGTGTGTGTGTGTGTGTGTGTGTGTGTGTGTGCGCGCGCGAGCGCGCGCGCCTTGTTTGTCGATGTAATGATTCCCGCCGAAAAGAGCAACAAGGAAAATACTAATACATGACTTCATTCCATCTTTGGACCGCGCTCACTAGCCCTACGAGCGCCTCTAGAGTTTTTCATCTTAAAGAGATATTCAACCCTTAAGAGAAGTTGGTTTCAATAAAAGCAGAGATATGAAAGAAACATAATATGAAAAATGATATTGGTCAAAGGAAACGAAATTTATTCGATTTTGTGCGAGGCGCTCTCCCGTAATGTTGTGTACAATATAATTACATAAATAGCTCTTTTCCTTTTTTGACAACGGAATGATTTTTT